>JANBXA010000642.1:8897500-9245000 GCA_030556225.1 Cricetiscus sungorus
GTTCAATGCCATCTCTACTCTACTTCTGTGTAACTAACATCTATGCCTACAAAGTTTCTTAAACTGAGATGCAATGTGGCTTTTCAAATACATGTTACTGCTTTTATCAAATCACAAAAACAACTTATCTAACCCCAATATAGAATAATTTGATATTTATCTCATATTACTTTAATTAACCAAATTGTCTTCTAAAAGAAATATGAAAGTACCATTACTTATATTAGAGAATATTCCAGAGTTTGAATATTAACACCATATCAAACAAATGAACAGCAAGACTTTAGTAAACGTTTATTTAGACCCTTACCATTTCTGTATTACCCAGTTATAAATGCAAGTAGTTTTTAAAAGAAAGATAGTTCATAGATTTCAAATTTATTAAAAACAAAAAAAAATTTTTTTTAAGTATACAAATTTTACTCACATTTGATTCTTTGCTGCCTGCCTCTGAGCTTTTCTTTCTTTCCTCTTCTGATCCGGTGGCTTAGCAAAAACAATTTCAATATTTTCTCCCTCCAAGTCTTTACCATTCATTTCTTCCATAGCCTTTAAAGAGCAAGACAATGATCAACATAAAAGAAAGGCTTTCAAACTAATTTTAATTAAAAACTTGAAGACTTTCAATTAGATAAAACATGGTTGGGCTATAATCTTGATCTTCACTATTTTAACTTAAATTGTGAGACCAATAAAGTTTCCTTGACTTTTTATTAAGCACGCAGATTTTAAGACTATAAAATGTTGGACTAATTAGTTAATTAGATGCCTATGAAATTTCTGCCACTTGTTTACCTTGACAGCACCATCTCGCTCATCAAAATGAATGAAAGCATAATCTTTTAGTTTCTTCACTCGTTCCAGTTTCCCAAACTGACTAAATGACTTTTCTAAAATTTCTTCTGTTACAGTATTGGCAAGGTTGCGTACAAACAGCACTTTTACCTGAAATTTAAAAAAGCAGAATTTCATAAATATTTCCCAAGAGTTCAATTTCTAAAAGCAACCATCCTGTCCTATAAAGTTAACTTGAAACACAATCAGTAAGTACATATAGTTTTAAAATCCTGTGGGTAAATGCCAAGAAATAAAATTGCTGGTAAGGAAAAAAAAAATACTATTATCAAAACAAGAACTACCATGAAAAATGTGTTCAGTTATTAACAGATAAGCAAGCTAAAAAAAACTGAAGCATAACTATATACCTTAAACCCCAGAACTCGAGAAGCAGAGACAGGAGGATCTCTTTAGGTTCCAGGATGCCAGAGCTGTTACTATACCCTGTACTGAAAACAAACAAACCTAGAAACATATTGGGATTACAATATTCGAAGAAAAGGAACAGAGAATGGGGTTTAAAAATGTGCCCCTGTATAAAGCAGTTCCTTATAAAAATTAAACACATTCTTACTTTATAATCCTATGTTAATACTCCCTATTTATATTTACTGATGAGTTGAAATTTTATGTTCCCTCAAAAACCTACATCCAGATGCTTTAATAGTCTTATTCATAATTCCCCCAAATTAGAAAGAACCAAGATATCCCTCACTATATGAATGTACAAACTAAGTAAAATTTTTAGCTTTAAGTCAGGGATTGGTGGTGCATGCCTTCAATTCTGGCATTACACCTACTCAGGGGGCAGGGGAATCAATCTAAAGGAGATCCAGGATTGCCAGGACTACATGAAGAAACCCTCTATATTGGGGGTACTGGGGAGGGGTTGCTATAGAGTCATAAAGTCACAAAGAGAGCATTTACAATTTTACCACAACTCTGAGAAATCTATATAGTGCATGGTTCCAATCATGTGACATTCTGAAATGATAGAAGAGATGAGGGGCTGTCAACATTTGTGGGATAGTTTTTCAGGGCAGTAATACAATTTCTGGAATGGGTGATTACACATAGAAATTTGAATTTTAACTCTTCCTCCAAAGACCCATATATTAAATTAGTCCTGGTCCAAAGCCTGTGCTGTTGTGGAAAGATTTTAGAACTTTTAGCAGAAGCTAGGTCTAACAGAAATTAGATGTATCCTTGAAAGTACAATAGCAATAGAAAGACCCTCTTCTTTCTTTTAAGCTTCCTACCTGTGCTAAGAAGCTTCTTTTACCATGCTATATCCATAGCATACTACACTATTTATTATACATTGCTACAAGCCCAGAAACAGTGGTGGCCAAGCAACCATGGATTAAAATCTCTGAGAAATTACAAACAAAATTTTCTATATTGTACATTATTTTAATTACTTTAGTATAATGATCTAACACACATCATTTTGTATTTGTCAAAAACCCATATTTGCCTTTAAACCCAGCACTCGGGAGGCAGAGGCCAGTAGATCCCTGTGAGTTTGAGGCCAGCCTGATACTACAGAGCTAGTTCCAGGACAGGCTCCAAAGCAAAACAGAGAAACCCAGCCTTAAAATAAAAAAGAAAAAGAGCATATTGATAGTGCAGAAGGGTAGGAGGTAGTGAGAAGTAAAGAATAGGAAAATATCTGGAAATAAAACCTAATGCCTACTTAAAAGACAAATTATATACTATATACTTAAATATTTTAGAAATTTCAAACTAAAAGGAAAATTAGGACAGTTATGTAGGAAGTAAATCACAGCACCCGAGATCCAAGAAGATCTCTGAATTCTGGCCAGTTTGATCTAGCCAGAACTTAAAATTCAGGAGCAGTTATTTCCTAAAAGATGTGACTCCCGTGCTCTCTAGAACAGTTGTTCTAAACACAACACAGGTGATCCAAATTGGTGATCCAAATTAAGACTGCTTTTGAAATGTTGGAAAAAGTACTTAAAATATGAGTAAGATGCTACGAATTGGGCTGGAGAGATGGCTCAGCAGTTAAAAAAAAAAAAAAAAAAATGCTGCCTGCTCTTAAAAAGATCCTGAGTTCAATGCCCAGAAACCACATGGTGCTTCACAACCATCTATAATGGTGAACTCTTCTGGCTTGTAGGTGTACATGCAGTCAAAACACTGCATACATAATAAAATTTAAAAATTAAAAAAAAAAAAGCTTGCTGACACTTGTCACACATTGAGACCTTGGGTTCAATTTCCAAGAACATTTAACTCCCTCCACCCAAGCTGCATCATTCTGAAAACTTCTCAAAATACAATTATTCAGTAGTAGTCAGTATTCCCAACAGTTCACACTGCTCTCTATAGATTTAAGCAAATATGACCTTTTAACTATTAAAGGGATTCCTAAAAGACAAGACAGCATATCCAAATTGCATATAGAGCTATCTCAAGAGTTAATTTCACAGAATACCCTCAACTGTTTGCTGGGGGGGAAAAAAATACTTAATACCCAAACATTATAAAAAAAACTAATGCAGTTCTGTTAGGGTCTACATAATTCACATTTGTTTGGTTGGTTGGTTTTTGTTTGTTTGTTTCATTTTTTAAGGTGTATGACTTTTAAGAAACAAGTAAATTAATTGCATCAGCCTCAAATATTCAAAAGAAAGTGCTCTGGAATCTATAGTGTCTATAGACATTTTCAATACACTCACATTTCTTATTGCTTAGTAAACTACTTTTAAATACAAAAACAATGCATATAATTCATTTACTAAGTTTTTTCTCTCATCCACTTCTTATTAAACCCAATAAAAATTGTTCTACTTTGCTATAATTACCTTTGCCATAACTTCAGGATCAGGATCTTCTATGGGATCAGCCCATTCAACTGTTCCAACATTTCCCCAGACTTTGACTTTACCACTCATTAACCTACGCCTTGCCTGTGCAGCTGTTTTGTGATCTTCATATTCAAGAAAGCAAAAGCCTCTATTTTTTTTCTTGTCATCCGGTTGGTGATATAAAATGACATCTGTGAGACCCTCTGAAATTAAACAAACATCCCAGAAAAGTAAGTTAACTACCAACAGCTTTGCTTTCCTAAGATGCCAATTAAATAAAACATTAAAAAATGAGCTTATTTGTTAAACTAGACACTTTAGTAATAGCAATTATATTGAGAAGAACCAAAAGCCAAGTGGTGGTGGTGCATGCCTTTAATACAAGCAGAAGCAGGCACATCTTTTGTGAGTTCAATGGCAGACTGTTCTACAGATAAAGAGTTCCAGGATAGCCAGGGCTAGTACACAGAGAAACCCTGTCTATAAAAACAAAAACTACAAACAAGAGACATACTCTCAAAAAGTAAAAAAGGAGATCCCATTAATTTCCCAAATAAACCCTACCCTAGTTTTCTCAGCCCAGAAAACCCAACAACAGCAAACTAACTAGCCATGAGGACCATTTCAATTCCACTAAATATATGAGGCAAATCATACATCTAGAAAAATGCCATCGCTTTGTGAAACATGATTATATTAATTCATTGCATTAAAATTCTATTTGGGAATTTTCACATTTTACCATGTCTAAAATTTGTTTAAATGGCACCTTTTTCTGTTCTCAAATATCAATGACATCCTTCAAAAGAAAATAGTAAATATTGCTAATGCAGAACACTTTGCTATGTTTCTACAGACTGTCAACAGAATATTTCAAAAATGTACTGTGTTAACAATGCCTCTGCTCTTGTTCCTTTAATATAAGTGAAAAGGCCTCATTCAAATCTAAGAATTAAAATACAATAAGGAATTGGAGAGATGGCTCAGTGGTTAAAAGCAGAGGGCCAGGGTTCAATTCCCACCACCCACATAGCACCTCACAACTGCCTGTAACTCCAGTTCCAGGAGCCTTACAACCTCAGACATACATGCAGGCAAAAAAAGCTAACAGCTTAAGTCTGAAAATAAACACAAAAGAGATGGGAAATAAATACAAAACAAGGAAGGGGTGTACAACAATTTCACAGACTGAATTCAAATTGCAGATTTATTCCATGTTTAGTTTTATCTTGCTGTCTTAAGAAAAGGTCTCATAGAGCACAGACTGGCCTCAAATTCACTTGTTGAACTTCCTCCTCCTCCTGCCAATCACTGGAAAGGTATGTGTGTATGTAATTTCCCAGGTTTTATGGCACCTAAGGCTTTTTATATGCTAGATAAAAACACCATCCCAAACCCTATATACCTTAACTGCCAGGAAATAATCCCCAAAACCTCTATGTACATTTGCTTCTTTAAATTTGCTTCTGTGTATGAATGTCTTTGCTTGCATGTCTGTGCCCTGGTGCCCAGAGGCCAGAAAAGTGTGTCAAGTCAACTAAAACTGAAGGCTGAGAACTATCAAGGAGGTGCCATTAATCTAACTCCAGTCCTCTGAAGCTGACAATGCTCTTCATTGATAAGCCATCTCTCCTTTCAAATGTTAGCTTATCCAGTCACCTTACAAGGTTTTGATTTGTATCTCTGGCTGTCATAGAACTTAAGTGATTGGTCTATCTCTACCTTCTGAGTGCTGGGATTGAAGGTGTGCACCACCACCATCTGGCCTATTTACCTTTTTGTTTTGAAACAAGTATTCTCTGTGTAGCTTTGGGGCCTGTCCTGGAACTCACACTGTAACATGGCTGGCCTCAATCTCAGAGATCTGCTTACCTCTCTGCCTCCCAAGTGCTGGGATTAAAGCACTTGGTTATCTTAGTAATACCAAGGTTACCTGCCTCATAAAGCTGAGGTAAAAATTCTAGTGAACAAATAAGAGTTTGTAATGTTTAGGACACTTGGCCAAAAAAAGTTTAATCTCTCCACTACTGAAAAAGTTGTACCTCTAGCCAATTAAGTCCAACTTACCTGTCACTTTACTAAATTCTTCAAGAATCTGTTCCTTGGTTTTACTCTTAGGAATAGAGCCCACAAAAAGCCTATTGTTGGCAACTGAGATGCAGACACCAATGTGCTTTCCGGAACGAATTTCATGATTATTATACTGAAAAGAGGAAAAAAAGATTATATATATACCATACCTTTTTGTTTCTTTTGTGATATATTCATTATAGAGGATTCTCAATCATCATACGTAAAAACAAAACAATTTTTTAAAAACCTCAATACTTTGTATCAAGTATTTTCAGTTTTTAAAAAAGCTTCTTTTCTTTTGTAAGGGGAAAAAGCAAATAAAAGGCAAACTACTAGGGATATAGAAGAGAAAAAGATAAACAGGCTGGATAAAAAGAAATAGGAACGAACATGAGTAAATTACATTATACAAATGTATGGAAATGCAATTAATAACCAATAGTAAAGTTAGTTTTTTAATATAATCCCTATTTTTTAGGTGGAATAACAATCTGAAATAAGGTTTAAAAAAAACAAAACGAAACAAAAACAAAAAAAAAACCTCCTGGGAAATTGGTGGCAAACGCCTTTAGTCCCAGCACTTGGGAGGCAGATGGACTTCTGTGAATTCAAGGCCACTGTGGTCTACAGAGCTAGTTCAAGGACAGGCCCCAAAGCAATACAGAGAAACCATGTCTGGGACACCTGTCCTCCCCGACCCCCCCCCAAAAAAAAAACTCATAATTTTAATGTCAGTTTTTTAATCCTTTAAGAATAGAATCCTTGAAATTAGAAATGTTTTGCAGCAGTTTTGATAAAACTGCTGCTTCCACTGTATCTTAAATCTTTAAAAATCATTCTTCCATCCAGTTGTTCAAAATCATGAAAATCTCATTCAAGATGATCGATCATGTGTCTTGCCTCCAAGGTAATCATAACGTACATACTTTCTCATTCCCACATCCTCTTGTCGCAAGTCTCAATAAAGAATAGGAAAATATAATGAAAGACTTAAGAACATGAGATTTTTTTTATTCTAAATTTCCCCTCCATTTTGAATTCACCAAATATACAAGAAAAAAAAAAAATCAAAGGAAAAAGACTGATTCTTAAAAAGAAAAGGTAGACTGCCAACTATAAAAGTAAATGTTATATTCAAATAACCATAGAGACGTATGGAAGAACACCTTTTTTTTTCCTATTGGTTTTCAGACAGGGTCTCTCTGTGTATCCCTGGCTACTATGGAATGCACTTTGTAGTCCAGTCTGGCCTCAAGCTCCTTGATCCACCTGTCTCTACCTCCTAAATGCTGGGATTAAGGCATACACCATCATAGCTGGCCCAAAATGATGTCTTAAAAGTTTCCAACTTGTCTGGGAACAATGGATTTCATGAATTATAGTTCATAAATTTTTGTTTTGTTTTGTTTTTTGTTTTTCAAGACAGGGTTTCTCTGTGGCTTTGGAGGCTGTCCTGGAACTAGCTCTTGTAGACCAAGCTGGTCTTCAACTTATTGAGATCCACGTGCCCCTGCCTCCCCAATGTGGGGAATTAAAGGTGTGCGATACCACTGCCGGGCAAAAGAATGACAAATTAGTGTGATTTATTAAATAAAATTGTAACCTGTTTTATTTATTAAATAAAGTTGTAAGCTGAGTGCAGTGATTGATGCACACCTGTAATCCTAGCCCTTGGAAGGCTGGGGCAGGAGATCAGAGTGGACAGACTACAAAAGAACAGAAAGGAGGAGAGGAAACAAGAGAATACCTACCTCATTTCCTGCTGAACAACCCTGAGTCAGAGGGAAAGCATAGAAACAACCTGATTTTTATGAGAAGATCTAATTTAATATGATAGGCCCTAACTTTTGAGACACTGACACTCAGATAGTTAGGGTTTTTTCAGCACAGCACGAGGGTATGAAGATGAACAAAATGTGAGTTCTTTTATATTTAGTAAAATGGATTCTTAAGAAGGTTTTTAAAAACCAAGTGACCAAGAACAAAATGAAGATAATTCTGACCACTAATCAGGGTGTACAGTGATGGCTCAGGGGATAAAGAGCTTGCTATCCAAGAATAAGGCCCAGAAACCCCATACTCTCAGATCCCATGTAGTCAACACAGTAGCACTGTAATACTAGCGCATCTTACAGAGATGGGAATCCCTGCAAAATTAGTGACCAGCTAGCCTGGCATTGATAGCAGCAAAGATACCCTGGTCTCAAACATAACCTGAGGTTGTGCTTTGACAACTCTGGGAGCACTCTGGCACATGAGCACACATTTTGAATATACACTCACTAGCTCTCTTGCTCTCGAAAGAGCCCTGTACACACTCACTCATACACATAGACACAACTCTCTAATAACCTCCTGCACTTACACTTTCATTCACACAAAGAAAAAGCACACACAAATTTACCAATCTCAGATTTAAACTGTTATCCAGAAGTGAATAGTCAAGTCATAACTATCTCAAAGCCACTACATACTATAAAGCTGTTTTATTTTAAAACATTTAAAAAGTTTTTATCTATACTGAGACCAAAAAAACACCTCTCCTTAAAAATTCTACAATAAAATCTGTTTCCTTACACAAAAGACAACTCTTAATCTATATGATTGACTAATCATTCTATTCCAATAATGGCAAGCAAAACTACCTACCTCAAAGAAGCCAGCACTCTCAAGTATCACTTCAAAGTGTCATCTACAATATAATATTGGTAAATACAGACTGAGATTGAGGAGACTACGAATTAATCCACCCATAGACACATACACCTCTGCTATACATAGTCTAGCTTATTTGACAAGACACAGCACGTTACTTACATTATATACAAGGATTTGAGTATACCGTGTGAACTCTCTTCCCTGATTTCAGACCCTGATTTTCTCATCCAAAGTACAATCTTTTTTCTTCAAAATGTTTGACCTTATTGTTCTAATCCCTCTTCTGTCTGGCCTTCATTCTTTTCATTCAAGCATTTTCTATTGTTCAACCATTTATGTCATGTCACCCACTCCAAGGTTTAAAACTTTAAGAACGCTACACAAGAAAGCACTGCAGTTTTATATACAACTACCTTCTGTTACTGAAGCTTTATCTTCTACTTATTTCCACAAAATGCTGTTACAACTAGCCACATTTTCTTCATTGTGCTACTCAAGTCTTTCTCAGGCCTTCTCTATCAACCCCAACCCAGGTAAATCCTTTTACCCATTAGCTTGCACGTCAATTGTACATACTCTCTCCTGTCTATATAAACTCCAAAATCAATTCTATAGTAAAAATCAGCACCTGTAGTAAAAACTGTCTCAATTGCTTACAATTCTCTCATATACACTATAGGATTTATAAACACATGTGACATGAAGACAGAAAGGGGATTAATCGAAATAGACCAGAAAGGGAGAAAAGCAGGAGATAGAGGGAAGTACTGAGAATGATATGCTGAAATTTAATAGAAATTATACAGACCCAAAAGAATTTAGTTAAGTCTACATGCTAAACATAATTATGTATTTTCTAAACTGCTGGGAAATATTTCATGGACTTTGCCCACTGCAGTGATTAATATGAATGATAATAGTACATACATCACTATTGTATTTAAGAAAGGGTCCGGTAACAGACCAAACTGGCTTCAAACTCATGGCAAAAACCTTATCCTCTTGCATGTGTTGCAGTTACACACCAGACAACACAAAAAAAGGTATGTGGTTTGAGTGTCTAAAACCCCAGCACTAGGAAGCAGATATAAATCCTTCTCCCAAAAATCAGTAATAAAAACTTCACAGGCAATATGCAAATAGAAATCTCATCTTGATAGATGAGATGTGTTAACACAGGTACTATCAAGGCAGAGTATTTTTTCACCAGAAAGTTTGTACTCTGGGGAACTATTATGGACCAGTATCCATTCACTCCAATTCAGAAGCAGCACAACACACCAGTAAATATATATACTTGTCTATCCTGTTGTTTTTTAATTTCTAGACCTTTCTTGGGGGGGGGGTATGTACACTTGTATGTACAAGAGTTTTGGATAACCTCAGTTTGGTAACCTCAGAAGACAGAAAATGGTCTCGGGAACTGGAGTTATAATGAGCCACTATGTGTGTGCTTTGAATGGAACGCAGGTCCTCTGTAAGTGCAACAAGTACTCTTAACAGCTGAGCAATCTAACCAGTCCCTTGTTTTTGAATTTTCGTTGTTTGCTTTCTAAAGATAAGGTCTCAAGCATTTGGTGGTGCATGCCTTTAATCCTAGCACTCAGGACACAGAGGCAGGTGGATCTCTGAGTTCAGGCCAGCCTGGCCTACAGAGCTAGCTCCAGGACAGCCTCCAAAGCAAAACAGAGAAACCCTGTCTCAAAAAAAACAAAAAAAGGAGAAAAAAAAAAAAAAAGTCTCACACATATAAGGTTGGCTTCAAACTTGTTAGATAGACAGGATGACTTTAACTGCCATTTCCTCCTGCCTTTTCTTTCCCAGTTCTAGGATAATAGATAATAGGTATACATCACATACTTGCTTTGTGTGCTGTCCAGGATCAAATCCAAGCCTTTATGAATGCACTGTACCTTCAGAGTTACATCCCCAATCCTAATTCCTATTTTCTTTCTTTTGAACAATCCAAAATACTGTACTTCTAAGCATCTGAGAGTAAGTATACCATCACCCATTAGTCTAGTCTTAAGTCCTACAGCTGAACATTGTAACACACTTAAAATTACTGCAACTGGAGGCTAGAAAGTCATCAAGCATTCTGGTGTAAGAAATGATAACATTAGATTATTTACCCAGCAGCTACATAGTAACACTGTTTTAATTGAAGTAATTTACAAAGTGGGGGCAGGGCAACCCAGTTCCAGGCCAGACAGAACACAATCTTCAAAAAAAAAACAGAAAGGAAAAAAAAATTCTCTATAAACACTCATGCCATGTCAGGTACTGTATAAATATCTATCCATCCACCCATGCATGCATGCAAATGGTCTTACAAATAAAAGTAAATTTTTCTTATTCTGGAAATAAAGATACTGAGATCCCATATACCACCTCAATACACAATTCAATTAACTAGATACTTAAGGTACCAAATATGGTAACTTAATGCACTATCTACTGATATTGCTACTGTGTCTGATAGGCATCACAGATAAAGAAACCTACTATCACACTAAAGCTATTCCAGTAAGCAACATGGCCTCACTTCTCACTCACTCAGCCTCTTTACAGATTCAGGTAAATGCCCTTTAAATTAATTTCTCTATATTCAAAGATTAGTGCAGCTCTCAGACCTCAAGAAGTTTCTTTGTGCAGTGGATGGATGGTGGTTCTCGAAGAAACTCACAACAGAGTGTAAGGATAAATGTCAATTGAGTATTCAGTCACAACTGGGACCTATATCAAGAAGGGACAGAAAGTCAAGGAGGACCAGAGCAAAGTGTCTTCTAGATGTGATGAGACCACTACACTGATGAATGCACAAGCTAGTCAACAATTTACTAAGAAGGAGGTTCACTCGCCACCACTTCTAACTAAGCACAAAAAGGCAGTTAAAGGTTTCTGGGGTAAAGAGTTGTTTTATTTAAAGGTTTGACCCCTGGTAGGCTGACCACACTCCAGTGGATGTCCCCCATACCCAGAAGCATATGGGCAGCACAAACTGGACTTTAATATATTTCTCAAGACACAACAGAGGGAAAAAGTGTCTTGATTTAATCTATGAACTCAGAAGAGATATTTTCTAAATGTTTGATTATGTATAACTACAGTGACATGTCAATTACATAAATTGGTCACACTGGTCAGCATTATAACTCAAATAGATCCTCAAAATATAATCCAAGTCAGGGTAATTTTTAAAGTTATGTTCTACTGAGAAATTACTTTAGGAAAAGCATCATAGTTTCTGGACACAAAGTAACAGGAAGTATTAAGTCAATTTCAATTTTGTATTTTTGTATGTTTCAATCATTTCATTCCCTCCAAAATCTAATTATTTTCATCTTACAGTAAATCTCCTCAATCCCATGACAATAATGAATCCTTTGTAAGGAGCTAGGGAAATGGCTCCAGTTAAGAATACCAGCTGCTCTTCCAGGACTGGGAACTTCAAATCCCAGCACCAATATATATGGCAGCTAATCTCCTGAACTCCAAGGGCACTACATGTATGCCTTCCACAGAAATACACAGACAAAATACCTACAAGCAATGTTAAACTGGAGCTGCGCATGGATCGGTAGCGCACGCCTTTAATCCCAGCACTCAGGAGGCAGAGGCAGGGAGACTGAGTTCAAGGCCAGCCTGGTCTATACAGAGCTAGCTCCAGGACATGCTCCAAAGCAATACAGAGAAACCCTGTCTCAGAGGGGAAAAAAAAGAAAAGAAATGTTAATCTGGGAGGTGGTGGTGCAAACCTTTAATCCAGTGGATCTATACTGTCACCATGAATAGCTTTTAAAAGGCACCAAACTGCAAAGTCTCCTATTTAACCACAAGTAAAACATTATGACCCCATATAAGGACCTGAATCATAAGCAGAAAAACCTAGAAATATGGAAAGATTAAGGAAATAAGAAAGGAAAGGAGAATTCACAGACCAATCAAAAAGGCCACATGGTCATCTATGTTAAGTTTCTGAATTACAGTTAAAATATATACTACTATTAATACATGATGCGTTAAAACTACACAAAAAATGATTAACAATTTTGGACTGTATTTGTTACACCATGGGAGTTTTCTAAATCATCTCAGTCTATTTATTGATACTCAAAAATCATGTTAATAGTGAATTATAGGTTGTCACTATTTAATAATGCTTCATGAATTCATCTAAAATGAGAGTTTGATAGCAGAATAGTAGTCTACAAGATTGAAAAGCTGACCTGGCAATTAAGAGCACTACTGCTTTTGCAGATGACCCAGGTTCAGTTACCAGCGCCCACATGATATTTCACAACTACCTTTAACTCCAGTTTCACAAGATCAGATGCCCTCTTCTGACTACCTCTGGCACCAAGCAAACACAAACCCACATGCATTCATGCAAGCAACACTCATAAGTCTTTTTAAAAACATTGACATTAATGCCAACCCCAAGAAGTTGATAGTAACTGCTAAAATTCTCCACTAGCTTTTCTTTATTAAGATGGTTCTTTGTCTTTATTATTTACATTACTCCAACTTTAAAAGGCTTTTTGCTTTTACTGATTTTTAAAGGGCTAAAGAAATGGCTCAGTCATTAAGAGCACCAACTGCTCTTCGAAGAAATGACCCAATGTTCGACTCCCAGCACCCACCTGGCGGCTCTCAATCCTCTGTTAACTCCAGTTCCAGGGATCCAACACCCTCTTCTGGACTCGACAGGCAACAGGCACACAAGTGGTATAGATTTACATGCAGGAAAAACACCCATACATGTAAAAAGAAAAACTTTTTAAGCTACTTTATTGCTACCTAGCAAAAGTGGTGTTATTTAATATCCCAAGCAAATGATTCTTTAATGTGTTATGTACCCATGTATACAGTGATCATGCAAGCTAGTACACTTACCAACTCACATCTTACTTTCTTTTTAGTTTGAGACAGGGTTTCTCTGTTCTAAAAACTAGCTCTGTAGACCAGGCTGGCCTCAAACTCAAGAGATCTGCCTGCCTCTGCCTCCCTCCCATCTTACTGTTAAGACTGGGTCTCTCAGTGAACCTGGATGGAGTCCAGAGGCAAGAATGGCTGGCAAATGAGTTAAAGGGACTCTTTGTCCCCATCCCCCAGTGCTTGGGTTACACAAATTTATAACCAAGTCTGTCTTTTACATGAGCACTGAAGATCTGAACTCCTATCTCCAAGCTTGCATAGCAGGCACTAGGTCACTGAGTTATCTCCCTAGCCCCAAGGAGATGATTTTTAAAGCTTCAGAAAGTCCTTCATTCCACCTCATCAGGCGAAGCTTAACTTTTGATAGCTCAAAGGAGACCAGGCTATGAGAGAATGGCTCCCTGAAGAGCATATCATCTTACCTCTGAAAGAGAAGCATTCTTTTAAGGAAAAGTTAGTTAGCTATTATTTTAAAAAAAAAAAAAAAAAAATCTAAATTCCTGAATTTTCTTTAAAGAAATCAAGAAACATACTTTCCTAATGTTTAATGTTAACAAAAATTCAAGCAATAGAACTGTAAAATACTCTAATTTTCCCTCTTGAGGTCTGCCTAAAATGATGGTGAGCATACCATTCTAAAATCAGAAAGATACAGTGTACAAAAGATTTCTCATTTCAAGCCAGTCATGGTCCTTGAGAGGTTAAGATTTAGAAGAACCCTTTCCTGGGCTACACACACCAAATTCAAGGTCATCTTTTGGCTACCAAAAAAACCAGTTTTTTTAAAAAAGGGGGTTCAATTTTTGGGCATTTCAGAATATGGGGTTATGTATGCTATGCCATTATGCCAGGATTAAAGACTATAGTTAAATGCAGTTGTGGCGTAACTAACCACTTTCTAATTGGAAATGAGGCTGCTTCCAAAGAAGCGAATACAATAAAACCTGGTGAAAATCTATGGCTAGGAGTTCACAGGCAAGGCCCAAAGAGGCCAGCTGATATTTTGCTTAGTAGACATTGAAAGTGTCTTATAAATTTTCATGGGTTTTTAAATTTCTGTTAATTTTTGTGTTTGACTATGTTGATTGCAGGAATCCCCGGGTGGCCAGAAGATGGTGCTGGACTGCAGAAGCTGGAGTACAGGAGACTATGAGTCACCCCATGTGGGTACTGAGAACTATACTGTGGTCCTCCACAAGAATGTCTTCTTCATTGCTAAGCCATCTCTCCAAGGCCCCCAAACATTTATGTTTATATCCCATAAACCAGTGATCCCCTCAGCATTAGGCATAGAAACCAATTGCAAAGGATGATGTGTAATGCAGAGACTCGTAACTAGTCAAAGGGACTATCAATTGCTTAGCCCTAAATGCATCAACTTTTTTGTTTATTCCAAGGCTCAACGAGCTGCACAGAATTGGGGATAGAAAGACTGTCAGAGTTGGAAAATGAGGAAGAGTTCCATGAAGCATGAACTTCTGGCTAAATATATCCTTTGCACTCATTGATACACAGGAGCTAACTACCTTTAACTGAAGGATTAGAGAGGGCCTCAGGAGGCCCAGCTTTCCCTGAGGAGTACTTGTGTTAATAGCTAAGAGAGGAAAAGCCATGTTCTTCAGTGGTGTGACCACTACAAAGTTTTCCAGAAAACAGCTTCCTACTCATGTTCATACTAATTGGGAAGAACAGTGTCAGCAAGAGAGGGGAGGGTATGGCAAGATCATAATCAAGAGAGTAAACATGATTAATACCTTGTATACAGGTATGAAATTGTCAAAACTTAAAAATGAGTGTAAATATTCCAAATTTAAAAAATAAAAAGTAAAAAAATAAAAAGCATGGTGGTACAAGCACTATGGAGGCAGAAACACGCAGATCTGAGTTCCAGAGCTACAGTGAGACCCAGTTACAAATAAATATATAAACTCAGAAATCTGAAGGACTTCTAATTCAAATATCCTGCTTATCCTCTTTAAGAACTTCCAGGTGAAATCAACCTCAAGATCTTAAATTTGTTTAGATTCCACAAAATAGATAAGCCAATTTCACAAGTACCTCTCATAGTAAGTTGTCTACAGGGAAAGAGGCAAGAAGATTTCTGCAAATTTGAAGCCAGCCTGGCCTACAATTTCAGTTTTAAGTAGGCCAAAGCTACATAATGAAAAAGAACACATTCCTTAAGTTTTAACTAACCCCTGGCTTTTAAATTTTGTAAGTTTTAAACATTAAAATATATATTTCCCCCTTCCCTACATCCTCCATGCAATTCCCCCACGTACATACATTTCCTTGCTCTCTCTCAAGTTAATGGCCTTTAATTATCGTTGTTGCTGGTGGTATGTGTGTATACACTATTGGTTTTCTCACTACCCTATCAGGCTGGCCTCAATCATGGTAATCCTTGTACCTCAGGTACACTCAGACATAAGACAGGACACCTTATTCAACCTTTTTTGATTTGTAGAATTTAATACAAGTAATGCTTTATAATCCATTTTTTACATTTTTAGAATTAAAAAAACAATTAGGTTCTCACCTAATATTTGGCTTTTTAAATCAAATATTTCCACTGACAAAATCCTTTCCAGAAAATTTTATCATCCTGGTGTGTTTATTGTTTGGATGGTTGAGATAAGATTTCTCAATGCAGCCTTGACTGTCCTGGAATCACTCTTTAGATTCAGAGATCCCCCTATCTCTACCTACCTCCAGAGTGCTGGGAATAAAGGCCTGCACCACCACCACTCAGCTGAATATTTTTTGACTGTTTTAAGTGTGTGGATGTTTGGCCTATGTGTACATGTTTGCATATCACATGCATGCCTGGTGCCACCAGAAGAGGACATCAGATCCCTAGCAACTACAGTTTCAGATGGTTTTGAGCTGCTCTGTGGGTGCTCAGAGTTGAACCTGGGGCCTCTGGAAGAGCAGCCTGTGCTTCTAACAGCTGAGCCATTTCTTCAGCACTCTTGTGAATTTCAGGTAAAGGGTCCAGGGTTTGGAAAAAACCTTTGGGAACCACATCATAAACCTTTTCAAATTCCTTTAAACTTAAAAGATTTATACAAAGATGTTTCAGTAATCAACTAGGAATTCTTCAAAACCATCTTAATAGATCCTGAATCTTATCCACTATCCCTGCTATAGTATTTTCTTAAGGAAACAAAGTAAAAAGCACACTGCCTCTGCAGTACTTCAAAAACTGCCCAATACAGCACATAAGGAAAATCTAACATTAAGGATAGAAACCATAAAGACTAATAAAGTGGGGAAGGGCACAACTCACCAGTTTGACAGCCTCTTGTGCTGCTTCTTTTGTACAAAAAGTGACAAACGCATAACCTCTGTTCAGACCAGTAAGTGGATCCATCATTAAACGAAGATCCCATATAGGTCCAGCTTTCTCAAATAATGGAACAAGCTCATCCTCAAATAGATCTCTGGGGATCTTCCCCACAAATATCTGTAAATTAATATAAATTCACAATCATGGAGAATTCTTTAGGAAATTAGATATCTTGTTAATTTTAGTACAAATAATACAAGTTTTTAAGTTTTTTTTACCTCAGTGCCAACAGAAGGCTGCTGACCTGAATAAACGGAATCTGGAGGTGGGCCCCCATACTTCCTCTGTCCGGTAGTCACATCAAGTGTATAGCCTGTTCTTTCCAAGAGTGCCTTGAAAAGTCCAAATATTATTAATGCTTCATTCACATGATCACACACATACTTAGTACTTAATCAATAGTAATCAGTTAATAGTCAATCCAGTTCAAATCTATTCAATTATCTTGGCCAAATTCCTCCATACAAATGTGATAAGTATACTTATCAAAATTTCAGTATATTGAAAATATTAGTTTTTAGTGTTCAATTAATTACTGAGCAATAAAACTAAAATCAATCTATCAACAACTTAAGATATATCCACTCTGCTAATAAAAACTCATTAATTCCCAATTTACTTCACAACTCTAGATTTACCCAATCAATTGTTGTACCCCACTCCTAAACACACAATGCCATTTACCGCTGAGGATACAACTCTACTCCTTAAACCAAGCCTATAAACTTGGAAGTCATGTCAAAATCTTTATTATCTTGTGAAGTACTGTATGTCACACAGTATGGCTCATTCAGAAAAAAAAAAAAAAATCAGATAAAATAACTTTAAAAATTGCATGAAACTGCAATAATCTAATTTCTAGATTTACTTCCCTCAATCCTTAAAACACAACTTAGGACTTTCTCTTCATCCCTCTTTATAGACAGTAATCTATAAGACATAAAAACTTCAAAGTCCTTTTCTCCATTTTATCAACTACCAAAACAATTTCCTAAGTAACAAAACTACTGTGTTAGCTAGCTGACAGTTCAAAACTATCAAAATGTTGTTAAATGACAAGAGACTGAGTCACCTCAGTGCCCCAAAATTTTATCTTTTCTACTCAAATAACGTTATTCATGAAATTGTGACTATAGCTCAGTGGCAGAGTGTTTTCTTAACATGATTTATCCACTCCCTACCAAAACAACCACTGATTTATGAAAATATGTCAATTTAAAACATGCATGAACTTTTTTTTAAAAAATTTATTAAACAGCTTAAGTACACTTTTTCATTACACTCAAATTTTATGCTATGAATATCAATTAAACCAAATAGGTCACCTTTCCTTTTCCTTATAAAATCCCTGTGCTACAAAAACAAAAGGTTTTTTAAAGGCAATATTTATAGCCAGGCATCGGTGGCACACTCTTTAGTCCCAGCAATTGGGAGGCAGAGGCAGGCAGAACTCTGTGAGTTGGAGACCAGCCTAGTCTACAAAGCTAGTTCCAGGACAGGCTCCAAAGACACAGAGAAACCCTGTCTCAAATAACAAAAACTTTTATGTCCCAAGTAACACTGTCAATAGAAAGAAAACTAATTTATCCACCTCCAAACATCCTTATAAAAATATCAAAATTTTTTAAGTCCCATTAAAGTTCATTCAACCCCTCTCCTTCCAGACTTTCAGAAAATAAATTCCATACCACACTGGTATAATTCCAATGAAACAACAAAAGCCCATTTTTTAATGGAAATCTAAATTATAGGTCAAGCAGAATCCATTCATAGCTAGACATGTGAAGACTCATGGTTTCTGATAACAATATTAACTTCATATTCCAATCATGTACATGATCTAGGCTTCCCTTTCCAATAAGAGTAAAATACCACACATTTATGCCCTTCTTAACAAATGGTTTTCTTAAATGATAACCTTTACCTCAAGAACACCAACTTAAAAACCTAACATATAGCCTGGCAGTGGTGGGGCACACTTTTACTCCCAGCACTCGGGAGGCAGAGGCAGGCGAATATCTGTGAGTTCAATGCCAGCCATCTACAAAGCAAGTTCCAAGACAAATATATACAAACCTAGCTAAACGAGGTAATTTAATCTCCTTTATGACTCTAAAATCAAACAGCCAGCAACAAAAAAATAAAATAAACTTTCACTCCCAACCCAATGTCATTGCTTTATCACAATGAACAGTATTACTGTCAAACGTTGTTTTTAGAAATATAACCCAATTTGAAAGGCAATATTAAAATTCCAAATTCACCAGGACCTATGCCTAAGAAAAATAACCATTTGTCCCCAGTTAGTCTGTAATCTGTTAAGGATGAATTTAGACTTAACCATTGATCCGTCTTTTTTTTTGTTGTTTTTTTAATTTAGAAGTGACAGCACAGGTTGGAACATTTGTGGCCAGTCAAGATAAAATGAACTTTAAGTTACTTTTCAAAATCTAGTCATTAGCTGGGCATTTGTGGAGCACACCTTTAGTCCCAGTACCGGGAAGGCAGAGGGAGATGGATCTCTTTTGAGTCCAACCTGGTCTACTGAGCTAGTTCCAGGACAGGCTCCAAAACAATACAGAGAAACCCTGTCTTCGAAAAAAAACTTAAAAAGCACAAAATTTAGTCATTAAAAGGCAATAACCTTAGACATATACTCATGTCACACACATTTACCAAAGCTACAAAAATAACCACCAAAAAAAAAAAAAAAAAAGCCAAGAGGTGGTGTCACACACACCTTTAAATCCTACCAACTTGGGAGCTGGAGACATGCAATCTCTATTAGAGGCCAGTCTGGTCTAAAGAGCCTCCAAAGCTGCAGAGAAACCCTGTCTCCAAAACACACACACAGACACAGAGACAGAGACACACAGACACACACACACACAGGAGAGAGAGAGAGAGAGAGAGAGAGAGAGAGAGAGAGAGAGAGAGAGAGAGAGAGATGTTAAAGCTACAGAAAGTTTTCAAAGACATACCTTAATCTTTGACTCATCTGGTCCTTTACTGGAGTCTGCTACTTTGGTCCCTTGTTTCTCTCTCTGCCTGTAAGTCTTCATGACTCCACATAAAAAGGCACTTTTGTTCTGTAAAGAAATTTTCCGTTCATATTAATGTTACTATTATGTCTGTGACTAATTAAATTTAAATGAGCAGATGAAAAGTACTCTTTTTTTTTCTTTCTACACTGAAATTAAATTAACATTACCTGCACATGAGAGAGATCACTGTCTTTAAACTGTTGAAGTACTGCCAATGCGCCGTCTTCATTGAACTCTTTTAAAGCTTCGATAGCTCTTTCATCTAAATCGCTATGTGCAACTAGCCCTGGAAAGAGAAAATGTAGTTAGTTATCACCTTTTACATTTTCCAAATTATTTCTTCAGAAAGTCCTGTATTGACCAATACAGGTACATACACATGTGGCGATTATACTCCCCTTGTTTACATAATGGATATACTTCAAACTTCTGAACTAAGTCCTCTCAACCACACAGAAAGGAGTCATCACATCCCATTTTGTGCCACAGTAATCCTGAACACTACAATGTGTCTACAATAAATATATAGGCCTACAAATCCTGTCAACCAACAAAGCACCAAGAATAACAACTGCAAGTCTACTCAATGTCAAGTGCCACTACAAAAAGGAACCACCACACCGAGAGACAAGAGAGCTAGCATAATAAAGTAACCAAGGTATTAACAAGAACCCTGCTTTAAAAATACCCCAAAAAGTCACATGTGCTGCTCTCAACATTTAGCAGCTGTTGCTACTATCATATACTTATCCATCAGGCCAGACAGCCTTTCCCTAGGGAGGTCCTTTCCTCTAATTCATCCCTCCCTCTACACTTTAAACTCTAGATCAAACCTAAATTAACCAACTATCAGAACAAGGCAAAGCTCCTGTTCCCACATTTATTGGAAACCACAAAAAGTTGCTATTTTAGCTCAAAGCCAGAAATCCAATAGAAAAATTTCATAATGTAATTTTGCAAGTGTTAGTTCTTACCTGCAACGTAAATTTCATCTAGTTTTTCAGCAACTTTCTGTGGTAAACCAGCATCAAGCAATGTCTGAAAATTTTCAGAATGGATAACTGCAGAAGTAGTATCCATGGGCTCTTCAGTACCATTTCCATTAACATGTTCTGTAGCCATGTTTCCAGAGATCTGTTCAAACGCAATAAGCAAAATTAAACTAGGATCTTCAAAAAGAATAGAGGACAATGACAGTCCCAATCTTTACTTTCTACCAGTAACTACATACAACCAGCCAGCCTGCGCCTCCCTCGAAAGAAACCTTAAAGTCACCATCGCCTGACAAGCCAGATTTGGAGCCCAGGGTACAGAAGGACCGATTCACTACATTCCTGAGCACCACCCCTGACTTCACCTGCTAACACTCGCTAGGAAAAACCTTATTCCAAATGAAGCCCAATCAGCACAGGGACCGGCCGAGCCTGCCACACGCAGCAGTTCCAAAACGGAGAAGGTGTGTGTGAAGAAAGCAACGCTGGGCTTGTCTCTCTCCAAGGTAAACCAGAAAGTGCGCTTTTCCCGCCTGCCGCTTATAGATCAGTAACAACAGCCAGCGAAGAACAAAGCGCTCACACAAGCCACCTTCCCACCACCCAATTCCTCCACCCTTCACCCCCACACCCCAAAGCCCGCCCCCGACTCCGCACCCGGAGCGGCAGCCTCACCACTGCGGCCGCCAGGAGCCCATTAGAAACACGTGCTCTGCGCCTTCAAATGTCCTACAACTTCCTTCAACGGAAACCCACCGAGCACCGGGCCAAGGCGGTCGCCACCGCCTCCCAACAGCAACCCGCAGTCACGGTCCGAGCCCCCCGAACGGTGCAGCCGCACAATCTCGCCCCTCAACACCGAGGCCTCGGCGGCGCCAGGCCACGGGCTCTCCCCGCCCCCCAGCGCCGCCGTCCCCGCCTTGACACATGGCTCTCCGCCGCGGGCGCTCCCCAGGCGCCCGCGACCCCCGGCCGCCCGCACCCCTCGGTGCAGTGGCTGCGGCGCCGAGGCCGACAGCCCGCGCCGGGAGGGCGTTCCGCCGCCGGGCGCACGCCCGCGGGAGCCGAGCACCGCCCAAGCCCGCCGGCCGGCCGCGGGACAGCACCCGCGCCTCTCCGCCCACTCCCGCGCCGCCGGCCACGACAGCACCAAGTCCGCCGGCCGCTCGCGGTCCGCGCGGGCCACGGGGCTGCCGAGGCGCCTCCTCCCGGAGCGCCGCAGACAAAGCCCAGCCGCGGCAGCACATGGAGAGGAGGAAGTGGCGGCGCGGCCGCGGCCTACTCCCCGGCAGCCCCGGCCAACGTGCTCCTCTCCCCCTTGGAATCCATTTTCCAGAAAAGCCGGTTTCTCCCCGCGCCGCCCTCCCCCAAGCTCCCTCCACAATGTCACGGAGCTCCCCTCCCGGAGCCGGGTGCCGGCGGTCGTTACCTCCCCGCGGGGCTGCGGCCGAGGAATCCTGTCCGACCGGGTCGGGTGGCGGGGAACGCGTGCTCGCTGCTCCCTGTGTCCGGCGCGAGTGGAGCTGTTGTAAAATGGCGGCCGAAGCTCACGCCGCTGGCAGCAAACCCGATCCAGTTCCACTCGCCTCCGAGCGCGCTCCCAGTGCGCGCGCGCGCCCCCGCGTGACCCCCCTTCCCTCCCCTCCCCTCGCTGGCGCGTCCGCTTCTCTCTCACTCACTCCCTCAGCCCCTGCCCTCCTCCAGCTCCTCCTTCTCCCCCTGCCGCCGCCGCCGCCGCCGGCCGCCGGCCGCCCTGTCCTCTCGGCCTTCCTCCTTCCCTTCCCTTCCCTGCACCTCCTCCCCCAGCGTCCCCACTCCCGTCCGCGGCCGCTCAGACACGAGTGGCCGCCCTCCTGCTCCCCGCTGGCGCTCCGGCTCACGCCCTCCCTCGCTAGCTCTCTCGGCCCGTCCCCAGTCCCTGCCGAGTCGCTCTTTCTCTCTCCCGCGCTGACGTGACGACGCAGCCGACGCCTCGGGACGCGCGCCCGCGGGCCCCGCCCCCGCCCCGCCCCTAGCTCCTTGCGGGTTGGGGGGAGCCGAGACCCCGCCCTTCCGCCGCGGCGGCGGTGAGGGGCCAAGTGAATGAGCGAGAGGCCCGCCCTCCGTGCGGACACTCCCTCGCGCTCCGTGCTCCGCGCTCCGCGGGCGGGGCGGCCTGCCCGGCGTGTCCCACTCGTTCTTTGTCAGGAGACGAGCATCTCCGCACCCCGCCCTCCCCGCCCCCACCGCCCCGCCGCCGGCCCGGGCTCCGAGCGCTCCCGGCGCTGGGCGCCCGCTCTGCCGGGGCCGCCGCCGCCGCACCGCGCCCTGGGCGCTCGGGAAGCTGCAGGCGCACGTGTCCCCCGGGGCGGGGCGAGGCAGACAATGGGACCGCGGGGGAGGGGGAGCCGCACGGTGATGCAGGGCTCGGGGCGACCGGGTGGCGGGGCTCGAGCTCGGGAGTCACCCCGGGGAGCCCCGGCTTCCGCCGCTGGACAATGGGGCATCCCGCGGCCCGGCGCGCGCCGCGCCGTCCTCCGCTCCCACGAATCCCCTGGGCGGAGGGAGGGGCGCCGCGGGTTCGCGAGGAAATCCCTGTGCCTCCCGCCCGGGGATGACACGGAGGCCAGATTTGGAAGCTTAACCGACCCGGTGGTGTTGGGTTGTGCAATATTCCGTTTCTGTCCCTGGCCTTTTAAGCAGTTGAGTGCTGCTCCTGGCACACTTTGAACAACTTGAAGCAGCACAAAGCTTCGTGATTAGGACAACTGTGAGGAAAATGTCCGTGTTTCTTTTCAAACATCTTGGCAACTAAATGTTATGCGAAGTGACATTTCCTTTGTAACCGTTTACTAGGTACAAGAAAGACAAGACAAAGGCGCTTGTATCTCAGACGATATGGATACTAATTTTATCCAGAGCAACCGTAATGAAAATAGCATTATCCTTTTGACAAAATAATAATAATAAAAGCTTATTTTTAGAAAGGTACTGGCCTCCCCCCACCCCCATGAGCTTTATGCTATGATAGCAAGCCAGTAGTCCAAAGCAAGTTAGACACTCTTCAAAGTGCCTAGGCACATAAAATGGTGCTTTGACAGGTGAACCAAAAAGGAAATATTTCTCAATTACCTCCTAACCAAAACCTGTTTAATAAGGTTCTAGTTATCCACCGCCTGAATCTCTTACTATCAAACGTATTCCTCCTATAGAATTTCATTAATTCAACGAGATTTTAGTTGATATCTCAAAGGTCTGGATAATGGTATCAATGACAAACAACCAAAACGTTAATAGAGGTAATTTTTAAGGCAATGGATTAAACAAGTTGAACAAAGTTTGAAATTGGAAGTTTTATTTAACAATTCCTGAATACAAGAGCCGATTTGTTTAAAAAGAGCCTATCCCTAGGCAATGTCAAGAACTCTCAGAAGGAGAGACCTCTCCATCTGACCTAAATTCCTTTCGTGTCTTAGAGCTTTTTTCCCTTGCACTTTTGTAAAGGTCTAATTACCTGTATGTGTGTGTCAGCATGTGAGCACATACTCATGAGTGCAGGTGTTCACAGAGGCATTGGATCCCTCTGGAGCTAGAGTGACAAGCAGTCATGAATTTCTGGACTTGGGTGCTAGGAACCAAACTCAGTTCTCTAAAGAGCATCAGTAAGCACCCCTAACTGCTGAGCCATCTCTCCATCCCCCATGCTTTTAAGGCTCTCTGATACAATGAAGTTTCAAAAGGAATGGAACACCAGATCCTTTCTTTAACCGTTTCCATAATCCCAGCTAAATAGAAAGTTCAAGACCAGCATGGCACTTTGAGGTGCTGTCTGAAAACAAAACAGCAACATCCCCCAGAGTTACCATTGATAGGACAGTCATCCATTAGTACTCAGCAGCACGAGTTGGAAAAGGAGTCACTTAGGGCACCAGATTCTCCAGCTGAAATCAGTTATTCAAATCCTATCAGTTATGTTCTCTCCCAAAAGTCACTATCTGCCTTGCAACTGTGCAAAGCCACCACCCTCTACCATGTATACTAAAAATGGATCATTCTGATTCATCCACTCTTGAAATTCTGATCCACTGAAGGCTAGCCTAAATCTGCTTGTTTGTGTGCATTCTCATCCTCCTGCCCAATCCCTTACTTAAAAGAGCCTACGAAAAGTTTGTAGTTCAGTGGTCAACCCTGCTTGATCTCCAACATCCTCCCCCACCTCCCAGTCGAAAAATTACACTTAGGTACACTTAGGAGAAAATCCCTCAGACTCATGTAGCTCAGCTGGCCCAGGATGACCTTGAATTTCTGATGCTCCTACCTCCACCTCCCGTGTTGGGACTGGCTTCATGTAAGCTAGACAAGTATTCTGTCACCTAAGCTACATCCCAAGCTCAAGAGCTCAAATCCTTAAATCAACAAGGCCGTCCACGAACACCCTTGTCTCCCCATTTTAGCCAACTGCAGCTGGCTTTTCCTCGATTCTGACATTTGTATTAAGGTAGCTCAAACTAAGGACTTATTCAGAGAAGTAGCTGATGTACTGGGCAGGACTGAATGAAAGACATATAGCTACATTCTCTACTAAACACTTTCCCCATTCTTGTTCTCTCTCTCTCTCTCTCTCTCTCTCTCTCTCTCTCTCTCTCTCTCTCTCTCTCTCTCTCTCTCTCTCTCTGTCCTCAAGGGAAGGGTAGAATTCATTATTTTCTCAGAGTGCTCTCAAACTCCTAAGCTCAAGCTACCCTTGTGCCTCTGTCTCCCAAGTAGTAGCAGGAACTTCAAGCAAATAACCACCATACCCAGCTCATATGACATCTTTCAAATGAAAGATGAAACAATAATGTGATTATCCTCCTGGCACTCAAACATTCTGGTTCCAGACTTGATCTAGAAGTATTATTATTAAGATATGGGGAAATCCCAATAAGCTAAAAGCTGAACAGGGCCAGGCAATGGTGATGCTCACCTTTAATCCTAGCACTCGGGAGTCAGAGGCAGGTGGATCTCTATGAGTTGAGGTCAGTCTGGTATACAGAGTAAGTTCCAGGACAGCCAAGGCTGTTTCACAGAAAAACCACATCTCAAAAACCAAAAAAGAAAAAAAGCCTGGTGGTGGTGGCACTCAGATCCACCTGCCTCTGCCTCCCTAGTGCTGGGATTAAAGGCGTGCCACACCACCCCCTGGCTACCTTTCCCAACATATGGACCCTTACTCCCACAAAAAAATAACAGCAGTAAGTAAACCCAGGTATAGTTGTACACCCCTGTAATCATTGTAGAGATTGAGACAAGAGGATCAAAAGTTCAAAGTCAGAGCTGTTGAGATGGCCAGGCAAATAAATTCAGTCCCCAAAATTATCCTTTAGCCTCAACCTGTGCACCAATACACATACATCCACAGGTGTAAGCAGAGAGAGAGAGAGAGAGAGAGAGAGAGAGAGAGAGAGAGAGAGAGAGAGAGAGAGAGAAGAGAGAGAGAGAGAGGAAAAGGTTTTAAAGTCCAAGGCTAGGGCCAGCAAGGTGCTTTAGTAGGGAAAGCACTTGTCTCAAAAGCCTGCTGATAGGGAGATGGAGAGATGGCTAAGTAAGAGCACTGCCTGCTTTTCAAGAGAACCTGGGTTCAATTCCCAGCACTCCAGTGGCAGTTAACAATTGTAATCTCCGGGGGACCCAATACTCTCTTCTGACCTCCACAGGCACTGCAGTGGTATAAGGACATTCATGAAGGCAGAAGATTTTATTTATATAAAATAAATATTTTTAAAAATGCCAATCTGACTTGTTTAAGAGTACTTACTACTCCTGCAGAAGACCTGGGTTTGGTTCCTAAGCACCCACATGGCAGCTTACAAACTCCAGTTCCAGAGGATCTATCTGATACCCAGTTCTGTCTGCTGCAGACACCAGGCACAAAAATGGAACACATGCACTTTTGCAGGCAAAAGCACTCATGCAAAAAAAAAAAAAAAAAAAAAACAAAAAAACAAAAAAAACAAAAACAAACAAACAAAAAAAACCACCAAAGGGTCAGACAGCTGTCAGTGAATTGCTTGCTGCACAAGTATGATGATCTGAGTTCACACCTCAGCACACACGTGAAAAGCCGGGCACAGTAGCATACTTCTGTTATGTCAACGCTAGGGAGGCAGTGTCAGAAGGGGCTCAAACCCAGCCAGCCTAGCCTAATCAGGTCCGAGTGAAAACCCGTGTTTCAAAAGCAAGATGGACAGTCCTGAAAAACGGATGCCTGTATCCTCCAAGAACTCAACATGCATGCATGTACACACATACCACACACACAAAGGCTGATGATCCTGATTTTGGATATAGTCCCCAGCTTGTATGTGGTGAAATCAACACTCACATTTACTGTCCATGACACATCCTTTTTTCGTTTTATTTTGTTTATCCAGACAAGGTCTCTCTAAGTAGTCGTGGATGGCCTGGAACTCACTAGATGTTTCAGAAACACAAAAACTAGACACTAAAGAGCTGGCTCAGTAGTGAAGAACACTTGTGGCTCTTACAGGGGACTTGAGTTCAGATCCCAGTACACAGGTTTAGCAGCTCTCAGCCCCATCTGTAATTCCAGCTTCAAGACATCAGACACCCTCTTCTGGCCTCCATGGACAGCCACAGGTACATGTATATAAAGACACAGATGTGAGGACAGGAGGGAGAGGAAACTGGGATTGGTATGTAAAATAAGATTGTTTTAGAAATAAAATAATAATAATAAAGACATAATATATACATACCCTGACTCATAAACAAATAAAAATAAACTGAAAAACAAAATTTCATTATGCATTTGCTTCATTATTCTTTCCAGCCATGTGACTTTTGAAAAAGTGAGAGGGGAGGGACTGTTGAATTGGCAAATAATTAAAGGCAGGCACACAGGCACACAGGATTGTCTGGGTTCTTGTTTAAAATTCTTCCATAGACTCAAAGCCACTTTAAAAAATCACAGGTCTTCAATCTCAGGACTCAGGAGGCAGAGGAATGTGGATGTCTGAATTTGAAGCCAGCCTGGTCTACAGAGCAAGTTCTGGAACAAAAAAAAGAAAGAAAATTTTTAAAAATTGGGTAATGGTGGCGCGCAACTTTAATCCCAGAACTTGGGAAAGAAACCCTGTCTCAAAAAAACAAAACACACACAGACAACTAAAACATTTTTTTTTTAATTTTCTGCAATGATCATATAATAGTTTTTCAGGAGAGGAGGAAATCCTCCAATTTATATAAAGGGGGAAATCCACAACACAAAGTCCTTTTAGACAGAACTATGAGAACTTGTCTCAGAAGGAAAAAAAGAAAGAACCCACTTTGAAATAGGTGAACAGCCTGGCAGTGGTGGCACACGCCTTTAGTCCCAGCAGAGGCAGGCGGATCTCTGAGTTCAAGGCTAGCATGGTCTACTGAGAGAAAATTCCATGACAAACTACATAGAGAAACCCTGTCTCAAAACAAACAAACAAGCAAACTACCTGAACTACCTGAACAGACATTCAATGAAGAAAGAAGAAATACATGCAGAAAACAAGTACATGAAAAGTTGTTTGGTTTAAATAAGAAATGTGCCCCCTATCTGAAACATTTGGATAACTGGTCCCGATTTATGGTTGGTTAGGGAGACTTAGGAGGTGTGGAGGAAGTATGTCACTGAAGACAGGCTTTAAAAGTTTAAAAATTTGCGGGGCAGTGGGGCATTGGTGGCACACGCCTTTAATCCCAGCACTGAGCAGGCAAGAGGCAGGCTGATCTCTTAATCCCAGCACTAGGGAGGCAGAGGCAGAAGATCTCTATGAGTTCATGGTCCACAGAGCAAGTTCCAGCACAGTCTCCAAAGCTACACAAAGTAAGCCTGAATCAAAAAAAAAAAAAAAAAAAAAAAAAAAACAAACTACTAGCTAGAAAGCTGGGTAAGGTGACTGGTACTTGTAATTCCAGCACTGGGAAAGCTGGGGCCAGCCTGGGTTACATACTGAGTGACATTCCAGCCTAGGCCACAATGTGAGAGCCTGTCTCAAACTAACAAATGATAAAGCAACAAGAAGACACAGTGAAATGCCAAGAGCATGCTAATGAAAAGCTAATTTGGAAAGGCTCTATACTGTGTGGCTTCCAACTATGTGATGTTCTGACACTAAAGAAGGGATGGAGGGATGGTTCGTTCAGCAGCTAAGAACACTTGTTCTTACAGAGGACTCAAGCTCTATTCCTAGCACCCACCCACTTGGACCATCAGTAATTACAGTTCCAGGGCATCTAATGACCTCTTCTGTAACGTGATAAATAAAAGACCCAGAGATTGATATTGGGGTTTAAGCTTCAAGTTGAAGATCAGAAAAGCAAAGCAGCCAGCCACTAGTTCTTACCTCTACCTCAGACTGAAATCCCAGATGGCAATGCTTTCCTCAGTGTGGTTGAAGAATCCTGAGACTTCAATGTCTTCCTATCCTCAATGTGAATGCCACCTCTGAGACCCGTTCCTGCCTTAAGTACCTCTTGTGAGTCCTGGGATCAAAGGCCCAAGTGCTGAAATCATCTTTGTGTGAGCTGTTCTCTTTAGGACTTGATATATTTCTTGTACCTTATTGTGGCCTTGAACTAACATGGATCCATCTACCTCTACTTCCCAAGTGGTGGGATTACAGGTGTATACCACCACTGCTTGGCTTCGTTAGCTTGTGGCTGACTTTGCTTTGTGAATCCTCAGGCAAGATTTAATTAATCATAAATAATATATCAACACACTCTTCTGGCCTCTGTGGGCACTAGTCACATGCATGGTGCACATATGTACATGCAGGCACATAAAATTGTGTGTGTGTGTGTGTGTGTGTGTGTGTGTGTGTGTGTGTGTGTGTGTGTTTTAATTTAAAAAGTGACTGGAAACTCAGCTTGGGAGAAGGAACAAAATCTAAATAAACCAGGAGTTTTAAGGTTCTGTGCTGACTTTTTTTCAGCTTGCCACAAGCTAAAGTCATCTCAGAGGTGGGAACCCCAATTGAGAAATTCCCTCCAAATGATCTGACTGTAGGCAAGCCTGGAGGGCATTTTCTTAATTAGTGATTGATGAGCAAGGGGCCATTGTGAGTAGTGCCATCCTTAAGCTGATGGTCCAATGCACTAATCAAACAATGAGGAGAAAGCCAGTAAGCAGCACTCCTCCCTGACCTCTACATCAGCACCTACCTTCATGTTCCTACCCTGGGGGCTGGGAAGATGGCTCAGCAGTTAAGGGCACTGACTGTTTTCCCAAAAGACCCAGGTTCAAAATCCAGCACCCAAAAGGGAGCTAACAACTGTCCATAACTCCAAGATCTGACACTCTCACACAGACTTACCAGCAGGCAAAACACCAATGCACATAAAAGTAAATAAACTTGAGAGAGAGAGAGAGAGAGAGAGAGAGAGAGAGAGAGAGAGAGGTTTGTTTTAAATAAATAAAAGAGTCTTAGGTCTGGATGTTTCATTACATCAATAGTAACCCTAAAATTGTATTGTGCAGGCAGATGTCATTATATTCTTACCTAAACATATAGGGATGTAAAACAACCAGAGTGAGCTCTAATGTGAACTATAGACTTTAATGAAATGTACCAATACTAGCTTGCCAATTGTAACAAATGTGCCAATTGATATACTATGTTAATAATAGGAGAAAGGATTGGTGAGATGGTAAATGGAAACTGCACACTGACGTTTTCTGTAAAGCTCCTTCTAGTTCGTTTCTCTGTTGCTGAGATAAGACATCATGACCCAAAACAACTGGGGGGAGGAAATGGTTTATTTGGCTTACAAATAAGAGTCCATCACTAGGAAACCAAGACAGGGACTCAGGGCAGGAAGTGAAGCAGAGAGCATGGGGAATGCTGCTTTCTGACTTGCTCCCCATGGCTTGCTCTCTTTTACAATCCAGGCCCTCCTGTCCAGGGATGGGACCACCTATCGTAGTCTGAGCCCTCTCACGCAATTATTAATCAAGAGAATGCCCCCACAGACATGCTGACAGGCCACTCTGATGGAGGCAATTCCCTAACTGTTACCTCTTCCCAAGTGACTCTTGTTTGTGTTACACTGACAAAAATTAGCCAACATAGACCTAAAAGGGAAGTTTACTAAAATTTTAAAGGTAGCGCCTTCATCATGAGAAAAAGTTAGAACTCTATTTTGATTATATATATTTTTCTTTTTAAAAATCTAAATTAGAGCCGGGTGTCGGTGGCACATGCCTTTAATCCCAGCACTTGGGAGGCAGAGGCAGGCAGATCTCTGAGTTCAAGGCCAGCCTGGTCTACAGAGTGAGTTCCAGGACACCCTCCAAAACTACACAGAGAAACCCTGTCTCGAGAAACAAAACAAAACAAAAATCTAAATTAGAGTCACACATACACACACCACTGGGCACATGTGGGGGTTATAAGACAATGTGGGGAGTCAGTTCTCTCCTTCTGTTGAGAGGACCCTGGAGATACAACTTAGATCATCAAGTCTGATGGCCAATGCCTTTGCCCACTGAGCCATCTGACCAACTAGCATGCCTATAGCTTTTTATCTCTATATACAAGATTCATAGCCCAGTCTCATTTTAGCTCTAATGTTGGTAGTGGAAAGGTAGATTTAAGTTCTAAGAAGCTGAGTGCTGGGTGTGGTAGCACATGCCTTTGATCCCAGCACTGAAGAGGCAGAGGCAGAGGCACGCATATCTCTGTGAGTTTGAGGGCAACCTAGTCTACAAAGCAAGTTACAGGACAGCCGGAGGTGTTACACAGAGAAACCCTATTTTGAAAAAAACAAAACAACACAACAAAATATATGTATATATATATATATATATAAAAAGAAAGAACCACACAAAGAACAGAGTTATGCAAATGTAACTCTCTTCAAAATTGGTTTATCAATGCATTCCCAACTCTCTGACTGGAATTCAGTATTGCGCAACCTTCGGTTGTCCTGATTTTCAAATGATTTATTACAGGAAGAAAGAAAGCATACTAGTACTTCTTTTACTGAGCATGCCCATGACAGAATGTCTCAATGCCCTCTTCAAATGTAATTTTACTCAAATACCACCTGTCACACACACACACACATACACACACACACACACACACACACACACACACACACAGGAAGCCACTATAGCTGTCACATTGTTATTATAGCACACTTAACCTAGGACACATGCTCCATGTCTTGCCTAATTACGAATAAGGAATGACAAAATGGAAATTATGGGTTGCTTTAGCTTTCCCCTTTTTTTTTTAATGTCATTATTTCTAGTATAATGGCAGGCCATTAAGGTCAATAGTTGTAGATAGTTCTTAAAATGCCATTGCTCTTTTCTCTGTCTTCAAAGTAAGTTCTGAGCCCTCAGTAGAAAGCCAGGCATTTCTGTGTTGATTCGGATTAAGGACACTTACCTTGTACTCATTTGGAGCTTCACAAGACTCTGATATGTGGTGAGTCCACTAGAATCCTGTGCTTTCGAGGTGCCGTGGCCACTCTACTGAAATGGAGTGGGATGAAATGACAAGCACACATATTGTGTGTATCTCCCCTGCTCTCACACATATCCTATTATAGAAGCAGAGTTTCTTTGTTGGTTGTTTATTGGAGACCTGCTCTCATAAAGCCCTGGCTGGTTTTGAATTCACTCTGTAGCTAAGGATAATCATCTTCCTGCCTCCTCCTGCTCAAGTATAGCAATTACAGGTATGCACAGCTACACTGGGCTCAAAGTATGAGTTTAAGAGACAATTACAGTGATTACAATAGTGCATACCCGTAAGTTCAACACTCAAGAGGCTAAGATAAGTTTAAAAGTTGAAAGCCTTCCTTTATTATATGAGGAGTTCAAGACTAGCACGAACTAAATAGAAACATTGCCTCAAAAAAAATTGCCAAGGAATGATAGATTAATTGGGAAGAGGGAAAAAAGCTGGTACAGAACATTAAGCAATACTATCAGTGTTGTAGAAGATGGATCTTGAAAAGAATCTGAGAAGGAGCATGGAGACAGTGTATTAAAAACACAGCAGTGGATGATGTTAGAAACATCAAAGGAAAGAACATCAAGAAGGAAGAAGTGGTCAACAAGGTTGGCTTATTTAGGGTTTCTAGCGCCGTGATGAAACACCACATCCAAAAGCAACTCCAGGAGAAAAGGGATTGTTTCCTACATATCCTGAGTAACAGTCCATTGAGGAAAGCCAAAGCAGGAACTTAAACCAGGCAGGAACCTGGAGACAGGAGCTGATGCAGAGGCCATGGAGGAGTGCTGGAAGGAACACTGGCCCATTTGCGCATGTGACTCTGACAGGCCTAGCCCTTCCCCCTTCTCCCTGCATTGCTAAAAACCTTTAGATTTCATCCCTAACGTGAGCCATCAAGGTCTAGTCTCTTCTTTGGACACCTTCTTCTCCTTCTCCTTCTTCTGTTTTGTTTTTTTCAAGATAGATTGTGTGTAATAGCCCTAGGTGTCCTGGAACTCACTGTGTAGACCAGGCTGGCCTCAAACTCACAGAGCTCCACCTGCCTCTGCCTCCTGAGTGCTGGAATTAAATGTATGTGCCACCACCACCCTGCTATTGGACACTTTCTTATGCCAGATTCATTCCTGAGGATAAATACCAAAGTCTAGCAATCAAAAGCCCCCTTTGCTTCACCTCATTAACATGCTCAATCAAAATACACCATCACATTCTAGCCCATTCTATCACTGACCTTCCCTGATCCTCTGCTTAAAAACACTTGTGTGGTAATTTAATGTAATTGGCCCCACAAGCACATAGGGAATGGCACTATTAGGCGATGTGGCCTTGTTGAAGTAGGTATGGCCTTGCTGCAGGAAGAATGCCAGTCTGAGGGTGGGCTATGAGGTCTCCTATGCTTCCAATTGTCTACAGATCAAGACTCAGCTCCTCCAGCACCATGTCTGCCTGAATGCAGCCAGGTCCTGCCGTATTAATGACCTAAACCTCTGAATCGTAAGCCACCTGTATTAGTTAGGGTTTTTATTGCTGTAAAGAGGCATCATAACCACAGCAGCTCCTATAAAGGAAAAACATTTCATTGGGATGGCTTGTTTAGAGTTTCAGAAGTTCAGTTCATTATCATCAGGACAGGAGCAAAGCAGCAAGCAGGCAGGCAGTAGCTGAGAGTCCTACTCCACATCTTTTAGGCAACAGAAAGTCTACTAAGACACTGGGTGGTACCCTGAGCAAAGAAACACCAAAGCCTACCCACACAGTGACACTTCCTCCAGCAAGGCCATACCCACTCCAACACAGCCACACCGCCTAATAGCATCACTCTCTGTGAGATTATGGGGGCCAATTACATTCAAACTACTGCACCACCCCAATTAAATGTTTTCCTTTATAAGAGTTGCCATGGTTGAAGCTGGAGAGATGGCTTAGAGGTTAAAAGCTCTGGCTACTCTTCCAGAGGACCTGTGTTCAGTTCCCAGCACTAATATGCCAACTCACAACTGTCTGTAACTACAGTTCTAGGGGATCTGGCTCCCTCATAAGGCCATAGCTGCAGGCAAAACATCAATGCACATCAGAGAATAATAAATAATTATTTTTAAAAAGGTTGCCGTGGTCATGGTGTCTCTTCACAGCTATGGAAACCCTAACTGTAAACAATAAACAACTTGCAAGGTCATTTGCTGCTGATTTTTCTGCCTGAGTCAGAAAGCAGCCAGCCACTTTAACTTTTCTTCCCCACTTATTAAAGGATCTGTCTGTGAAAACTGGTGTTTGGGTGTGGTTTATGCCAAATCTTGGGCCTGGGGAGGAGGCCCCACTATTCGGGTCATCTCCAGTGCAGCTTACTGTCTTGCTCATCATGGTTTGCTCAGGCTGCTTTATCATAGAACCCAGGACCACCAGCCCAGGAAAGGCACACCCACCATGGGCTTGGCCCTCGCCCATCCATCTGCCACTAATTAAGAAGATGCCTACAGCCAGATCTTACAGAGATGTTTTCTCAATGCTTCCTCATCTCAGATAACTCTAACTTGTGGCAAGTTGACATGAAACTAGCCAGCACAGGTCATGTTTCTGAAAGATCAAGCAAGAAGAGAAGTTAAGACTCCATTGGATTTGAGAACAATGAGGTTATCTATTTAGAGCAGCAAGAGTGAGTGGGGTGGTACGAGTAGGTAGACATGAGAATGCAGTGAACTAAAAGTAGAAGATGAGTACATAAAGACAAGTGTAGACAACTCTTTCAAGAAACGCAGCATGTGGGCCAGAGAGGTGGCTCCGCAATTAAGAGCACTTCCCGATCTTGCAGAGGACCCAAGGTTGTTTCCTAGCACCTTCGTGGTGGCTCACACCCTCCATAACACCAATCCCAGAGGATCCAACAATCCCTTCTTCTGTCCTCTGCAGATACCAGGTACATGCATGATGTTATCATATCACAGTTTCCACCAAGACGAAAATAGTCCTGCAGTGAAGCTCCTTAAATAGGAAGGCAAACAACTTAAAATAGCTTCAGGAAGTTCCTGAAATTGATCAGATTCACTTGGTCTCTCGTTGCTAGACAGAGTACACACACAAAAAAAAAAAAGCTGAGAGTCCCTCTCAGAAGAGTAGAGCTAAGCTGCCAAGAAGAGTTTCTGACGAGCTGGACTGCAAAGTAGATTGTCAGACCAGACCAACTGTAAGGATTCAGGCATTACACTGGCCAGCCCTCTGTCACCTGGCAGATTGCACTCAGGCAGTACCCTAGTCAGCCCAGGGTTCCATGGGTGTTGGCTGCATCACTACATAGTCTGCACCCAGGTACAAAGGGCCCTTTAAAAAGAAAATCCCCATGTCCACTTCCACTCCCCCGGCACCCCTTTCTCTGAAGGGGCAGACAGGACTATTCCTGTCTCCCTTCCTCGTCTCTTCCTCTCTCCCTGTCTCTGCCCCCCCCACCTTGTATTTTTTCCCTCCCCTCTCCTTTCCCTTTCTAATAAAACTTCTCACTTAAGCTCTGCCTGCCTGACATGTTTGTCCCTCGCCTGCCATAGAATCGTCCAAGGTCTTCCACAGAATTTATTCTTAACATCAGCTGCCTGGAAGACGTTTTCTAGTGGCTAGAAGACGTTTAAGCCAGTCACTTTTTGTTTGTTTGTTTTTGTTTTTACAAGACAGGCTTTCTCTGTGTAGCTTTGGAGCCTCTCCTAAGCATTTGCTCTGTAGATCAGGGTGGCCTCGAACTCATGGAGAGGTCTGCTTGCGTTTGCCTCCCAAGTGCTGGGATTAAAGGTTTGTGCCTCCAGCAAGCCAGTCACACTCAAGCACGTTGAGCTGCCTGCAGGCAGAATGCTTCAGATTTCCCAGCTCTGATGGGTCTTGGTGATGTAGCTGTCTTTGAGTAACCCCCATAAAGGCCATTGGTTCACCAAGTTTGACTTTGGCAGTATCCCATACTTTGATCTGTCATGGGTTCCCTACCTGGAGTGAGTGTTGTATTTCCCCAGGAAAAAATTTGTCACACAACAGATGTACATACAAGCATACAGGCAAGACACTAGTACACATTAACTTAAATAAATCCTTTAAAGATGTAGTGGAGTGGGGATGGGGCAGGGAGAGAGAGAGAGTCAGTGGTTAAGAACATCTGCCATTTTTTCCAGAGGACCCAAGTTTGGTTGCTGTCACTCAAGTCTGGCAACTTACCGTTTACTGTAACTCCAGCTCCTTGAAATCTGACACTCTCTGGCATGAGTGGGTACACATCAATACACAGGTACAAACTTTAAGGAGTGTAGCTATTAAAAAAAATGAATAAGGAATTACTTGTGAACTAGAATGAAATCCAAATCATGGACCATTTCAATACTCCTTTCAATACTAATACTTGAAGTTGAGAGGAGCTGGAAGAGAGGGAGACATTGAAGATAGAAGAGGAAGAAGGGGTTGTCTATCATCTGTGGAGTATTCTGGTTTGCAGAAATTAGTGATGCTCCATAACAAAGACAGGAACCTTTGCCTTGTTTCCTTTTTTATCTAAAACAGGAAATACTTTTCATAGGAATACCATAATAAAAAGTATCTTAAGCTGAATGGCTCAACATAACATAAATGTACTGTCTCATAGTTTTGAAGGCAAGATGTGGAGAGTTGAGGTTGGTAGATTCCTGCTTCATTTGCAACCTTCTTTGACTCTACTTTGTTCCTGAAGGTATTTGGGCAATCTTTGGCATTCCTTAGCTTGTGGCTACATAACTCCAGACTCTCATTGTCACATGGTTTTCTTTGTTTTGAATAGCCCTCTGCCTATAGACATAATGGTCATATTAGATTAGGAACTTGCATTACTCTAGTATGACCTCACCTTGACTAATTTTACTTGGAGCATTCCTATTTCCAAATTAAGACACATCCTGTGACACTGGAAGTCAAGATTTGGACATCGTTTTGGAGAGAGGCATGGTTCAGCCCCTCATAATGTTCTACAAGCACTGGGGGAAGAGTTTACATTAGAGGTAAGACACCATTCCATTTGGTATGCTTTGCATCTTTAATGCCCCCTAAACCTCATGTATCAAAGGTGTGGCTTCCCATATAATGGTGCTGTTGAGAGATGCTCAGTAGTAGGGAGTGAGACATAGATGGAGGAAATAGGTCATTGAGGTCACACACTTGGAGGATGAGTTGTGTCTCTCTCCTTTCTGTGAGTAGTTATCTATGTCCTATGCTGCCTTAAGGGCATAACCTTAGCTCAGATCTCTGAAACAATAAAGCCAAATGAATCTTTCTGCTTTTTAAGCTAATCATTGTGAAAGGGATTTGAAAAATTTTGCAGTTGTTGGCTAGGAAAATCTTGGATTACTATAAACAGAACTTGATGGGTAATTTTGGTGTGAGCTCAAATGACCAGAATGGCCAGGCTTTGGTGGTACATGCCTTTAATCCAAGCACTCAATAGGCAGAGACAGGTAGATCCTTGTGAGTTCAGCCTGTTATACTGAGACCAGCCTGTTATACTGAGCAAGTTCCAAGCCAGCCTCAAAAGCTACAGAGAAACCCTGTCTTGAAAAATGAAGAAAAAATAAAGAAGAGAAAGAGAAGACCAGAGTGCTGCAGACAGTAAGAAACATCTTCCTAGGGTTTCAGATGAAACAAAGACTCTCCTGGAAATCACTGTGGGAAGTCACTTGTTGATACTTCCTTCATGCCCTGAGACTTTGTAGGAAGCTGAACTGAAAGATGACAGACAGGCTAATTAGACTGACAGAGGAAATTTCAAGGTAGTCCACATTGGTTATTTGGCCTGGATATTGCTGGATGCTTCTCGCAATGCTTAAAAAATAATTGTGAAATGAAGCCAGAGTAGAAAGATTAGAAAAACTTGTAGATCCACCAAGAATGGAATGCATTTAAAGTTAAAAACAAACTGGGCATGGTGGTGGTGGTGCATTCCTTAAATCCCAGAGGCAGAGTCAGGCTGATATCTATTAGTTTGAGACCAGCCTGATCTACGTAGAGAACACAAACCAGCAAGGGTGACTGTAGTGAGACTTATTGAGACTCTTTAAAAGATAATAGTAGGGTGGTGGTGGTACACACATTTAATCCCAGCACTCGGGAGACAGAGGCATCGGGATCTCTGTGAATTCGAGGCCAGCCTGGTCTACAAGAGCTAGTTCCAGGACAGCTTCCAAAGCCAAAGAAAAATCCTGTCTTAAAAAACCAAAAAGAAAAAAAAAAAAAAAAAGATAATAATAAAGTGAAAAACCAGGAGAGTGTCAGGGTTAAAGCTATTGCTACCACTAATAGAAGCAAAACAATTTACATTGAGAGGTTTTTTGTTGTTGTTGTTCCTTTTCAAAACAGAGTTTCATTGTGTGGCTTTGGAGCTGTTCCTGGAACTCTCTCTGTAGACCAGGCTGGCCTCAAACTCACAGAGATCCACCTGCCTCTGCTTCCCAAGTGCTGGGATTAAAGGTGAGCACCACCACTGCCCAGCCCTCCAAATTCCTTTTGATTAATCTTTTATCACAGCTATAGAAAACACCATATAGGCACTGATATTGTGGTATTATACTCTGGTGGGTACTGGCAGGGGTTGGCTAATGCCCAAGATGGCAGCAGTCTTCAGTCTTCGGTGTTACTCACGCGATGCCGGTTTCCCAAACGTACAAAAAGTAAGCATTGTGAGCTATGAGGCTCCGGTCCAGATTTCAAAGAAAACACTGGGAAGCCATATAAGGTGTAGAAGGAGCAGAATCACTGTGAGCATCCTCTGACAGGGTATGTGTGAAGCTAAGAGAGTGAAGTCAACGTGGAACAAAGAACTCAGTAAACTAGAGATACCAGCTGCACGGGAGATGTGCTGATGAAAGCTGCGGGTAGCCAGAAGACTGCGTCCCAGAAAGAGACTTGTGGCTTCAGTGAGAAAGTCCATAGGGATGGAGATGCCCAAATGCTCGATGTTGGACCTGGAACCATGTTAATCAGTTGCCCTGCTGGGAAGTCTCTGGGGAGAGTTTGAACTTGTGCTTGTTTTGTTTGTTTTGGAGCCTGTCCTGGAACTAGCCCCGTAGACATAGCTGGCCTTGAACTCAACAGAGATCGTCTGCACTACTACTGCAAAGTTTGTTTGTTGTTTTGTTTTGAGACAGGGTTTCTCTGTGTACATGTATCCTGACTATCTTGGAACTCACTATGTAAATCAGGTTGGCCTTGAACTCAGAGATCTGCCTGCCTCTGCCTCCTAAGTGCTGGGATTAAGGGGATACACCACCAGTGCCCAGCCGAATTTATAGTTTTGTACTGTAACAGAACTGTTGAACTATCAGAGGAAGAGAATTTTGAATTTTATTGTGCATCAAATAGTTATATCATGTTAGGTGCCATTATGAGTTTGTTATCTTTATTTTTGAGCATTTTTGGGTATATTTAACAAAAATATGTTTGTATATCAAAAGAACTCATGATAGTTAATCTTGAATGTAAACTTGGAATGAAGAAAGAGTCAGGAGATTTGTAAATTATAATTCTGGGTGAGGATCAGGTGATGGTGGTGCACACCTTTAATCCTAGAACTCAGGAGGCAGAGGCAGGCAGATCTCTGTGAGTTCCAGGACAGTCAGGGACACACAGAGAAACTGTCTCAAAAAACAAACCACAATAATAATAATAATAATAATAATAATAATTCTGACTGAATCTATGAGGAAATTTCCACAGATGATTGGTATTTGAGACAAATTAACTGAGAGGCACAAATACTGAATGTAGGTGATTCCACCATGAGGGTAGTGTCCCAGGTGTAACAAAAAGAGAAATAGAAAACCTAACTGTAAAGTCTTTTCTCACCACCTCTGTAACTAAGGGCCTAAGTAAGTTAGGGGTAGTTACAGCAATGGCTTGGTTCCTAGTACCAATTTTCTGTGGAGGTTGCTTTTTTGTCACTGTGACAATGTCCTTGATCTGAGTAACAGAAAAGGAAGGAGGATTTATTTTGGCTTGTGCTTGCACAGAGTGCCGTCCTTGGTTATTTTTTTCATTGATGGTTGGTAGGGAAGAACATCATGGTGTAGAGCAAAGCAACTCACCTAATCGTAGAGAGAGGGAAGGGATACTTTCGAGCGAGACTTACCTAGAAAGAGTCTTCCTTCTTGTTCTTTTGTTCTACACCCAGCTTCCTAGTCTATTAGATGGGGCTTCTAATTTGTAGAAGAATCTAAGAAGTTCATGGCTTCTAAAAAGCAACTCAATAAAAAAAAGCCGCTGCTCAGGAGACACGGTTCACCCTTGTCTGGTAGCTGAATGTGGCAGTGTTGTCCACACGATGCTGATTTTAGAGGCATGGAGAATGCGAGACAGAGACAGACAGAGCTATAGATTCTTCCTCTGTGGTTTCAGAAAGCCACTAAGGCCAGGCAGTATGTGGCAGGAGAGTCCCTGTGTGAAGGCCCTGAGGGAGCAGGAGACCCCGAGAGACCATCTGTGAAGCTGTAAAAGTGAAGTCTGAGTTTCAGTGGCGACCCCAAGATGTTGTAGATGCCAGGACCATGGTATACCTGCCAGGGAGAGGAGTACACAGGGAGTAGAACCAGGACAAAAGAAAGGTGCATGTGCAGCAGCAAAGCTGGAGGTCAGAGCCATTTAAATCCTGACACCGAATGGGAAACTGTATATGATTTGGGTTTTGCCCTGATGAGTTTAGGTTTTGCTTTGGTCCAGTTTTTCCTCACTATGCAATCATTCCTCCCTTTTGAAATGGTAATGTATATTCTGTGACAAAATGTGTTGGAGGTATGTAATTTGCTTGTTAGTATTACATGGGTTACAGTTAAAAGACTGCCTAGAGCTAGGCTGTGGTGGTGCTTGCCTTTAATCCCAGCACTCAGGAAGCAAAGAGACAGGCTAATCTCTGAGTTCAAAGCCAGCCTAGTCTATGGTGTGAGTTCCAGGACAGCCAGGGCAACACAGAGAAACCTTGTCTCAAAGCACCCCCACCCCCCCAAAAAGCAAAGGCTTCAGGAAGTCCCTGAAACTGACCAAACACACTAGATCTCTCGCTTCACTAGCATATATAAATAAGGACTGCTAAATGATATCCCCAGAGCAGCTGAGCTGCCCAGAAGAGTCTCAGACCAGCTGAGCTTCCTGGAGGAGACGCTGCTGACCAGGTTTCCAGCTTGCATGACTTGTCACTCATGCTGAGTAATTTCCACCCCTGTAAATAACTCCAATAAATTCATTGCTTCATCAAGTTTGAGTTTTGGTGAAACAAACATAAAAAGATTGCCTTGAGTCTCAGAAGAGAGTTTAGACTTTTAAACAATGTTGAGACTGCAGAGGACTATGGACATCAGAAGTTGGACTAATACATGTTGCATTATGATAAATCATGGAACTATGGGGGTCAAGAAGTGGAATGTAGCCGGGCATAGTGGCGCACACCTTAATTCCAGCACTGGGGAGGCAGGTGGATCTCTGTGAGTTCTAGGCCAGCCTGGTCTACAAAGGAAGTTCCAGGACAGCCAGGGCTACACAGAGAGACACCATGTGGGGGTGGGGTAGGGGATGGAATTTTGCGGTGTTTTAAATGAGAACCCCTCCCCGCCCCAGCTATTGAACTCAGATATTTGAATGCTGGCAGTACTGTTTAGGGAAGTTTAGGAGTTATGACCCCTTGTTCAAGGAAGCATGTCACTGTGGGTAGGATTTGAGAGTTTGTACTCTCCAAGTTTAAGGTAAAAGATGTGCGCTCTCTACATCCTGTTCCTGCCACCATACCTGCTGCTGCTTGTTGCCATACTTCCCCTTGGTGATCCCCTGTTACCCTCTAAAATCATAAGCCCAAATAAACTCACTCTTCTAAAGGTGTCGGTAAATTCATATTTCTATTACAGCAACAGAAAAGTAACTAATACACAGTGAAATATTAACTATTTGGAGAATCCATTGATCATGATAATTAGTGATCATGATCATGTTCAAAGTAACTTAAAGTTTCAACATTAAGGTATTGGCCAAATAGTTACTGATAATTCATTAAAATCAATTTAAAATATTTTCAGGCTCAGTGGTTAAGAGCACTGCTTGCTCTTCCAGAGGACCCAGGTCCAATTCCCAACACCCACGAGGCATCACCCAACTGTAACTCGAGTTTCAGGGGATCTGACACCCTTATGCTGATATACACACAGGCAAAACATATAATCTTTTTTCTTTTTTTTCAAGGAAGGATTCCTCTGTAGTTTTGGATCCTGTCCTGGAACTAGTTATTGAGAACAGTCTTGCCTCGAAGTCACAGAGATCTACCTGCCTCTGCCTCCCGAGTGCTGGGATTAAAGGTGTATGCCACCACCAACTGCAATATAAAAAAAATATATTTTTAATGTTCTTAATGTATCCAGTGAGAACAACAACGAGTAGCAAGGGTTTTTCTTCTTTCTTTCTTTTCCCACTTTTATATTTTCTTTAGTTTTTGAGACAGGGTTTCTCTGTGTAACCACTCTGACAGTCGCTCTTTATACCAGCCTGGCCTCCAACTCAGAGATGCACCTGCCTCTGTCTCCTGAGTGCTGGGTCTAAAGGCATGCACCATCACCACCCAGCTCGAGTTTTTAATAGGTAACCAAGATACTAAATCAATTTGTTTATATCAGCACTGACTTTCCCAATAGCTAAGAAACTTGTGTATAGTTTAAGTCATTTTGAGTTGAGTTTGATGTTAACTTCATGCAAAAATATCATGAGATAGAGATGACAGTGTATTAAAAGATATTTTGAAACCCAGTGGTGATGGTGCATGCCTGTAATTCCAGAACTTAGGAAGCAGAGGTAGGCAGATCTCAGTGAGTTCCAGGACAGCCAGGACTGTTATACACAGAAACTTTGTCTTGAAAAACAAACAAAAAACCAAAATAAGCAAAAAAGATATTTTGAATTGTTTCTTGTATATAAAATAACTTCAAAGTTTCAATGATTAGAGATATGATTGCCAGGTGGTGGCCTTTTTAAAACTAACTAGATTGTGGTATTTATTGGTGTGCTAATCCACAATAAATTAATGATTTGATGGCACTGTTAGGAGGTAGTGTAAACTAGGAGGTGCGGCCTAAATAGAACGGGAGTGCCTTGATTAGTTTATTATTGTGGTTAATAAGGATCAGGATAAACAAATAAGCCGAATAGATATTTATTCAGGGAGAAATAACTCACAACATACACAGATGAACACCAGCAGGTTGCACCGGATGCTCTCCTCTCCACCTCCCACCAGCAAGAGAGCTCTCTGAGCCCCCTCCTCAACCTTTTCTCTCAGGTCATGTCCAGCCCTGACTCCACCCCCAATGGGCGTGGTCTAAGCCATAGGTGCTGACAAGGTGAATATCTCACTACAATCCCCCTTTTAGTCTAAAGAAAAGATTTGGGCTAGATGCAAAAACTATATACAAAACAGTGAATAACAAGTGTGCTCTAAGAAAAGGAAAACCGAGAACATACAAACTTAATACCTAACTATCTAGTCCTAGGGTGAAGTCAAAACGGGGTATACAATACAGTTGTCCTAAGCTGGAAAGCTTAAGTCTAGTACCTAATATATCTAACTAGGAAGAGATAATTTAATCTTCAACTTCATCAAAGACCTGAGAAGGAAAATAACGATACTAGGGTAGACAGGAAGTATGGATGGGCAACTTCCAAAAGGTGCGGCGAAGAGAGAAACAGCAGCCTACCTGGACAGTCACCCAAGGTCTCACAGCAATGTTGGTACAGCCAGTTTTGGCTAAGGCCAAGAGTACTTGACTGTACTCTTGGCAACAAAAGCAGGGAGGTAGAAAGGCTGTCTCACCCTGACTTGGCAAGGTTCAGCAGTCTTCTATGTTTGTTTCCTGCAAGCACATAGGACCTCATGTCCAAATCAGTGGTCAAGGTGGGGACAGTTCCTTGCCCAAGAGGTCATTAGCTGAAGCGAGGATGAACTCCAGAAGGAGCGACAACAGTGTCCAACATATTTTCAGGAAAGTGCACGGTGCTGTCAGGAGCAACAGTATCTCATGTCAACGGAGTACTAATATTAAACATTTAAATGCCATGTTCTGCATGTTTATGAAGTAATTGAAGATTAAGCATCTATGTCTGACTAATCTCATAGGTAAAGAAAACATGGGTGAGGATAATCTGTAATACTCAGGAACTTAGCTAAAAAAAACCTGATTAAAACTTCCTTGAGTAAAGCAAGGATAAATACCTAAACAATATAACTATGTACACATACACACACACACACACACACACACACACACGTACATATATATATATATATATGCACATAACATGTAAATTCCTAAAGTAGAGGTAGAATAGAAATGTCTAGACAAGAGGTAGAACTCTAAAGGGCAGCATGATAAATATCCCAAATTGTATTCCAATATACAAAATGTCTTGAACACAAGCAAAATTATACATACATAGAATAGGGCAAGAATAATGTGCATAAAACATCATAAATGGGAAGATTTCACACAATATAACAAAATATAATATACAATTCTGCCAGGAAGGGAATAAACTTAATTTTACATAGGTTACCACAGATAAGAATATATAACAATGTAAGCTGTAATACTAATTTCTCACTCTTACTAAATAATTCACAAGAAGATAGGCTAATCTACCTATATCCATTCTGAACCATTCCTTTCCCAACCATATCCTCCCTATTCCTGTCTAAAAGAGATAACCAAGTCTAAGTATCACCTCTCATACCCAACCCCAAGTAACTAGAACCAACCCTATGAAGATGAATATTATCCCTAAATTCCAAGAGTGGGGAAAGGGGGCGTCGTTTTCTTAAGATTACTTCCTGCTGAAATGGGATGATGATTGCTCCATGGGATCCTGTAGGAAGAAAATTTTAAGCAACCAAATTTCTCAACAGAACTGGCTGTGACATATGTAGGTAGTCATTGTGTGGCAGAAAATGCTTGACTGGAGTTCTATTTGAAACTCTGGCCAGGTTGTAATAAGAAGATGCACCATTACAGCTAGCTAGTCATAAGTTGTCTCGAGCAAAGCAGTCTCAAACCGGTTTTAGGGTGAAGTTTGTAGTCCAGATGCATCAGGTTGAGTCAAGTGGAAATGTCCAATTGGGGCCCCATCTTCTTTCCGGAGAGTTCAAGGATTGCTGTTAGGAACTGTTATTATTCCTTGGGGAAAACTTAAATATCAATATCAAAGTAAAAATTTCAAGTTTAAGGGTATGGCAACAATAAACATTAAAATGTATATAAGAAAATTAGGATTTCAAAGAGAAAATTGCGTATAATCGAATGAGTCCCTAGATTTTGTTTTCTTCTGCATTTGCTTCCTTCTTTCTCCTTTTTTTCTTGGCTGATAGAATAGTAATGCCTGTTGCATTGATGCTCAACCCCAGATAGTACAGAGCAAGCTAACCATGAACTGAAATCTCTGAAACCGTGAGCCCAGATGAAAGGTGTTTTCTTTTATATTGCTTCTGGTATTTTGTCATAGTAATGAAGAGTGACTGACTTGTTAGACCATAGAATGGTATGCTTTGGAAATTTCCATTAAATTTAGCAACCTGTCCTTTAAAACAATCATGGGGCCAGAGAAACCGTTCAGCAGTTAAGAGTATTTGTTGCTCTTGCAGAGGACTTGGTTTGGATGCCCACACTCACACCCACATGATGGTTCACAACCATCTGTAACTCCAGTTCCAAAGCAACTGATAAAATAAGTTCATCTGCCCTCCATAGGCACCAAGCATGCACATGTACACATTCATACTTGCAGATAAAACACACACATAACTCCTTTTAAATATGTAATATTCTGTAAAACTTGCAAATATTAGATTAGCTGTCTAATGTAATGTATTACTGCCCCTCATTCATTCTGTTAGTCAAAATGACTTTCCTTGGCGATGGTGGTGCACACCTTTAATCCCAGCACTCTCAAGGCAGAGGTAGTCAGATCCCTGTGAGTCTGAGGCCAACCTGGTATACAGAGTGAGGTCCAGGACATCCAAGGCTACACAGAGAAACCCTGTCTCAAAGCACCCCCACCCCCAAAAAAAGCAAAGGCTTCAGGAAGTCCCTGAAACTGACCAAACACACTAGATCTCTCGCTTCACTAGCATATATAAATAAGGACTGCTAAATGATATCCCCAGAGCAGCTGAGCTGCCCAGAAGAGTCTCAGACCAGCTGAGCTTCCTGGAGGAGACGCTGCTGACCAGGTTTCCAGCTTGCATGACTTGTCACTCATGCTGAGTAATTTCCACCCCTGTAAATAACTCCAATAAATTCATTGCTTCATCAAGTTTGAGCTTTGGTGGTATTCTTACTTTAATCTGCCCTCAGTTTCTGATCTAGGGTGAATAGACACTTGCTCACCTCTCCCCAGGAGTAATGTCATCACTTTGTAAATTCCCTTCAAGTGAGTCATGGAGTGTAGAATAGGAAGCTAAGTCAGACAGTGGTGGTGCACATCTTTAATCCCACACTCGGCAGGCAGAGACAGGAGAATCTCTGTGAGTTCGAGGCCAGCCTGGTCTACAGAGCAAGTTCCAGGACAGCCAGACTGCTACAAAGAGAAACCCTGTCTCAGAAAAAAGGAAAGGAAGGAAGGAAAGAAGGAAGGAAGGAAGGAAGGAAGGAAGGAAGGAAGGAAGGAAGGAAGATTCCCATGAACCCATTATCCAACCTCCACACTTATCAGTTGAAGACTAATTTTGCTTACTTATTCTTACTCAATCACTTACTCTGATTTTCATTTTATTCTGTAGCTAATCATAAACATCAATTTCATCCATAAAGAATACAGTATGTATGTCTAACAACAACAAATCAGAAACAACACCATTAACATGCAAAACAGGAGCGCCAATGACGGCATACATCTTTAATCCCAGGACTCAGGAGGCAGAGGCAAGTAGATCTCTGTGAGTTCAAGGTCAGACTGTTCTACATAACAAAAACTAGGACAGCCAGGATTTCATAGAGCGTGAGAGTCAGTCACTCACTCACTCTGTCCATCTGTCTGTCCCACACACATGAAAACACAAAAAAGCCCCAGTGGTCTCCTAATTACATACAATATAAAGTCAATGTCCACATATCTCATAAATGTCCCAATTTCTTACAATATAGAATCAGAACTCAAATACAAATATTGGGAATGTTGCTCTATCTACCTAGTCTTTAAGTTTATAAGTCAGCCATTCATCTCTTGTTTGGTAGGGTGCTATTTTGTATTATTTTGGTTTTTCAGGATAGGGTTTATCTGTATAGCCCTGGCTGTCCTGGAACTCCCTCTGTGGAACAGGCTGGCCTCGATCTCAGAGTGATCTGCCTGCCTCTACCTCTTGAGTGCTGGGAAGAAAGGTGTGGGCCACCACCACCTGGCTGGTAGGGTTTTTTTTTTTTTTTTTTTTTTTTTTTGGTGTTGTTTATTTTTTTTTTAACTTGTGATATATATGCTAAATAAAACATTTACTTTTCCATGTTTCTATTTTTTATTATAGGTTTGTGTGTTCTCTAAATTACCAGTTATATCAACATGCTTTATCATTAAATTCATATTCAATTTTTGCTCTTTTCAGGAAAGAGTTTGTTTTTTGGTTTGTTTGTTTGTTTGTTTTCTTTGAGACAGGGTTTCTCTGTATTGCTTTGGAGCCTGTCCTGGAACTAGCTCTGTAGACCAGGCTGTCCTCAAACTCACAAAGATCCGCCTGCCTCTGCCACTCCAGTGCTGGGACTAAAGGCCCTGCTTTCAGGCAACAGTTCTTTATGGCAATGTCACATTGTCTGCAGGAACATATACTATCTGGTTGCTTCTCTTTTTGATGTCAACAGGATCAATACCTGCATATATTAATTTATTAAAACTGAAAAAAGTGGTAATATTAAGCTGGGCAGCAGTGGCACATACCTTCAATCCCAACATTTAAGAGGCAGAGACAGGCAGATGTCTGTGAGTTCAAGTACATCCTGGTATATAGGGCTAGTTCTGGGACAGTCAAGGCTATGCAAAGAAACTCTTGACTCAAAAAAAAAAAAAAAAAAAAAAAAAAACAACCACACGATCATCTCATTAGATGTTGAAAAAGCCTTCAACAAAATCCAACATCTCTTCATTTTAAAGGTCCTGGGGAGAACAAGGATACAAAGAACATTCTTAAACATAATAAAGGCAATATATATAGCAAGCCACCAGTCAACATCAAACTAAATGGAAAGAAACTCAAAACAATTTCACAAAAATCAGGAAGACAAAGCTGCCCATATCTATTCAGTATAGTACTTGAAGTCCTAACAAGAGGAATAAGGAAACAAAAGGAGATCAAGGGGATACAATTTGGAAAGGAAGGAGTCAAACTTTCGCTATTTGTAGATATGATAGTATGCATAAGTGACACCAAAAATTCTACCAGTGAACTCCTACAGCTGATAAACACCTTCAGTAATGTAGCAGGATATAAGATTAACTAAAAAAGAAAAAAAAGTCAGTAGCCTTCCTATAGACAGATGAAAAATGGGCTGAGAAAGAAATCAGAGAAACATCACCCTTCACAATAGCCATAAACAACATAAAATGTCTTGGAGTAACTCTAATCAAACAAGTGAAAGACCTGTATGACAAGAACATCAAGCCTTTGAAGAATGAAATCCAAGAGGATATCAGAAAATGGAAAGATCTCCTGTGCTCATAGATAGTTAGGATCAACACAGTAAATATGGCGATCCTACCAAAAGCAATCTACAGATTCAGTGCATTACCCATCAAAATCCTAGCACAATTCACAGACCTTGAAAGAACAATACTAAATTTCATACAGAAAAACAAAAAGACCCAGGAGAGCCAAAACAGCCCTGTACAATACAAGAACTTCAGGAGGCATTGCCATTCCCTGACTTCAAGCTCTATTATAGAGATATAGTCCTGAAAACAGCTTGGTATTGGCACAAAAACAGACAGGTAGATCAATGGAATCAAACTGAAGATCCTGATATTAACATACATACCTATGAACACCTGATTTTTGACAAAGAAGCTGAAATTATACAATGGAAATAAGAAAGCATCTTCAACAAATGGTGCTGGATAATGGGATGTTGACATGTAGAAGAATGCAAATAGATCCATATCTATAACCATGCACAAAACTTAAGTCCAAATAGATCAAAGACCTCAACATAAATCTGTCCTCATTGAACTGCATAACAAAAGAAGTGGGAAGCACACTTGAATGCATTGGTACAGGAAACCACTTCCTAAATATAACACCAATAGGACAGGCACTGAGAGCAATAATTAATAAATGGAACCTCTTAAAACTGGGAAGCTTCTGTAAAGGAAAGGACACAGTCAACAAGTCAACAAAATGGCTGCCTACAAAATGGGAAAAGATCTTCACCAACCCCACATCTGACAGAGGGCTGATCTCCAAAATATAAAAAGAGCTCAAGAAACTAGAAAGCAAACTACCAAATAATCCATTAAGAAATGGGATACAGATCTAAACAGAGAATTCTCTACAGAAGAATCTCAAATGGCAGAAAGACTCTTAAGGAATCTCTCAACATCCTTAGACATCAGGGAAATGTAAATCAAAACAACTGTGACAAAGATCAGAATGGCTAAGATCAAAAACACCAATGACAGCTTATGCTGGAGAGGATGTGGAGAAAGGAGAACACCCCTCCATGGCTGATGGGAGTGCAAACTGGTACAGTGACTGTGGAAATCAGTATAGCAGTTTCTCAGAAAATATAAAAAGACCTCTAGAAACTACAAAGCAAGCTACCAAATAATCCATTAAAAAATGGGATACAGACCTACACGGAGAATTCTCAAGTCCTGAATACAGGTGACAGTATAATTAGCCACTGGCAGTGGGGCCAAGATCTAACTATAATGCATAGACTGACACTGTGAAGCCTATTCTCTATGGAGAGATACCTTGCTCAGCCTAGAAATGGGGGGAGGGGCGTAGTTCTGCCTCAACAAGGTGATGACTTAGTTGACATCCTAGAGGATGCTTTGCCCTAGTGGATGGGATGTGGGATGGGGGAAAGAGGGGAGAGCAGGAAGGGAGGAGGGTAATTGGGGCTAAAGAGGTGACTCAATAGTCAAAAGCATTGGCTGTTCTTTCAGAGGACCAGAATTCAGTTTCACCATCATGATCATGGTGGCTCACAACTGTCTGTAATTCTAATCCCAGGTGATATGATGCTCTCTTCTAGCCTCTGTGGGCACCAGACATACATGGGGTGCACAGGCATACAGCAAGCAAAAAAAAAAAAAAAAACCACCCACATACATGAAAGAGGAGGAGGAGAAGTGATGATATTATGATTATGTCAGTGTACTTTAATTATTTCCTAAAATAAATCAACAACAAAAAAAAACCACTCTCACCTATCTGGGTATCCATCGGCATACTTAGTGTTGTAAAGTCCTTTCTTTTACAGTTTTGGTTTACTGGTATCATATTTTAAACTAAATTAGAATATTATTTTTAGCTTTTTTGTCACTGTGATAAAGTAACTAGAAAAAAATGGCTTAGAAGAGGGAAAATTGGCATTTGCTCATGGCCAGAGGTTTCTGTCCATCATGACCAAAGGGATATGGTAGAGTCAAGTTCTGAACCTCAGCAGCCAAAAATCCGAGAGGCAGAAAACCTTTACTCACTCATGGTCATTTCATTTATTCCTCTAAGATACCCAATCTTGGATGGATTTTCACATTTAGGGTGGCTCTTCGCTCTTACTCTCTTCAAGGCCCTTATAGACACACCCAGAGGGTTCCATGCTGATTTCCTAGGCACTTAATTTTTTATATTGAAAATAAAATTTTCAGTCAGGTGTGATGTCACATGCCTTTAATTCCAGTAGAGGACTGAAGATTTCTGTAAGTTTGAGCCATCCAGCCTGGGATACAAAATGAGTTCCAGAACAGCCTGTCTTGAAAAACAAAACAAAACAAAAACAAAAAGAAAGAAAAGAAAAATTTTGAATCAGAAGAACAGATTGGACCGAGCCTGAGCAGTGGTGATGCACACCTTTAATCCCAGGCAGAGGCAGGTGGATCTCAGTGAGTCTGAGGCCACCCTGGTCTATAAAATGAGTTCTAGGACAGCCAGGACTGTTACACAGAGAAACCCTGTCTCAAAAAAAAAAAAAAAAAAAAACCTAGATGATTCCTAGCGCAATTGTCATCAGAGAGGCTTCATCTGGCAGCTGACGGGAGTGAATAGAGAGATGCACAGCCAAACATTAGATGGTGCTTTAGGGATTCTGCAGAAGAGGGTGAAGAAGGAGCCACACGGGTCAAGGACCACAGAATTCACTAAGCAGGGCTCATAGGGGCGCGAAGAGACCAAAAGGGCAATCACAAAGCTGGGGTCTGTGCTGTCCTATGCTATGGTTGTTAGCTTGGTGTTCTTGTAGGACTCCTAACTGTGGGAGTTGGGTTCACTCACCTGTTTTTGGGACCCTTTTCCTCCCACCGAGTTGCCATGTCCAGCCCTGATATGAGGATTTGAGTCTAGTCTTACAGTAACTTATGCTGTGTTTGGTTGCTATTCCTGGAAGGCCTGCTCTTTCTGAAGGGAAATGGAGGAGGCGTGGATCTGGGGGAGAGGGGAGGCAGGGGGGAATGGGGAGGAGTGGAGGAGGGAAACTGCATTTGGAATGCATTACATGTGAGAATAAATTTTTAAAAAGAGAAAGAAAATTAACTTTTCTCTTGAAGTGGCCCTTAAGTCAAATCTAGAGATTCATGTAGTTCCTATCATGTGATTTAGTCTCCTTCTAAGAGTCTCAAAGCCACAATAGTTTCAACACTGTTCAAAAATTCAAATCCAGCCAGGCGTGGTGGTCCATGCCTTTAATTCCAGCACTTGGGAGGTAGAGACAATTGGATCTCTTGTGAGTTTAAGACCAGCCTCCAGGACAGCCAGGAGGTTACATGAAGAAACCCTGTCTTGAAAAGAAAACAAAAGCAAAAAAATAGGTTCAAGTCCAACATCTTTTCTGAGACTCAAGGCAGATACTTACTGTGAACTCTCACAAAATTAAAAAGTTACATATTCCTAAAGTACAATGACACAGAGTAAGTATTCTTGTCACCACGGAGGAGCAGAGGTGTAGAAATCAGGATTGGAACCTAGAATGACAAACATTAAACCCTATAGCTCTATGTATAGACCTAGGGCACAAGGGTTTAGGAAGTGCCACCCCTATGGCCTTGCTGTTTTTAGGTCACTCTTGGGCTGGTACTGCTTGGTGCCTGAAAACTTCCTAGGCAGACGTTCCAAGTTCTTGGCATCTCTAACTTCACCTGGCCTCTACTGCAGCTTTATCTTTATCTTCGGAGCTTCACACACCATCCTTCCAAGGGAAGCCTACAGGAATCTTCACTATGCAATGCATCATCTGACTTCTCAGCCCCTCCTATGAAACCTAAGCAGAAAGCTCTATGACCTTATAACTCGTGGAGCCAACGTTAGCCTCAAAGTAGCTGTGTAGCCGTTGGCTTTCAGTTCTTCATTCTGCTGCCTCTATATCCCTAGTGATGATATTACACAAGTGTGCCACCATGTCTGGGTGACCCTATAACGTTTATATTATGTGTGCCTGCAGCACCTGCAATGCCAAGGTCAGCTGACTGTTAAGAGAAGTAGCCAGACACCATTGGATAACAGCTGCAGTGGCCTTTGCGTGACTAGATGGCTACAAATGGAGAAATACTTCCCTAGGGGGCCTTGTGCAATTAGGAACTAAAGGCAGTCACTAATAGCTATGTGAAAGCCAGAATGCTGGAAGCCATCATATTTTCTTCACTTTTTTTCGAGACAGGGTTTCTCTGTGTAGCTTTAGAACCTGTCCTAGAACTCACTCTGTAGACCAGGCTGGCCTCAAACTCACAGAGATCTGCCTGCCTCTGCCTCCTGAGTACTGGGACTAAAGGTGTGTGCCCCCACCGTCGGACCTTCTTTACTAACTTAATCTGTCACACACAACCAACCACAAAATCTTAGTCAAGAACACATAGAAAATGTTATATTGCAGCCAAAAACTTGTCCACATTTCCCCCAATAGGGAAACATCATGAGCAGTCTTTTCTGTCCAAATTCTTATCAGTCGTCTAATTTTTAGGACCCTCACTAGACTTCCCATTAAGTTCTGTCTGCCTGCAACTTTCTAGAGTTTCTCTACTGGCCTACATATCTAAACTTTTCCAAAGCATTCCCAACAATGATTCCAAAGGCTTTTAAATCACATCCATCAAAAATAAATACTACATTGGGGTGGTGGTGACACACACCTTTAACCCCAGCATTTGGGAGGCAGAAGGATCTCTGTGAGTTCAAGGCCAGTCTACAAACCAAGTTCCAAGACAGCCAGGGATGTTACACAGAGAAAAACAAAAACAAACAGAAGAGCAAACACTATAGCCAGGCTATGGTGGCACACACTTTTGATTCCATGGCTCTGGAGGCACAGGCCAACCTGGTCTACAGAGTGAATTTGAGGACAGCCAAGGCTCCCTACACTGTGAAACTATGTTTCTAACGCCCTCTGCACCCATCCTGCAAAAATGGACCCTAAAATGACCCTACTTTTCCTGCATCAATTTTAGCTTTTTGTTGTCCCAAGAAAAATTGGTTTAAAGAGGAAAGATCTATGTTGTCTAATTATTCAGTTCATTGTGGCAGAAGGGTGTAAGGAACAGAATTCCTAACCTCCTAGCCACCAGGAAGCAGAGAAACACAATGCCTCTGCTTCCTGAGTGCTGGGATGAAAGGCTCTGGAGATGCTCATACGTCCAGAGGTGTGCTGAGATGACCTACTAGATACTTCTCAACAGATCAAGTTGAAATGTGTTCTATCTTTTGTCAGTGGGAGGTCCTCCAAACAAGCTCCTGAGTATTTCTAACACAGTCCTGGAAGTTTTGCTTTCTCAGAGTCTCCTAGAGAAAGATTTACCAAGAACATTTTGTACATTCCTTGTTTCAGATCTGTAGTCAGTCTTTCTCCTTTGAGCTCTGGTTGCTTCAAACAATAAAAGGTATTTAGGAGTCATTCTCTGGGCCCTGAGGGATTCAGACATTAACTGTGCATGAATCATTTTTAGAGTCTATGTTTTCTTTCACAATGCTTCCCATTTCACTGTAAGTTTTGGATGACCCATAAGGATCTATATGGTGTGTATATCCTTTTTCCACTCTCTCCTTTGCCATGCATACTCCTGTCTCCAAGGCACGGCCATAGAAATGGCCCTTTCCTGGATGTAAGTGCATAGTTCAATCCTTTACACCCTAAACATCTTGGCTTAATTAATTTCAACTTCTTTATGGAAATCTTTACTGTGAACCCCATTTAATATTGCAATAGTTTGTAATTGTGCAATAATTTGCTAGTGGTAGAACTCAGTGGTAGAGCATGTGGTTTACAAGCATCAGAGTCTGTGTTTAATCCCTCAAAGTTACCATAACAATGACCTCTTCAAACCCACTCCAACAGCCTGTATTCTATTTTTACATCAGTACACTTTATACTTACCGGCGGTGTCCCTCTTCTCCTAAAATATAAGCTCCACAAAGATAGGAGTTCTCATCTGTTTGATTCATTGCCTTTGTAAAAACAGTTCCCACACATGCTAACCATTGAGTACATGTTTATTTAACGAACAAATGAGTGCAAATCTTTGTATGTTTCTGAATCATCACACATCTAACCTACTAAGATGATACCAAAAAAAGCTGATCATATTTAAAGTAAATACTCTTAAAGCAAGCAAAGGTGACCATTGTGGTGTTCACCTATAATCCCAGTCCTTGAGAGGTAGAGGCAGGACAATCAGGAGTTCAAGATCAGCCTCAGCTATATAAAAAGTTCAGCCTTCTAACATATATGAAACCATGTTCCAATCTGTCCTCTTTCCACCTCCATCTGCAATAAAGAGCTATATTCATATACATTAAGGTGCATCCACAATTTCAAAGCTGTAGTGACATTTTTGGAGACATTAGACTGAGATTTTTTTAATTAAAAACATTTAAATTACAGTGTGTGTGTACATACTGGTACGTGTGTGGAGGTCAATAGACAACTAGCAGGGACAGGCGCTTCCCTTCTGTGTCTTCAGAATGGAACTCAGGTTGTTGGCCTTGACAAGTGTCTTTATCAGCTAAGCCATCTTGCCAGTTCTCTGAGAAATGCTTTTGCATTTATTTTTAAATTTTATTTGTTTGCTAGTTTATTTATTGCTTTGTTTGCTTTTTTGAGACAGTGTTTCTCTGTGTAACAGTCCTGGCTATCCTGGAACTCACTTTGTAGACCAGGCTGGCCTCAAACTCACAGAGATCCGCCTGTCTCTGCCTCCCAAGTGCTGGGATCAAAGGTGTGCACCACCACTGCCCAGCCATTTTTTTTTTTTTTTTTTTGTTTTTTGAGCCAGGGTCTCACTATGTATCCCTGACTGTTCTGAAACACACTATGTAGACCAGGCATCCTTAAACTCACAGAGATCCTCCTACCTCAATTGCTGGGATTAAAGATGTGCACTACCACACCTTGAATTAACTGGGGGTGGGTGTTAAGGCAGGTTCTCTCTACATAGGCCTGGCTGTCCTAGAACTCAATGTGTTGACCAGTCAGACCTCTAACTCACAGAGATCCTCCTGCTTCTGCTTTCCAAGTACTGGGATCAAAGGTATGCACCACTACGCTGCCTTGCTCATTCTTAAAACTTAAATATAATACATAAATAAATTAGCCTCTAGTTATTGCAGTATAAATATTAGCAACAATAAAAAGATAGGTTAAATACACTATCTACTTTTATACATAAATGTGGTTCAGGGATTGGCACTGATACCTGGTAAATTTAGTTACAACAGTGAGAGAATAGGCATCAAATACTGAAGTTCTGTGGGCCAGTAATAAGATATGATCCTTGGGGAGATGGGGGCCTGGAGAGATAGCTCAATGATGGCACTGGCTGTTTGTTCTTCTGGCACCTACATGGCAGCTCACAACTGCTTGAAACTGCAGTTCCAGGGAAAATGACACAGCGTTTTCAGGGCCATGTAGCATTGTATGCATGAGGCACACAGGCATGCACACAAGGAAAACACCCATACATTTAAATAAAAATAAAATCTTTTTTTAAAAAAATAAGATTTGAGTATCTCATGGAGCAGTGGTGTCACACACTTTTAATCCCAGCATCGGGGAGACAGAGGCAGATCGTTGAGTTGGAGGCCAGCCTGGTCTACATAGTGAGTTCCAGCCTAGCCAAGGCTACACAGAGAAACCCCTGTCATGAAAAACCAAAAAAGGTGTACTTCTTGCTTCTGGTTTCTGAATTTTACCACAGTTAAGATTTTCAGGATAAAATGCATTTCTTTTGGGGGCATGTTAACATGTAAATTTTGAGGGGAATATACATAAATCATCCTGAAAAGCTTCCAAATTTTCTTATTTCTTTTATGCTTGATTCAGAAAGTTTAAATCATACCTACCCTGTGCTCATCTTAAACACATGCATTGAATTTCATTCAACTAGAAAACTATTCCATAGACATCATTATCCTGCTCTTCCCATTGACTTTATAGAGTACATAGCAGTAATGTAGTTTCTGTTTTCAGGAACTCAAGCTTCAGGGCTAGAGAAAGACAGAGTAATCCAAAATGTTAGGCGTGGGTTTCTCTGTAGCATGGCTGGGAGGGTCTCATTTTACTCTATTTTCACCAGCACCTTCCTTCCTATGGCACACCTGTTTACGTTTACTTGGGATAGTTTTCTAGCAGAATCCTAGACCCACCAGCCTGGATCTTAAGGCCAATAATTTTAACACTTTTCCTGTGTCCTCAATACCCTTGACAGCCCTTGCTCTGATCCTCCTGGGTGATTTATTCCTAAATTCGATTAAACTGGTTATCTGTTTTCTGCTCCCAAGCTGATAAGCGCAGTAGGAGAATAATGAAGAAATATGCAGTTAACCTCATTCAAATCAGTAGTTTTCAGCCTCCATTGACATTTTAACACTGTGAGACAAACCTATAACTTGTTCAAGGTCAACTCCATTTCCCCGAGTTCCACAATGTCTGATGGGAACCCTTATTATAGCTGTTAAATTCCTCATCTCATTCTTTCCTGAAGGTTACTTTATTACTTAGCCAATCTGTCATCAAAAAGTCACCCCTTCCATTTTCTTCCCCTACAACACTCTGCATGAAATTCCAAGACAATTTTCAGCCCTACTAGCCATCACCCATGTGGTTATTTGTGTAGTTCCCACCCTTGCTTTTTGTTTGTTTGTTTTGCTCTAGGTCCCTCTCATCATTCCTGTTCCACATGCCACCCCTGAATCTGACAACAAAATAACGTCTGGAATTTGAACTAAATAAATGTGGAATGTCGTGACTGTGGAATGCCCCAGGATTCCATTTGTAGCTAACACCTCTTTCCCATCACTCCTCTGGTTATCTCATTTAGCTTTGTGGCTTTGTATGTGATGTAGTAAGATCTTTCTTTAGTGACATGGGAGATTCACTTGAGCCCATGAATATGGGGCATGTGAAGAACATCTAAAATAATAATAATAATAATAATACAGAACAAAAATCTCTGGGGGAGGTATGTAGCTCTGCAGTAGAGCACTTGACCATCATGTATCTAGGTTCATTGCTGATAGTATCAAAAATAAGATACAATAATTTTGTACTTTTCTTTTTCTTTTTTTCTTTTATTTTCTTTTTTCTTTCTTTTTTTCTTTTCTTTTCTTTTCTTTTTTCTTTTTCTTTTCTTTTTTTCTTTTTTTTTTTTTGAGACAGGGTTTAATCTGTGAAACAGCCCTGGACATCCTGGACCAATCTGGCCTGGCCTCAAACTCACAGAGATCCACCTGCCTCTGCCTCCTGAGTGCTGGGATTATACCAATATCCAGTATAATCTTGGAGCTCTAAATATTCCCCCCATATAGTAATGACTCCAAATTTTATTTCCATAGCTCAGATCTCTCCCCAGAAGTCTAGACTTAAACTTTTCACTGTCTACTCAAAATCTTGATTTGGATATTACATGCCATTCCTTCCTCAAAATATACTTTTGGACATGATGAATGTACTCATTATCCTGAATGTAGTAATAGTATCATGGGTGTATACCTATGGAAAAATTAATGAAAACTATATATTTTGAAATGTATGACTTAATGTATATTTTATATTTAATAAGCTAGAAGACAAGATTAGTTAAAACTTTTCTGACTTTATTTCATACTATACATATATATGCACATATAAGCATATATATGTATATATATACATATATATGTGTGTGTTATATATATATATATATATATATATATGTTACTTTTTATTTTGGGATGATAGCTGGGTGGTGGTGGTGGCACCCGCCTTTAGTCCCAGCACTCGGGAGGCAGAGGCAGGCGGATCTCTGTGAGTTTGAGACCAGCCTGGTCTACAAGAGCTAGTTCCAGGCCAGCTTCCAAAGCCACAGAGAAATCCTGTCTCGAAAACCAAAAATAATAATAATAATGATGATGATGATGGTGATGATGATAACAATATTTTGGGGTGGTATTTAGTGATAGTATTTAATTATGTAAGCAAAGTGTGACATTTGGATTTGGATACATGTATACCATGTGTAATGATTAGATCAGTCTACTAGCTAGTTTTTATGTCAATTTGACCTAAACTAGAGTCATTTTGGAAGAGGGAATTTTAAAATGAGAAAATTCCTACACTGGTTTGGCCAGTGAGCAAGCCTATGGTTCATTTTCTTGATTGATGTGGGAGGACTCAACTCATTGTGGGCTGTGCCACCCTGGCAAGTAGTTCTGAGTACTATAAAAAAGCAAACTGAGCAAGCTATGGGGAGCAAGCCAGTAACCACTCCTCCAGAGCCTCTGCTGGTTCTTACCCTGCCCTGAGTTCCTGACCTTCTGCTCAGTTGGAATCTTGGCTTGCCCTGCACGATCTGGAAATCCCCATTTCTCTATTTGGTTTTTTTGGTTTTTTGTTTGTTTGTTTGTTTGTTTTGTTTTTTGAGACAGGGTTTCTTTGTGTAATAGCCCTGGCTGTTCTGGAACTCACTCTGCTGACATGGCCGGCCTCAAACTCTCAGGGATCCACCTGCTTCTACCTCCCGAGTGCTGGGACTGCTCTCTCTATCTTTAACTGAGTCTCTGAACAAAGAAAAGATGCCAAAAAGACCAATTCTGTATTCTTGGCAATTTCCTCCTCTACTGCTGCCATTAGACCAAATTCCCACCAACCTCAGTTTTAGACAATACTTGGGCACAGACCCACGCCTCCAATCTATAAAGTCTCCTTGCTTTAGGTCAGGGTGTGGCTTTTCTGGCCTCAATTTTTGGGGCTAGAGAACTCACCGGAGAGTTGCTTTGCTTAAATAAATCTGTTGTTATACTTTCTCAGTTCAGTTTGATCTGGCTTACTTCATAGGCAGAGAACCCTATTATGGGGAGGGGGAGGGGGGGGTGCAGAAAACCCATTACCTTGGATGATAGACTATGCTTCTGTACTGTTAGAGGAAATAAACCTCTCTTTCTGGAGTCACTGAGTTGCTTTTGATTGTGGTGTTTATCACAATAGAAACCCTAACTAACACAATCAGGGTGATTTTCTGTCACCTCAGAAAATCATGTCTTTGTGCTAGGAACATTCAAACTCTATTTCTATTTTGAAACAGTTAATTGTTGCCAACTATGGTTATCCCACCACGCTATATAGAACATCACAAGTTACTCCTCCTACTCACTGCACCATTTAACCGTCTTTTCTGGGTTTTAGTTACTATCAGGTCTCAGGCAGTCCGTATATCTGTATATCTGGAAATGAGCTCAAGCTGGTCTACAGAAGGATGTCTGGCAGTTAGAAAGAGGAACTTCTGAAACAGGTCACTATAAAGGAGTCATTTCTCTTACCTCTGGCAGGAGGGAGTAATGACTCTATATCAAACCATGTTGTCCTTTAGGCTCCTACAGTTACTATTCACAAGTACCTGTCACACATTTCAAGGCCCCTACACTAGCATCCTGGTCCTTCTCGCCTCCCCAGGCTTCTCTCCTCTCAGGTACTTTTTTTTTTTTTTCCTGTGTATAAAGCCCCCCTCTCCTATCTCTTGCTATTTCCACTATTTCTCTCTTGCTTCCCTAGCCCTGGTCATGTCCCCAGTTTGCTTCTTTTTCTCTCTACTCTAGACTCTTTCAAACGACTCTGGATAATTTCTCTTTCTTGTAATAAACAATACAATAATTTTCTACAATAAAATCCTTTCTCTGAATGGGATTGCCATTTCAGCAGTTCCTTTACTTAGCCTCCATGCACACAGTAACTATTACTATATTCCCAATTTCCATGAAGTAAGCTTTTTAGGTTCCCCATGAGACACAGGGACTTGACATTTAACTCAGTGGTGGAACATGTGCCTACCATGTATGACGTGCTGAGTTACTTCATCATCACAAAAAAGAAAAATGAGCCAGGACTATCTGGCTCATTTCATTTAATACACTGATCCAATGCCATCATGTTCTACCAAATATTGAGATGTTGTGTGTTATTTTTGCTTTTGGTGTTTTTGGGGGGGGCACTACCCAGCTCCCAAATAAATCACACATGGTCTTATCCTTAGTAATGAATACCTGGCCTTAGCTTGGTTTATTGCTAGTCAGCTTTTCTTTTTTCCAGACAGTGTTTCTCTGTGCAGCTTTGGAGCCTGTCCTGTCACTCACTCTGTAGACCAGGCTGGTCTCAAATTCACAGGGATGCACATGCCTCTGCCTCCCAAGTGCTGGGATTAAAGGCATGCACCACCACTGCCCAGCCTCATGTTTTTTTTTTGTTTTAAATTACAGCATTCACTACCTCAGCTTTATCCTCAGCCCTCCTCACTTTCTCTTTCCCCATTTATCTCTCCTTTCCTCCTTAATTAGGAAAAAAAAAAAATCCTGTTCTCTTCCATTGATTTAGTGTGTGTGTGTGTGTGTGTGTGTGTGTATGTCGATGTGTGTCATGTCATGCATGTAGAGGTCAGAGGACAAATTGGTCTTCTTCAAGTGTGACTTAAGTTTCCTCAGCTTGATAAGTGCCTCTTTTTTGGCTTAAGTGTTTCCTATTTTGAGACAGGTGCTAAGTTATCCAGTCTGCTCTTCAATTTTATTCCTTTTAAGATTTTGTATGTGTATATATATGTCTGTATACTTAATACCTTTGTGAATATAGGTTCCCACAGACATCAAGTGTGGGAATCTCTCCTTAGAGCTGGAATTATAGGTGATGGGATTTGAACTCAAGTCCTCTAGAACACTCTTAAGCTCTGAGTCATCAACCCAGGCCCAGACCTTCAGTTTAATTAGTCTCTCAGTACACCATCACTGTGTCCAGCTGTATTCTCTTCACTCTGCTGCATCCACAGCTTTTTTAGTTCAATGAGCAGCTTCATATGTGCAAGTCTGTCACTTAAGCCTTTGATTCATATTGAGTTTTTATTATTCAACTTGAGACAGGGATTATTTTCCCCCCAGCACTTCATACATGGTAGGTACATGCTCCACCAGAGTTAAATGTCAAGTCCCTGTGTCATGGGGAACCTAAAAACTTACTTCATGGAAAGTGGTAGTAATAATTACTGTATGCATGGGGGCTCACTAACTTTCTTCAAGGAACATTCCAGGTGCCTTTGTTGAAAACCAATTGGCTATAAATACAGTTACTTCGGGGCTTTTTATTCTGTCCTGTTGGTCAGTGTGTCTGTTTCATGCCAGTACCAAGCCGTGTGGTTGGATAGCTTTGATGCATGCTTCCAAGCCAGGTATTTTATTTATTTGGTTTTTTTTTGAGACAGGGTTCTCTGTACTGTTTTGGAATTTGACCTAGAACCATCTCTATAGATCAGGCTGGCCTGGAATTCAGAGATCTGCCTGCCTCTGCCTCCCAAGTCTGGGACTAAAGGCATTCTTGCCACCAAAGCCTGGCTCTAAGCCAGGTATTTTAATCACCCAGCCTTGTTCTTTTTGCTAATGGTGTCTGATTACTCAGGGTCTCCATGGTTCCTCACAAATTTTAGGAGTGTTTTTTTTTTCTAGTTCTGTAAAGAATGTCATTGGTATTTGGGCAAGAATTTCTAACATTTTGTTTTTGTCTTTCAAGGCAGAATTTCTGTGTGTAGCTTTGACTGTCCTTGAACTAAGAGATCCACCTGCCTCTGATCGCAGAGTGCTGAGATCAAAGACATTTGCCACCACCTTCTGGTAGGCATGAACATTTTAACTATGTTGATTTTTCTTTTCCTTTTAAAAAATAATTTAAAAATAAATTTTTGGAACAGGTTCTCACTAAACAGCTTTTGCTGTCCTGGAACTCACAGAGATCTGCCTGCCTCTATTTCCAGAGGGCTGGGATGCTGGACCCTCTATATCAACCATTAATCAAGAAAGTACCATAAAGACTTGGCTATAGGCCAATTTTATGGAAGCATTTTCTCAGTTAAGATTCCCTCTAAGACCAGAATGGTGGCTCATGCTTATAAAATCCCAATACTTAGAAACTCAAGTTAGGATTGAGGCCAATTTGGGCTACACAGTGAGACCGTCTTAAAAAACAGAAAAAGAAAAGAAAAAGAAAGAAAAACCAGGTAAGGGCTCTAATTCCCACAGGGCAATATAAGAAAAAAGCCATGAAAACAGCCAGAAGCTCAAATATACACTGCAAGAAGCAAGCTTTTAAAGTCTTTCACAGGACACTTGACTGTGAAACCAAGTGCGGTGCAGATTAGGTTTCTGGTCACAGAACTAATTTTAGAAAGCACCAAATGGTAGATTTGTACTTATTATGTAAATTATGCTCTCAACCCATAAGACCAGTCTGAAACAAGCAAATACATTTCATATTATTGTAGTAAGGTCACATTAAAGGTTTTTAGTTTTTAGACTTCAGTGAGTTCTCAGGTATTTCCTTAACAAGCTAACACTCTTGGTTCCTGATGATAGTATTAGCATTTTTTTCTCTGTAAAGTCCTAGAACTACCACTAGCTCTGTAGACCAGGCTGGCCTTGAACTCAGTGATATGCCTTCCTCTGCCTCCCAAGTGCTCAGATTAAAGGTGTAAATTAGCCTTTTATTAACAAAAAGAATTACCCAGTCAACATCAGTAAACTAAAAGACTAGTCTTTGTTTAAAAAAAAGAAAAAAAAAAAAAATGCAGCCTGGTGACAGACCACCCTGATCTACAAGAGCTAGTTCCAGGACAGCCGTCTCAAAAACAACAAGAAAACCAGCCAGACAAATCAGGTGTTGGTGGCACACACCTGTGTTTAGTCCCAGCACTTGGTACTTGGGAAGCAGAGGCAGGTGGATCTGTCAGTTTGAGACTAGCCTGGTCTACAAGAGTCACAGAGAATCCCTGTGTGTGTTGCAGGGGGGCTGGGGGTGATAGGATGCCACCCAGTGCATATTAAAAGGTTTGAATTAAAATTAGTTTGTATAACTTTCAAATTTAGCTCCACTAACATGCCTTTTTGGATGTTTCCCATTCCCCATTCATGTATAAATCCTTAAGCCAATTATGACAGGATGGTTAAAAGTGCTTACTTCTCTTTCACAGGACCAAGTTCAGTTCCTAGTACTCACATAGGCAAGCTTGTCTCTAATCCCAGATTTAGATCTGACACTCTTCTAGTTTAAAAGGGCTATTACATTCATGTGCATTTACCACCCAACCCCCATCCTGCCAATGTCTTACTGAAAACTTTACAGAATACCTTTTTATAATTTCAACCCTACTGCCCAGAAATTGTAGTAATGTGCAGAATATTCACTCTTGTCTATTCACTCTCATCTCACTCATGCCAACCCTCCCCAATTTATCACAAAAGAGGTTCTAAACCATACTATGCACGCAGTGTTCCTTAGGTCTGTCTACCTATCATCGTCCCTATACTTGAACTAACTTTTGACTCAATCCTTTGATAGAAAACCTCTTGCTGTGCATGGTAGCTCATGTCTATAATCCCTACAACTGAGAGGCAGGATTACCACAAGTGTAAAGTCAGCTTGGTCTAAATGAGTTCTAAACTAGCCTGGTCTAGTGAGGCCTTCCTCCAAACTGACCAAAAGTTTATTTCTCTAAGTTTTCTTTTAATTTTTTTTCTTTTTCTTTTTTTAAGACAAGATTTTCCTGTGTAGCCTTGGCTGGCCTTGAATTTACAGAGAGCACCTGCCTCTGCTTGTTAGATTAAAAGCTGTGCTCTTGATTTTTTCCTTTGTATCTTTTATCACATGCATGATGGCTCCTCATGCACAATAATTTAGATCATCTAAATATACTTGAAGACCCATTAGAAGGCAAGGAAATAAACAGAAGGAACTGCATAGAGGTGAGAGGCTTCAAAACATTTCATAACCATGCCTTGCATTTAACTGTTGGCCAAGTTGGATGAAAGGGCAATGTACCTTAAATTTCTTAAGTACCCACCCCCTCCCTGACAGGGTTTCTCTGGAGCTTCATGACAGGCTGGTTTGGAACTGAGATCCACCTGCCTTTGCTATTAAAGACATGTGGCACTTTTAAAAATTTACTATATGGTACTGTTAGTATTTCATCCTGTTGTGGACTTGAGGTCAATAAACACTGAACTATTTCAAGACCTCAAAAGGTAATGACTATTTATAAAGCCTATTAAGACAAAGACTCAAGCAGGCTAGGGAAACAACAAAAACTCAAATAATTGCCTTCCCAGTTCAGCTATCTATGACTAATTATAAAGTATATCTTTGAGAGTTATCTATTAGCCTCAAACTGGGCTCACGCGATCTTCCTTTGACCCTATGTTGTCTTCCTTTTGTACATTACATGGGAATTCAGTAACTTACTTTTGAATAGCCAATGAATCAAGGATAAAAACAGGAAAATTACAGCAAAGCAGCACTAGGGAACAGTTCATAAACAAGTCACTAAAGCTGAATTCCCAGTACTTGACATCCAGGGAGGGTGAACCATGCTAATTATACCCAGAGACAAGTGGGTAGCCTGGTTCTACATATAGTGGTTCAACAGCTAGGACCTGTCTCAATATATATATGTAAAACTTTACCGAGTGGTTAGGGAAAGGGTGAGAACAGGAGGAGGGAGTGGGAACTGGGACTAGAATGTAAAATGAGTAAAAGTTCTAAAATTTAAAATATTTTTAAAAAGGCAGAGCATCTAGTGAAAAACTTAACATCCTAAATAAGTAGAAAAATAAGCCTGCTAGTGTTAAGATTAAAAAAGACCAAAACCAAAGGTTTACAGGCTGGGAATAATTCCCCCCAAACAGCATGGTCCTGAGGCATATAGACCAAATGGTACAGGACCCACGTGTACTCACAGCCTTTTCCAATAAGGCCAGTATTCACCTTGTGGAAATTAAGTCCAATAGTATCAGAAAAATTGGAAGCCTACCAGAGGGCTGACGGGAACATAAAAACTGAGCTAACAGACTTAGGAATTAATACCTTGAATATTAACTTTCAGGACACTGGGCCAAAAAGACTTTTTCATATTAGACCACTCAAAGCAAAAAGGAACAGTGACTAGTGTCTACTTTTTGATGGTAACTTTATTTAAACCTCCAAGTGAGCCAGCCCGGCCTATGCTTGAAGCACAAAGTCCCAAACTCCTGTGCTCAACCCTTGGCACACACCTCTAAAGAAAATTAGAAGCAGGTGGGTCTGATCAAGCCTGTAGGACGAACCCACTTTGAAGACAAAAGTGGACTAATACCAACATTGTAAACATGTTCATTTCACAGGGAAACCTGATAACGTGCACAATAGGGCTATTTGTCATCGAAGACTTAATTACCACATAATAAAAAGGCTTCTGCTGACTTACCACTATTAAAAAAAAAGGAAAATAGTTGTCGCAATCAAATGTTTATTTCAGCATTCAGTGAACTACTGGACATCGAAAAAAATGTGGCTCATGATGGAATTTTACAGTCACAAAAATGTCATTTTCAAGATGGCAATTACCAATTAGACCAGATTTGAAAATGAACAGAGCTGGCAGAAAGCATTCTACCACACATACTAACAATCCACTAATATAAGAAACCACCTGAACTCCTTTAATCCCACCCACATTTTAAAGCTAAGACTAAAAATGAGCTCTTCCATGTATTGCATTCAATCCAACCAACTTTCTGTAAGAAGCACGTGATCTCATGATCTATTCTTAAGCTGGCATGTAATCTCCAGCACCTGAGAGCCCATATAGATGGGTTTGAGGTCAGCCAGGGCTTGTAAAGACAGTTTCAAAACACCCTAGTCAATACTGCATTTTCTTCTTCTGTATGCCTTTTCTGGATGATGTTCCCTACATCCAATTTTCATAAACCAGCAAAGCCTTGTATCACTGGCCCTAGAAAAAGAAACACAGGGATTACAACACTACCGATACTAAAATAAAAAAAAAAAAACATGCCTTTATAATGGTCCATCTCAGAAGCCAGATCCGTAATTTTGTTTTTTCAACAGGAATTCAGGTTCGGGATAGGATCATCATAGATCAGACCAAGGATAGTTAAGTTCAACAAAGAAAACCCGAAAAAGCCCACTCACATGCATCCCCAGGAGCTCTAGGAACTGTACAGGGAGCTGGCATCTCCTCGCACTGGCATTCACTGCTGGTAGAAAAATAATGCACCATGACATCATCTACTTAAACCACACTACATAACTGAGAATTTCTTCCGTTTTTACAAATTTTCCTCCATGTTTGAGAACAATTCACGATTGCTTCGCCAAATTATGACTTACAATGTTTTAGTTAACACTTATAGCCACGATAAACAATGCACTAATGTAAATCCACAAGTGAAGCAGTTGGTCTACATAACTGTACACCAGTTACATTTTACAATGTAGACCAGATGTCTTGCATGCTCACGTTAAAGAAAAAAAAAAATCTAGCCTTCATACACACCTTTTAAAACAGTCAGGTCTTAAGCAAGTTACTTTCTGTTATGAAATCCCTCGGGTTGTTTAGATCTCTCTCCTCCATCTAATGAAAAGAAGCAAAATTTTAAGCACCACAGCCCTCTCTACTCCCTCAATTAATAAACGAAGTTACATCACCCTCACCTGGGCATCTCTTTGCAACCGCTTCAAAGACCCAGGAAATGATGGCGTCATTGTTCCTGTGAAACGAGTAATGTGCAATCAGTCGTCTCTTGGACGACACCAGCATCTTAATTAACAGCACGAAACTCATATAAGCTTCCTCCACAAGTCCTTAGCATCAGAACTCACCCACGCTGGGGTTAAGAACTAGACCCCCGAGGCCATGCGTCAGGCCGCCAAGCTCCAACCTCCTAGGGCCTACGCGCCAATTCCGCCGTCTCCCCTTGTAGATGCACATTTCCCCAAATAAATTTTCAACTACTCTCTAACTTCAAACCTCCGAGGCTGTTCCACAAAACAGAAGCCTCCCATTTTACTCCGAGCTACCGTTTTTTCGCTTGGTCATTGCCCGCCCCCCCCCTCTCCCAAGCACTCACGCAACCGACTTACAAGGAACAGGCTCAGCTTCCCGACGTAAAAGAACGAGCCCGGCCGCCTGCAGCTCCCTTTATAGCCTCCGTGGAGCGAGACCGAGGCTGCCCCTCCCTCTCACTCCGATTGGATGCGAGGCCTGCGGGGGCGTGGTCTTTCCCTGCGGCCGCGCGTGGGAGCGCGCGCCGAACCTCTTTTCTTCCGGGCCATCATGGGGCGTGGTACGCGCGCCCCCCCAGCTCGCCGCGTGCTCGCCCATCTCTGCGCGCGTCCCCGTCGGCACGCTGCCACCCGTCTTTTCCGAGTATGTCGGGCCTCTCGGCTCTACGTGGCGTGGGAGTGGCGCCAGAATTCAAACTAACAGCCGCAGTTGCAGGCGAGGTCACCGTCTGCTTCGAGCCAAGTCGGCTAGGACGCTCCGTGGCTGGGAGCGGCCTTTGCACGCGGCCGGTGGTGAAGCCTGGCTGGCTCGGTGGCCGGTGCTGCGCTCGGTTCCCGGCTCCGTCCCCAGCGGCGCTGCTGAATAGAGCTTGGCAGATAGAACTACGCCGGTAAAAACCGGGAAGTCCTGCGTTTATGCTTCGTGCACCCTGCGGGTACCGCATGTCAGCAGAAAGAAAGCCACGCTATCGCGTTCACGCCACCCAACGCCTGCTCAGGCACCCAGGCGGGTCCAGTCCCCACCCCACCCTCCATCCCCGTTACAATGGCACTAGTGACAGTTATTCTTGACAATCCTGGGAAGTTAAACACTCCATTTCACAGAGAGGAGGAAGCAGGTCAAAAGCCACCAGTTGGCCTAAGGTCACACAGCTGTGCTTCGCTATTTTAAAGGTTTCTTCCTACTAAATACAAAATAAAATAATAATAATAAAAATAAAAGAATTTGAAGCTGGAGAGATGGCTCAGAGGTTAAGAACACTGGCTGTTCTGTTCTTCCATAGGTCTTGAGTTCAACTCCCAGCAACTACATGATGGCTCACAACCATCCATGATGCGATCTGGTGTCGTCTTCTGGTGTGCATGCATACAGATGCAGGCAGAACACTGTATACATAATAAATCTTTAGAATAATTCTAACGTCAAAGTTAATATTCAAAGATAATGCTTCAGTAGTTATCATGTATGACTATGGATGCACATACTACATTTGAATTTTTCAGCATTTGGAAACTCGGGTCTCTGGTAGCATTTTCCACTAATGTTTGCCATCAGTCTCCGTTACAGTGTGTGAGGAGCACCTCTGGTTTTGTGCATTGCTCTTTATTTGGAGCAGAGCCTATGGTGAAGTAGGTGTCAGGAATTGTATATGAGTGAATGAATATGTGTGGTAGTCTCAGAAAACTTGAATAATTGATTGAACTCCAGCAAAAGACAATAGTAAAGATGAAATTTCTCCTAGGTGACAATAATAATTACTAGCTTTATGTTTTTTGCTTTTCCATAATGTTGGCTAATGTACAATATAAACTTATATATTCCTCACATTGGAGCCTGCCCTAGAACTAGCTCTGTACATCAGACTGCTTGCCTCTGCTTCCTGAGTGCTGGGATTAAAGTCAAGCACCACCACCTCCTGGCCCTCACATTGCTTTTAAAACACCTTCAAGACATGTATGTAGGATCCAGACAAGTAAATGCCCTCACATATCTGGCAATCTTCTCCCCCCAGTATTACTCTCAAGTAGTCACCACTATTAGTAATTTTTTAAAAATATCGATGCTTATACAAATACATGTACAAATTTCATGTACAATGTATATATACTATGGTGCAGCTAACTTTTCCATTTCACGAATATGATAAATATCTTTCCATATCACTATATAGAGCTGACATTTTTATAGCCAGCATGATATTCACTGTTCAGTTGGATGTATCAATTTAATCAATTTCCAATTTTTCACCATTGACAACAGCACACAATAATAATAAAATTAAAATTCAGCCAGGCAGCAGTTGTGCATACCTTTAATCCCAGTATTCAGGAAGCAGAGACAGGGATTTCTGTGAGTTCAAGACTAGCCTGGTCTAAGGTGTGAGTTCCAGGACAGCCAGGCCTACACAGAGAAGCCCTGTCTCAAAAATAAATAAATAAATTCATTAAATTAAAAACAAAAACAAACAAACAAAAAAAAAAACCCCAAAACCAAACAGAAGGAAATCCAGAAAGGTGAACTGAGGGAAGTCGTCCTCACACTTAAATAGTCAAGCAAGTTGCTATCACGTATTTGAAGTGATTTAATAATAACTGGGTTAAGTATTGAAATTAAGTGTTCTTGAAGAGTTCATTATGCTGGCACACACCTTTAGTCCCAGCATTTGGGAGGCAGAGGCAGGTGTATCTCTTTGAGTTTGAGACCAGCCTGCTCTACAAGAGCTAGTTCCAGGACAGCCTCCAAAGCCACAGAGAAACCATGTCTTGAAAAACAAAACAAAAACAAAAAACAAAACAAAACAAAAAAAAGTTCATGATGTTGAAAGTTGAAAAGCTCATTTCCTGTAGTAAACTTTCAGATAAGATCTATGTTGTGGTGATCATTATTTCAATAAATATTCATTAATTTCTGGTGTGTGCAGTGTGCTTCAAAGCTGATATGAAAACCCTAAAGGCAGACTGTAGGAATGGCACATTCATTGCTTAAGAGCTGCTACCCAAATTCTGTTCCCGACACCCATTTCAGGGCTCTAGCTCCAGTGGCCTTGAGTACTGACACACCCATAGCATATACATAAATCAAAATTAAAGATAAATGTAAACAGAAAACCAAAGAAATGGTCTAGCGAGACGTTTTCATTCAACTTTGAACAACCAGGGCAGGTGGGATGGCTTAGTAAATTAGCCTTGCCATGGAAGTTTGGTTTCAGTTCAATGCATGAAACCCATGCAGACACGGAAGGTGAGAATAAACTCCAAAAACTTGTCCTCTGGGAGGTGGAGAGACTGCTCAGAGGTTAAGAGTATTGGCTGTTCTTTCAGAGACCCTGAGTTCAATTCCCAGCAACCACATAGTGGCTCAAAATCACCTATAATGAGATCTGGTGCCCTCTTCTGGTGGGTAGGCATACATGCAGACAGAAGACTACATAATAAATCTTAAAAAAATAAAAAATAAAAAAAAATAAACCAACAAGAAACAGAAACAGAAAACAACTTTGTCCTCTGACCACATATGCACTGTGGCACACATGCCTCCTCCACATACCCACATAGGTGCACACATGCAATAGTAATGATAAGTAAAAATTAATGCAATCATTTACATGAAAGATTGTGAAGGACATCCCAATAATGTTAATGTTAGTCATAGAAATACGATAGCAAATAGATTCACATATGGTAAGAACTTGTTATACCATCCTGTGTTAGCTTCAAGCTAAGTGCCTTGTCTCTGGGCTACATGCCCAGCCTGTAGTGTTAGTTTTGTGTTTTAAATATATGTGCTTAGGTATGTGTTATACTCATGAACACATCCATTTCATTTGAGAGGGGTCTCTTATTTGTCCTGTGCTCACAAATTAGTCTAGTTTGGCTGAGATATGAATTCTAGGGATTCTTCTGTTTCTACCTCCCAGAGCTGAAATTATAAGATATCTCTACAGCCCTGGTATTAGGTTATTTTGTTGTTGTTGTTGTTTATGTAATTTTGTTTTGTTTTTGATTTTTCCAGACAGGGTTTCCCTGTGTAGCTTTGGAGCCAGTCCTGGAACTAATCGACCAGGCTGGTCTTGAATTCACAGAGATCCTCCTGCCTCTTCTTCCTGAGTGCTGGGGGGGGGGGACTAAAGGTGTGAGCGCCACCACTGCCAAGCTGTTTGGCATTAGGTTCTTAAGATCATTAGATCAATGTAATCCTCAAAACAATTTTACTATTTTGTTTGTTTGCTTTTTGTATTTGTTGGGTTTTTGGGATGGAGTTTCATTGTGTAACAGCTCTGGCTGTCCCGGAACTTGCTTTGTAAACCATGCTGGCCTGGAACTCACAGAGATCCACCTGCCTCCCAAGAGCTGGGATTAAAGGTGTGTGCCACCACTGCCCAGCTTTAGTAAGTGTTTTTAACCTTATGTGTTAGCTTTCATCACAGTAACAAGAGACTTTGGATCAGTGGCTCTCATCCTGTTATGAAGCAGCTTATTTGGTTCACTGTTCAGAGGCTCTAGCCCATTGCTGTGGACCTATGGCAAGGTTGGATACTATGTTGGAAGTGCATAACAGCAAAACTGAACTCACCTCATGGCCAGGAAATGAAAGAGAAGAGAAAGAAACCAGAGCACCACAGTCTCCTTCAATAGTCCCTCCTCTTCTTACATGCTGATTGATTGATGTTTATGATCAACTTGATAGGACTGAGAATGAGTCAACAGCCATTATGCCTTTTGGTGTATTTGTGAGGATGTTTCCAGAGAAATTGAACTAAGAAAATTAGAGCACCCTGAATGTGGATGCATTATCCCACGGGGGTGGGGGAGATGCGGAATAAAGACTGAAGGAGAGAACGAGCTGAGCACCAGTGTTCATTCCTGACTGTGGAGGCAATGTGACAAGTTGCCACAACTTGAGCCATTTCTGCAATCACTTTCTCCTAAATGGTGGATTGTATCCTCAAAACATAAGCCAAAGCTGGTCAGTGGTAGTGCATGCCTTTAATCCCAGCATTCGGGAGGCAGAGGCAGGCAGATCTCTGTGAGTTCGAGGCCAGCCTGGTCTACAGAGTGAGTTCCTGGACAGCCAGGGCAACATAAAGAAACCCTGTCTCAAAAAAAAAAAAAAAAAAAAAACAAAAAAACAAAAAACAAAAAAAACTAAACCAAACCAAAGCAAAAACCCATAACCCAAAATAAATGTTTCCTTAAATTGCTTTCCTTTGGTACTTTGTCATAGCAATGGAAAACTATGACCACTTTCCAGTATTGCCATCCTGGGGATCAAGCCTCTAACACACGGGATTTGGGAAGACACTTAAGATCCAAACTACTGTACTTTGCTTTAAAAATGAGGAAAAATATACATGGACATCTGAGTTAACTAGTATTTCCAAGTGATTGTGACTTCAGACTCATAATCATGCCTGGCAAGCATGCTGAGGAAATGGTAGGGTGTGATGATGGCAGAGTGGACCCTATTGGTGAAGAGAATGTGACCCCAGTGACTCATGGGAATTTGAGATCAAGGACAAGAGAACGATGCAATGTTGCTTTTGTTAAATTTTTAAAACTCACTTATTTGGATGTGTATGGGTATTTGATTGCTTTTATGCCTCTGTACCATGTGCATGCAGTGCCAGCAGAGGCCAGAAGAGGGCATCAGATGCCCTGGGACTGGAGTTACAGGTAGTTGTGAGCCATGACATGGGTGCTGGAAATTGAATCCAGGTCCTCTAGAAGAGCAGCCAGTGCTCTTAACTGCTGAGCTATCTTCTCAGGTCCTTTTAATGAAATTTTGTGTAACATTTAGCTATCTTTGTTCAAGTGGCCATCAGAATTGTAAAACTGAACTCCAAGAGACAAATTGGACCACAGAAAGGCTAGTAGACAAATGCTGATTAGGCTCTCTGGCCTTAGGGCTAATGTAATAGCAGTGGCCTGGGATTAGTACCACAGTGTGTGCAGATATCTTGCAATAGCAACCTTGGAAACGCATCGTACCTATAATATAAGATGGTTTTGTACTAAAAGATAAATGGTACAATTGCAGCTTTGAGTTAAACCATAGGAAAATATGTACACCAAACTAAGTATGATAAGCACAATTCATTTATTTAAAAGCAGAAAAATAATCCTAAAAATTCAACAATCCTATCTTGTCAGTCTACCTCTGATCTGAACTACCCCACAACTGCTGGGTTTCATGGCAAGACAGACACCTGGCAATCTTATGAAAATACAAAACAAAAGCAAACTTTAAAAAAAAAAAAGTAAAACCAGTAAACTCAATGAAAAACTGTCTCATACTTGTGGAATACTAAGGAGGCATTTTAATGCATGAGTCTGAAGTTCAGAGGTGAGGTTAGGGCTTGGGTGTCACTGGTGTAAGAAAGTAATTTCAGGCATGACAGGAGTGAGATCACCAGCGAAAGAATATAAATAGAGAACACGAGAAAGCCCAGTACAGGGGCCCTGGGACACTGGAAACTTGAGAGTTCCAGTGGAGGATGAAAAGCTAGTCAAGGAGACCCCTAGTGGAGAAAGTTGGAGAAGGTGATTTTTCCAGGATTGAGGTGAAGAGTTTCAGTGAGAAATAGGTCAACTGGATTGAATGCTTCTAACATGTTAAGTTTGATAATAGAAACAATCACTGGGGTTGACAACATAAAGGACACTGGTGGCATCCCACAGTCTCAGTAGCACAGCATATGGTTGCTCAATCAAAGAGGGCTGATGTAGGAAGGTGAGAAGGCAGCCGTGGATTAGCAAGTAGAGAGGAATGTCAGAAGAAAGGACTGCTTTTATAAGCGGGTGACACTAGACATGTACATCGTGTGGCCTTATGATGCAGGAAAGTGTCAAGATGTCAGGAGACAAATCTTCGAAACAACAACTCCTTCCCAGAATAGAAGTGAAATCTTTGATTGGGACAAGAACACTTCGTCTGTTAATGCAGAAGAGAAGGCAGGTGTTGGCAGAGGCAGCCATGTGCAGCCCGTCCACCACCCCGTGGCTATGCAAGAGTGTGCTTTGCCTGAGCACAGAACATTTTCTTTTTTGCACAGAGTCAGTCCTCACAGCCTGTTCTTGGAATAGCACTGTGTTTGGCAATAACTTTCCCTGCTCCAGGGTTTATGTGCACTTCTCTATTTTGCTTCAAGAATGTGCATCCTCCAGAGACCCACAGGCAAACATCAGGCGGAGCTCCAGGAGCTCCAGGAGCTCCAGGAAGAGGGGGAGGAAGGATTGTAACAGCCAGAGGGGTCAAGGACACAGGAGAACACAGCCCACAGAATAAACTAAGCAGGGCTGCTAGGGGCTCAGGGAGACTGAAGTGGCAGCCACTGAGCCTGTGTGGGCCTGTGCTATGTCCTCTGCATACATGCTGTGGTTGTGCTGCTTGGTATGCTCGTGGAACCCTAACAGCGGGAGTGGGGGTATCTCTGATTCTTCTGCCTGTTCTTGGAACCTTTTCCCTCCTATGGGATTGCCTCATTCAGCCTTGAAATGAGGATTTGAGCCTAGTCTTACAGTAACTTATGCGGTGTTGGGTTGATATCCCTGGGAGACCGGCTCTTTTCTGAAGGGAAACAGAGGAGGAGTGGATCTGGGGCAAAGGGGAGGTGAGTGTGTGTGTTGGGGTGGGGGGAGAGGGCGGAGACTGGGAAGAGTGGAGGGAGGGATGACTGTGGTTGGGATGCAATGTATGAGAGAATAATAATAATAACAAATAATAAAAAGAATGTGCATCCTGTAGCACTTGGTCAGTTTCACTGCTGTGCCCGTCCCTGGTCAGGAGAAATGAGCTCATTTGGCCACCACCCAAAAGTGACACATGGAGACCATCACTCTGAGGTTGGTATATGGTAAGATCTTCTGGCCATGAGGGGACAATATTCACTGTTAACTAATCTTTGTCTTCCTCATGTGACACGTGAGTCCCATGTGAGTTGTGACTTCCTTGGTGACTTGGCATCTGTAACTGTAAGAGTGGATCCCATGTCTGATCTTCTCCTCGTGGTATTACATGGCGAATGGTTTGGCACAGAAACAGAATCACATCACAGAGGACTCACAGGCCTCAGCAGTTTAGCAATACCAGGGTGGTGACAGATCCCTGAGAAGCCGTTGGACTGGCCAAGGTGCTGTCTTCCGTCAGGTTGCATTGGCTAAATGGGATATAGACCACCTCTCTATCAGTGAGGATGGACTAGTAGAACACATGAGAATAAAAATACGAGCGGTAGCCTGGGCCTGATGGCACACACCTTTAATCTGTGAGTTTGAGGCCAGCCTGGTCTACAGAGTGAGTTCCAGGACAGGCTACAAAGCCACAGAGAAACCCTGTCTCAAAAAAAAAAAAAACCAAACAAACAAAAAATACAAAAACAGAGTTATGGTGGTACACACCTTTAATCTTGACACTTGGGAGGCAGAGGCAGGCAGACGTCTGTGAGTTTGAGACCAGCCTCATCTATAAAAGCTAGTCCCAGGACAGATGGCCTCCAAAGCTAAAGCCACAGAGAAACCTGTCTTGAAAAGCCAAAAAAAAAAAAAAAAAAAAAAAGGAAAAGAAAAAAGATCCCTGGTTCTTGAGTCAGTTTGGATAGTGCAGATAGCACGTATTTTATCTAGGTATCCTTTTGGCCCCATTACTCAATATTGCCCAAAATATGACTGTCTTTATAAGTGCCAAAGGTTATAAAACATGGAAATGCACAGGCTCTGCTAACGGAGACTGCAGATTGATGCCAAGTGTGATGCACTTGGGAGGCCAAGACACGAGGATCACAAGTGCCGGGCATGGTGACACACAGCTTTAAGCCTAGCACTCAGAAGGCAGAGACATCTTGCTCTACATATCAAGCTCCAGGATAGCCTGGTTACATAGAGAGACCCTATCTCAAATACAAAACACAAATGAACAAACAACAAAAAGAGGACTGAAAGTTCAAGGTTAGCTTGGTATACATAATGAGGGTCTGTCAGGGTTTGAATGTGCAAAGTCCCTCCCCCATCTCACTAGTTGTTGAGGTTCTGGCCCTCAGCCATTGGTGCTATTGAGAAGTGAAAACACCAACCTCACCAATGGGCCATCCCACTTACAGATGAATGGACTTCAAGGAGGAGGAAACTAGCTGTAGGAAGGAGGTCACTGGCAGTGAATGTACCTTTGAAGGGTAGATATGTCTTGTCCCTGCAAACCTCTCTCTCTCTCTCTCTCTCTCTCTCTCTCTCTCTCTCTCTCTCTCTCTCTCTCTCTCTCTCTCTCTCTCTCTGCTTCCTGGCTGCCTTGAAGTGAGTAGCCTCTTCTACCACATGCTCTACTATATGGATACTGTTCAGTTTAGGCCCAAATAAGCCAAGTGACCATGGACCAGATCATCTGAAACCATGAGCCCAAATAAATCTTTCCCCCTCTTAAGTTGGCTTTCTCAGTTATATTGCCACAGCAACTTTTACTCAAATGAATTTGAGCTGATAAGGAGAGACTACTACATCAATATATCTATACATAATACGTTAAGATAATGGGTGGTGGTGGCACATGCCTTCAATCCCAGCACTCAGGAGACAGAGGAAGGCAGATCTCTGTGAGTTTGAGGCCAGCCTGGTCTACAAAACAAGTTCTAGGACAGCCAGGGCTACACAGGCAACCCTGTCTCAAAAAACAAAACAAAACAGTGCCCCCCCAAAACATGAATATATAAATGATCTGAGATGGCCACCAGATACACAACCTTAAGATAGAAACTGCTTGCTGTTGGACCTTTCTGTAAATAGAGCAGTCAACCATTGCGATCTTAAAGATCTATTTGACCTTTAATCCAGTGCTGCCAGTTAGCATATGGGCACCCATTCCTTTTATTAGTAAAACAATCTTACTCAAAATCTGTTACTAAATACAATTCTACTTTCACCAGCTTGCCTGGTGGTGGTGGTGCAGGCCTTTAGTCCCAGTACCTGGGAGGCAGAAGCAGGCAGATCTCTGTGAGTTCAAGGCCAGCCTGATCTAGTTCCAGGACAGGCTCCAAAGCAACACAGAGAAACCCTGTCTCGAAACAAAACAAAACAAAACAAAACAAAAAACAAAAACAAAACAAAACAAAAAAATAAAAACAAAAAAACAAAAACTAAATCCTGAGTGTAATAACTGGGATATGGGCCTTATGTGAATGTAGCAAATGAAGCCATGAGCCTGACTGATAAGTTAGAAAGAGTTCAGTAGTGCTTCAGGACAAGCATACACATTCCAGATGTCATTCCAGTGTAGCACGTTGATCTGGAAACCTCTAGTATTGCATCAAAAATCACTTCTGTCTTGCATTCAAAAACCTAGCAGAATTCCAGTCAAGACTTGCATGCTCTTCACAGGTTACATAGCTATGGGCATATCCTTGGTGCATTAGATGGTGTTCCATTTTGCTTTTTATTGCTGAAATGAACACTGTGACCTAAAGAGATTTGGAAAGAAAGAATTTATTTGTCTCACACTTCCAAGTAAAAATCCATCATTGGTGGAAGTCAGGGCAGAAACTCAAGGAAAAACTATGAAAGAACAATTTGCTTGCTGTCTGGCTTGTTCTCAACCCTCTCTGTCTTTGTCTGTCTCTGTCTCTGTCTCTCTCTTTCTCTCTTTTTGAGACAGTGTTTCTCCATGAAGCCCTGGATGTCCTGGAACTTGATCTGTAGACCAACCAGATCAGCCTCAAACTTAGAGATCTGCCTGCCTCTACCTTCCATGTGCTGGAATTAAAGTTGTGTACCACCAAGCCCCACTTCATTTTACAACCCATAGGCCCTCTTGCTCTGACTGGTCAATCTCCATTGAAACTCTCTTCCCAGGTAATTCTAGGCTTTGTCAAGATGACAATTAAAATTAGCTATCACACTATCTAAGATCAAAGAGGCAAGAGGAAATGCAACAGTCTACTTTATCAAGATGGCCCCTAATTGATACTTGGCAGGTGCCCACTGAGATTCCCAACTGAGAAATCTCAGTTGCGTTCTCAATAAGGAAAGGCCTTGAAATCTGCCAAAATTTTGTCATATTAAAAAAAATACAATCAGCTGGGCATTGGTGGTCCAGGCCTTTAACCCCAGCACCCTGGAGGCAGAGGTAGAGGCAGGAGGATCTCTGTGAGTTCAAGGCCAGCCTGGTCTACAGAGTGAGTTAGTTCCAGGACAGGCTTCAAAGCCCTGTCTCAAAAAACCAAATCTAAATAAATGAATAATAAAATAAATACAACCAAGAGCTGATGGCACATCTTTTTAATTTCAGCACTTGGGAGATAGAGGTAGGCAGATCTCTGTGAGTTCAGAAGACAACCTGGTTTACAGACTGAGTTCAAATAGAGCTGATACACAGAGAAACCCTGTGTTGAAAAACCGAACCAAACCAAACAAAAAATACTAAGCATGGTAGCACATAGCTTAATTCCCAGCAGTTTGTAGGTAGAGGAGGGAACAGGGAATTCAAGGTCAGTATCCAGTATGTAGTGAGTTGACAGCTTCAGCTATGTGTCTCAAATGAACAACAAACAACAAAAAACATCTCACACTAAACTAAGCAGGATATAGTAAGGCAGGTTGAGTGCTTGCCCAGCATGCATGAAGCCCGGGGGTCCGATCCCCAGTGCCACATAAAATCTGGCATGGTGGCGAAACCCTGAAATCAAGGATCTGAAGTTCAGGTGATGGTTGCCTGCATGACAAAATGTGTGTGCCTATTCTATTCTGCCTGCATGTGTGCACACACATCATGTGCATGCCTGGTGCTTACAGAGACCAGAAGAGGGCGTGGAACTGGAGAGACAGATGGCTGTGAGCCACCATGTGGGTGCTGAGAATCAAACCCATGTCCTCTGGGACAGCAGCCAATGCTCTGAGCCACTGAGCCATCTCTCCACCCCTTACCACATGTGAGGAAACATCAGCATCAGATTTGTTTCTATCTGGCTTTCCTGAACTGCCGAATAGTTCCAGCATGCACCATTGTTCTGGACCTTTTCAGTGTAGATTTTGCATTCTTCAGGAAGATTTCCTAATTCTTATTTTTAAGGTTTATGGTTTGTTTGTACTGAAATCTCTTTATCTTATTAGTATAGTTTCCCTTTATCTTTAGCCTTAGTTGCATAATAAAGACACTTTTCAATGATGGTTCCTTAAAAAACCTAGATGTCTGGGGGCTGGAGAGATGGCTCAGAGGTAAAGAGTTCAATTTCCAGTAATCATGTGGTGGCTCCATAATGAGATCTGGTGACCTCTTCTGGCCTGCAGGCTGTCGTGCAGAGAGAACACCATATTTATAATAAATAAATCTTAAAACACACACACACACAAACCAAAAAAAGGCCTATATCTCCGTCTTACATGCAACAGAAACCTGTTGTTTTGTTATCCAGGATTGTTGTGGTGGACTGTATGTCATTAGAAATGGATGCAGGCTTCTGTCTTTCTGCTGTACCATCCTGGTGTGTGGTTTGCATGATCTGAATTGCATTATGGGTCTGTGCGTTCCTGTAGCTCTGTTCATAGCGTCCATATTCCAGACAGCAGGAGAATGTCAAAAGACACTGAAGTATACATGAAAGGTCAGTACAACTTTTTAAAGAGGTTTTCCCTAAAAATCCTGCCCCCAAAGCTTTATTTAAATATCTCTAGCTGTAACGTAACCAAATGGTCATGCTAAGATTCAAGGGAAGGAGAAAATGTCTTTAGTTGTGCACTTTGAAACCCCACTTGTTCTTAGGGCAGGGAGTATCTAACCCATCCTTGGACAATGTCTTAGTTTGCTTTCTATTGCTGTGATAAAAGTCATGACCTAAAGAAGTTTGGAGAGAAAAGGTTTGTTTCAGCTCAGTTTCATAGTCCACCATGAATGGATGGGCAGGAACTAAGGCAGAACCTGGAGGCAAGAATTAACAGAGACCAGGGAGATATAGCGACCCTCCTCTTTTTTTTTTTTTTTTTTTTTTTTGTGCAATCCAGGCCAAAATGCTAAGACCTACATTAATCAGTAATCAAGAAAGCCACACAGACTTGCCTATGGGCCAATCTGAGTGACATATTTTCCCAGTTAAGGTTCTTTTTCCCAGATGACTTTAGCTTGTGTCGAGTTGATAAAAAACAAACAAAAATCTAGGCTGGGTGAGTGGTTGACTGTGGGGCTTCCCTAGGACTGGGTGAGGGACCACCCCTAAGGGTAGCTGGTTGGTGTTCAGAAAAGTGTGTGGAGCTTGACAGCATCCCATAGCCATCCAAGCTACCTTCCTGCTCGTTGCCCTGCCACAGAGCCACGCCTTTCTGTAAGATCAGGTGTAGAGGATCAAACTATATTTGTTCTATCTGGGTATCCTAATGGCTCCTGACCTGCCCCTTAAAGTCTCACAGTCCTTGTTGGTCAGAAAAATTGTTGTCTAGTTCTGTCAGAATTCTTCACCCAGGGCCCAGGGAGGGTTAAAGTCTGGTGGGTGGGCCAGGTGCCTGCAAGGCTACCAAATAGGGTCTTTGGTGTTGGCCTCATAGCTGCTGGGGCAGTGGCGCTGAAGAGGGAGGGTCCACATCCCATTGACTGCTGGTGTCTCTGAGTTTTCATGATGCTAGTGGTTTGGGACCGAAAGTGGTCATGCTTTGCCTACCAGGCCTAGTATGGTGTGTAAGCATGGCGTTATTTTATTTTATTTATTTGTTCTTTTATTTTGTTTTGTTTTGAGACAGGGTTTCTTTAGACGCTGTCCTGGAACTAGCTCCTGTAGACCAGGCTGGTCTGAACTTTCAGAGATCCACCTGCCTCTGCTCCCCAGTGCTGGGATTAAAGGTGTGTGCCACCAATGCCTGGCTGCAAGGTGTTATTTAATCCTCTTCACAGTCCTGTGAAGTTGCTCTGATTAAACAATTATGGATCACAAATTGAGGCTTCAAAAAGTGAAATTATACACATACATGACTCACGTCCAGCTGGACACCTTGGTTTAAGAGACCTCTCTCTGCCTCTCTCCCACCAGGTCTGGATTGCTGACAGGGGACCCAGGTGCATCCAAGGTTGTAATCTGCATCCCAGGCCACGAGATCCCAGCATGCTGCCTTGACCTTCCTTCTATGTCAGAGCATGGGGCCCTAGCTACCTGAGCTGGCCATGGAATCCTATAAACAGCAGCCCCAGCAGAGGCTCTTCAGATTATCAATATGTTTCATAGTCTGATAGGTGCCCTGTACTACCCTGCTTCTCTAATGCTAAGTATTGAAAATAAACTTTCACCTTTGTAATTTGTAGTGCTGAGGAACATCTATATTTAAAATGAAATCAGAGCCTATTATCTTATTTCTAAAGTTTCTAACTTATTTCTAAAGTTTTCATTAGGAAATAAAAAGTCAATAGCTTTTTACGTGTGGCCCTCCTTCCCTTCTACAGGAAGCCAAGTGTCCATTTTCTTTCTTCTCCTCCTTCTCCTCCTCCTCCTCCTCCTCCTCCTCCTCCTCCTCCTCCTCCTCCTCCTCCTCCTCCTCCCCCTCCTCCTCCTCCTCCTCCTCCTCCTCCTCCTCTTTCCTCTTGAAAACAAGCAGGCACACAACTTTAATCCCAGAATTGGGAGGCAGGTGCAGGTGGACCTCTGTGAGTTCGAGGCCAGCTAGGTTTTCAGAATGAGTTCTAGGACAGCTAGGGCTCTATACTGAAACCTTGTCTCAAAACAAAACAAAAAATGAACAAATGAACAAACAAACAACTCCTCCAAAACCCTAAACAAAACAAAACCCTTGTTTCTGCTTTGCCCAGCTGAATTGGTTTTGTAATTGTTATTTTGTTCTCCTGTGTGGATTTTTTTTTTCCATTTTCTTTTTTTTCTTTCTTTCTTTTTTTTTTTTTTGGACACAGGGCTTGTTGTGTAACAGTTCTGACTGTCCTGGAACTAGCTCTCTAGATCAGGCTGGCCTCAAACTCACAGAGACCCATTTCAGCTCTGCCTCCCAAGTGCTGGGATTAAAGGCATGAAGCACCGCCGCCTGACCATGGTCTTCAATTTCATACTTCATTTCCTGGCCTGTTCTAGGTTGGTTTCTACTTTATGCCTTCATAGAACTTGTGTTTACCCAACTAACTTCCTGGTTGGATTCATATTGCCTATTACCCAACTTGACTTTCCTAGAACAATTCTTAATTCTACTAAATTTTATATGAAAATTGCCTAAGCATTTTTTTTTTTTTAAACCAGAAGTGTTCTTTTCAGAAGGAAAGTGTCAGTTACATAAAGTAATTCCATCCTGGATCAGGCTTGGGAAGAATTTATTTTGCAAAGGCAGTTGATTTTAAAAATCGAGGGATAATATGGGCCAAAACAAAAGAAATAATGACTGAAAGCCAAAACAGACATCTGGAAAGGAAGACCATGGCCTGGTGGGACAGAGTCCAGAAGAGAGAATGGACAACGAGTGGGAAGGACCATGGCGAACTATGACTAAACACTTGCAGCCCCAGGAGAAGGGAAGAGACTTGGTGCTTATGAGAGCAAACACATGTCTGAACAATGATCTTTTGATCTCTCTATGTATTACTAGGGAATTATAACTGAAAGGTAACTTTCTTTGGATAAGTTTTATTTTTTCAAACTATTCTTTCTATACTTAAATCACTTTTCCCATTCTCTTTCTTCTCTACAGCCCCACTCATGCCCCTGCCCCACAACGTCTCCCATGTCCTCCACCTCACTCTCAAATGGATAGCCTCTTTTTTCTGTTACACACACACACACACACACACACACACACACACAGATGCACAATATGTAAACGCAGTCTGCTGTGTCTGTTGTATGTATATGATTTCAAGGCTGAACACTTGATTTAGAAAATCAAGGGCCACACTGCTAGAACAGACTAATTCTCCCTCTGTTAGCAGTTATTAGTTGTCTGTAGTTGTTTGTCCAGGGGTAGGGCCTGTGAGATTTCCTTCCTTTGGCATGAGTATATATATCTTTTTTTTGTTGTTTGTTTGTTTTTTGGTTTTTCAAGACAGAGTTTCTCTGTACACAGAGCTTGTCCTGGAAGTAGCTCTGTAGACCAGACTGGACTCAAACTCAAGATATCCGCCTGCCTCTGCCTCCCGAGTGCTGGAATTAAAGGCATGTGTCACCAACACCCAGCTTAAATCAATTATCTTAATCTTATTTTTATGCACAGTCATCTGAAGAAAACTTTTTAAAAAAATTAGTCCTTTTACAGCCTAGAAAATTTCTGCTAAGTAATACTGAGGATCTTGCTTTTACATTTCTGTGACCTACCAGGCTCTGGTTTTTGAAATCAAACTGTAGCAATAAGTGATTTATAGTCCTGAAGCTACTTGGTCAATGTGTCGTGGCAAAGACTGAACTTCTCTCTTTCAACATAAAACAGTGAAATTTCCACTATTTCAAAATTTGTTTTAGTTTTAGCCCTAGCATGGCCTATAAACTAACTTTTTCCTCCCTTATTATTTCTAGTTTTCTCTTGTCTACTTTGTTGTAATTTAGAAAAGCTGTGCTCGAGAGAAAAAGGACATGTGATAGAGCTTGGGTAGAGAGGGTTTTTATTTTTTAATTGGGGGAAAGTGAATGGGAATAGGGGGGAGAGGAGAGGGGAGACCAGCTTCTGGGAACAGGATTGGCAGAAGAGAAGAGGGGTTGGGGAGAGGGAGAGAGAAGGAGAGATAGAGAGGCAGAGAAAGAAAGAGAGAAAAATGGGAGGTGGGCAGGGCCCTTTTTAAAAGGGAACGAGGTGAATGTGCACAGGTGGTGCTCTTAGTGGCTGAAGCTGAGGGCATATCCTGTCAGAACCCCAAGGACAGGCCAGTGCAGATGTCTAAATGCTAACATACTTATTAATGCATCTTCTTTTCTATTTTTTTTCTCCTTTTCACCTTTTTTTTTGAGCAGAGAGAATGTAGATTTATTAACTAAAAGTGAGGAATAATTCTTGAGTGTAAGAAGGTTTTCAAAGGAAGAATACCAATCTTGTGGGTTTTTTTTTTTTTTTTTTTTTTCCAGACAGCCTGGAACTTGCTCTGTAGACCAGGCTGGCCTTGAACTCACAGAGACACACCTGCCTCTGCCTCCTGTATGCTGGGATCAGAGGTGTGCGCCACTGCTGCCCTACATCTATTTTGTGTTTTTATCATGAGACAGTTTCCAGTGGATGTTCCTGACAAATTTTTACATTTTAGGCATTCTTCAAAAGGTTAGCACCATCGGCAATGTAATCTCTTGTAATCTTGTAAACAATTGTAGTCTCAGTACTGAGGTGGAGTGGGACAGGACCTGCTGAGAACTAGCTCAAAGGCAGCTACAAAATGGAATGCTTAGCAAGATCTTATCTCAAACAAACCAAAACAAAACACCCTACAAAGAACCCCAACAACAACAACAAAACAAAAACTAAGCCAAACCAAAATCCAAAGAACTACCCCAAACATCAAAATCTTTGAACTATCTTATCTAACGGTTAACTTCATGTGTAATCTTGGCTTCATTTAAGAAGTGTTGGTAAGCTCTAATAATAAGAATGATTAAATAATCTCACTTATAAGCAAAGTGACAATACTTAATTTATGACCAGAGCAGGGCCATAAGTACTAGGCAGCCCCTGGCATGGGACCTGGGGCCCATCAAACAGCAAGCCTTATTTGTCCAATCTTAATCTTATTGCGTGGGTAGGGGATAATTTCCAGGTTTTATAATTTTTGGTTTTAAATACCTTTTTGGTATTATTTTAAATTGTGATTTTGGTTGACATACAAAAATGTGTTTCGTTGAAGGCCTTTTCATACACACATACATATTATTGTGCTTTGTTCATATTTGCATCTTTCCCTCACCCCCACTGTCCTTTCCATGTTCCCTTTCATCTCTTGTTGGATTTTCCCTCTCTAATACTCTACCATTCTGGGGTTAGAGAAATGGCTCAGCTGGTAAAAATGTTTGTCAGGCTGATGTCCTGAGTTCTATCTCTGGAACACTTGTAAACAGAGCCATCAAAGTTCTACTGAGATTTGGTTAAGTGGATTCAGGAGAAAGACTAGGTAGCCCAGCACTAACCTGCATCAGAAACAAGACACAGTCCTTTAACAGGGTGGAGGGCAAGAACTGAATCTGGTCTCCACATATGTGCAATGGAACATGTGTGTCTGAACACACACAGTAAATATAAATAAAGCCCCCCCCATTCATCTTTCATGTTGCCAGGTGGTGGAGGATCTTTTTGAGTTCGAGGCCAGCCTGGGCTACAGAGTGAGTGCCAGGATAGGCTCCAAAGCTACACAGAGAAACCCTGTCTCAAAAAACAAACAAATAAACAAAAAGACTCTCCAATAACAATGAAGCAAAAGAAAACCAATCTGAGATAAATATATGAAGGGGAAAAATAAAAGTCTAAAAAAGCTAATAAAGAAAAAATACCACTAAAATTACAGTAAAAAAAAAAAAAGATGAACTAGAGCAGGAAAAGAAAAACAGAAAAAATGAAATGTGGAACTGTTTTCTTTCTGGGAGCTGAGGAGGGTGGGCTGAATCTGTTTACTTAGTTCTTCCTGAGACTGAGCTTGTACAGAACAAGCATGTGATATCTATCAGAACTGCCTTTTCTTCGTAATTTTCCTTCTTTGAATGCCAGGATTCTCTGCTGAATGCTCTTACTTTTACAGCTATGAGTTGGACAGATTGTCTCATCCTTAATCGTTGCCACAGTTCCTACCCTCAGGGTGGCTAATAGGCTACTTGGGAGGTTGGGAGGTGTCTCCTAAATGCAATGGGAGTGAGGAGAGCACCCATAGCACTGAGATCTGACCAAGTGCACCTCTCTTGGTACTTTTGACGCCCACTGGGCATTAATCACCGTGTTGAAGCAATGAGCAGCTTTGGCTGTTAAGTATTTTTCTGGAGCCGTAGAATTCCTGGACTCCTTAACAGACCTCCGGCAGAACGCTGGCTCCAGTATTTTATCCACCCACTGACCTCATTCTTTGTAGTTTTTGTGTTGATGAGGTCAGTTCCTGGCCCCTGAAGGTAGGTCTGTCTTCCCAGATAGACTTCACTGTTAGAGCTGAGCCTCCAGCAGCATGCAATTTGTGCTTGGCAATATCTAGCTTTCCTGATCTCTATACACTTCTCCCAGGCGATCTCTTACCTAGGTGGCTGGGTAATTTAGGTGTCCTGACTTGTGATTATTCTCTATCTTCAGGCCTTCAATAAAGTGAATTTTAAGGGATAAATTCTTTGAGGATGCCCTCTAAGTTATATAAAGTGACTGGGAATCCTTTTTACTGATGGTCCATATTATTGGAGGAACCACCTACTCATCAAAATCTGCACTGGATTTACACTTGTGAGGACTCAGGGCTTTTCCTGAAAGTAACACTTCCAGTCTCTTACTGGGACCATCTGGTCTACCTTCTGATGAATGCTTTGCTTCTTACCATTCTGGGAGCATCATGGCTGGAGCTGAAGGCTTGACTTTCTTTTTGATGCCTTCATTCTCTGTCTCCAAACTTTTCAGCTGTTTGGTCACTACTTTTGTAAATTTCTGAAGCACTTCCTTTCTTTCTCTTTTGGGAGTAGAGTTAGTTTTTCTAATACTAACACTTTTCACTAGGCCACACAAGGAGCAGCTTCTTCTTCTTCTTTTTTTTTTTTTTGATAATTTTTTTAAATTTTAAAATTGAAACAAGCTTGTTATACATGTCTATCCCAGTTCCTGCACCTTCCCTTCCTCCCCTGTCCCTCTCACCAACCCCCATCCCATGCCCTTTCTGCTCCCCAGGGAGCAGTGGGTGGGTGACCCCAGGGAGGGTGACACCTTCCATGGGGAGTCCAGAAGCAACTTCTACTCTGCCATTTGACCAGAAGCCTCTTCCCCATTTCTTAGATAAGATCCTACAGTGTAGCCCAGGCTGACTTGAATTCCTGATTGTCCTATGTCTCAGCCAAGGATTACTGGTGTGTTTCATTATATCTGCTCTTTTGTTTTATTTTTTTTGTTTTGCTTTATTTTGATATATTGGCACTTAGCTCCTCATAAACATATGTCATGCTGCTTTAATTATGGTAGGTAAGAATTAAATATCTAATGTTATGATGATATGTGTTGCTTTATATGAAGAGGTCAAAACTTTTTAACATAATTATCTAATATTAATGCTGTGTAGTCAGTAATGCACATGATATTTCCATTTTTAACAAATGCAAAAAGGGACACAGAAAAGGTAATAGATTTATTTGCCCAAGAAATTAGTAGTGGAGCAGAGTCTCCAAGTTCCTTCAGAAGTATTCTCAAAACTGTGTTTTAAAAGAATTTATTAAGCTGGGTGTTGGTGGCACATGCCTTTACTTGGGAGCCAGAGGAAGGAAGATTTTTGTGGGTTCGAGGCCAGCCTGACCTACAGAGTTTGTTCCAGGACAGGCTCCAAAGCTACACAGAGAAACCCTGTCTCAAAACAAAACAAAAACAAACAAACAAAAACCAAGAAAACCTTATTGGGGCTAGAAAGAGGTTAAGAGCACTAAGAGGTCCTGAGTTTAATTCCCAGCTACTACATGGTGGCTCACAACCATCTATAAAAGAATTTATCATTCATTCATGTAAAGTTGTGACTTCATAAAGGTGGAAAGGGAGAACTGACTCCACAAAGCTGACCTCTGACCTCCTAACATGAGCCATGGCGTGTGTCAGGACATATGCATTTTGTGTGCCCACACACACATTCTCAAAATGTGAAAAAAAATTAAGTTTCTCAAGGTGTTCTTTAAAATTCATATCTTGATTAAACACTTTGAAGCAAAGAGGCAACATTTCAAGAATCTAAGTCACTTATATTGAAAACAAGTCTTTTCAGTGCAAATTTTCTTTTTCATTTTCATTCAGAAAAAATGACTAGACTTACTGTTAGTGCTGACCTTGGCCTACCTGCTGGCACAGTCTACTTTTCTTCCTTCCTTCCTTCCTTCTTCTTCCTTTCTTTCTTTCTTTCTTTCTTTCTTTCTTTCTTTCTTTCTTTCTTTCTGTTTTTGGCTTTTTGAGACAGGGTTTCTCTGTGCAACATTCCTGGCTGTCCTGGAATTTGCTTTGTAAACCAGGGTGGCCTTGAACTCAGAGATCCACGTGTCTCTGCCTCCCAAGTGCTGGGATTAAAAACGGGGGCCACCACTGACTGACTGGACCCAGTAATTTTTTTTTCTGTTTGACAGCCTTGGGCTCTATCAACTACCTAAACTGTGCATGTGCACTGAGTTTCTCTGAGGAGTCAGATCTTGCTCTATTTGGGGAAGTGGGTGATGGCATCCATGGCTCTCAACCTGAGGCTACTCATTGTACCCGGATCTCTCGGGGCCTCTGGCTGTCTCAACAGGAGAGTAAGCCCCAGAGTGACAGCAGGGTGGAAAGGACTGAGTCTCTAGAAGGGAGATTTCCCCTATCAGGAGTGTTTGTTCCAGTTTGGCTTTTGTTGCTGTGATAATCACCACAGCCTAAAAACAAATAGGGGAATGAAAGAGTTCATTTTCTTAAAGGTTCCAATTCAAATGAAAAAAAAGCCAAGACAGGAACTCAAGACAGAAACCAGGAGGCTGGGCCTGAAGCAGAGACCACAGAGGCCCACTGCTTGCTGGCTGCTCCCAGGCTGCCGGGCTCCCGGGCTCCCATGCGGCTGCTTTCTTTGCATAGCCCCAGTCATCTGCCTAGGGACAGCATCCCCTCACAGTGGACTATGCCCTCCTACATCAATTAGCACGGAGAAAATGCCCCACAGGCATGTACGCAGGGCAGTGTGATAGAGGCAGTTCCTCAGTCCAGAGTCTCTCTCCCAGGTGTGTCAAATCCACAGTTAATTAACCTCGACAAATCTCTTTAGAGCTTATGCCACAGGCTGCTTGAAAATACTCCTTTTTCACACAATATTTCCTGATTATAGTTTCTCTTCTCTTTGCTCCTCCCAGTTCCTCCCCATCTCCTCTCTCCCTTTCTGTCTCTGTAGGACCTAGGATCGATTGCCTTCATATATTTAGGGAGTTTTCACTGTACTAGGTTTCCATAACATCCTTCAAATGGCCCTGAATTCCAGCGGTCCCTCTGCCCTATCTCTGCTCCTAGTCTCAGCCTGATCCTCTGTTCCCATCCCCACTGAGCCATCTCTCCAGCACATCATGTATGTGCTTGTGCCTTCCTGTTTCCCTGTCCCTTCCCATCTGCCCTCCACCCCTGTATCCCTTCCTAAAACAAAATTTAAGAGAATAAAAGGAAAAAATAAAAAAGGGAAAAAATTAAAATTCTTGTCATGGAAGCAGCAGTGTGACACAGTGAGTCACACTGTAAACCCTTTTACTTGCAAGTGTTCCCTGCAAAGAGTCATTGGTCTGGTTTGAGTCCTCTGGTTTCTACTGCACTATCAATGCTGGGCCCTAGGACTCTTCCTGGATATTCTGTTGTTGTGGAGATCCTGCAGCTTTGTGTCTGCTGGTCGGTTCCCTTCACATGCTTTATTAGATCATCTTGGGGTGGGCCAAGTCCTAAGCCTGGATCTGGGCCTGGGCAGCTGTAGGGTTGAATCCAACAGCCCGATCTCCTCTGTCCGGCATTGGCCTGGCTATTTCACCTCTTGCAGCAGTAAGGGGTGTGGTCACCTCTTTTGTGTTGCCCAGGTGAGGTACATACACAGCTCTGGTGAGAACTGCAGCTGGTGATGGGTAGAGACAGCGCACCCATTCTTTTTTTTTTTTTTTTTTTTCAAGACAGGGTTTGTCTGTATCCTTTTGGAGCCTGTCCTGGAACTCTCTGTAGACCAGGCTGGCCTCAAACTCACAGAGAGCCACCTTCCTCTGCCTCCCGAGCGCTGGGGTTAAAGGCGTGTGCCAACACCGGGCAGCCCTCCCACTCTTAAGATCGGAGGACCAGCTCTGGCACCAGTCTCGGGCAATGATGGGTGGGAGGGCATTTCTCCTCAACCCATGCTACCGCCTGTCAGATGAGCAAAGGGGGCAGTTCTGCTTTGCTCATAACATCGGGGCTGGCTCACCTTCATCTCCGCCACCTGGTAGCTCTGCTGTGCTGCCTAGGCGAGGGGAGGGGCCGTTTTGGAGGTTGCAGCTGGTAAGGGGGGGTGGGTGGGTGAGTTCTCTCAGTTGCAGGTGGTAAGAGGCAAGGTTAAAGGGGGCCGTATCTCCTCTCCCTCCCACATCAACGCATGACAGGTGAGCGTAGTAGGGACAGGTCTCCTGCTCTTACAACTGGCTGGCTCACCTACACCTCTGCAGCTGGTTGGGGGCAGGGAGAGCTCTCCCCTTCTTGTGACTTCAGAGCCAGTCCTCACACCTGCTGAGGTCGTTTTATGATTAGAATTTGCTGTATCTGTACCTGGTCAAGATTGCTCTTTCCTCCCTTCCTGGCTAACTTCATCTCTTTATGTTCTTGATCTAAATTACTGTCTCTCTCTCTCTTTTTCTTTTTTTGGTTTTTCGAGACAGGATTTCTCTGTGGCTTTGGAGGCTGTGCTGGAACCAGCTCTTGTAGACCAGGCTGGCTTCGAACTCACAGAGATCCCCCTGCCTCTGTCTCCCAAGTGTTGGGACTAAAGACTTGCGCCACCAACACCCAGCAAAATATGTAGCCCAGGCTGGCCTCAAACTCATGATCCTTCCGCCTCTGCCTCCTTCAGCAAATCCTACCAGCGTTTGCCAGTACAACCGGCCTAAATTACCTTCTACAGTTCTGATCCAATAGTTCTCACTCACCTCTCATTTTCTATTTGTGAACTTTAAAATTAATTAATTTTTAATTAATTATTTTTAAATTATTTATGTTTCCCTTAGTGAAATATAGGTCCTTGGAGACCAGGAAACTATACATACTTAATTCATGTTTTGGCTAGCAGGAAGATGCCTAATATTATTAATAAATGATATCTGGATACACGTATTTTAGTAATTTAGTAATTTACAGTGTCTCATGGAATCCAAAGGAGAGTCACGTATAAAAATCTGCTAATTGGTGGTGGTGGTGGTAGTGGGGTTGGTGGCATATGCCTTTTTAGTCCCAGCACTCAGGAGGCAGATCTCTGAGTTCGAGGCCAGCCTGTAGTACAGAGCTAGTTCCAGGACAGGTTCCAAAACAATACAGAGAAACCCTGTCTCAAAAAAATAAAATAAAAATAAATAAATAAATAAATAAAAATCTGCTAATTATTGTGATGATTTCTGAGGCACCTGTATAAATTTCGAGGAGAAACAAGAGACCAGCACTCCGGAAAGCAGAAGCAGGAGGATCTCTGTGAGTTCAAGGCCAGCCTGGTTTACAAATCAAGTTCCAGGAGAGCTTGGGCTGTTACACAGAGAAGCCTTTTCTCCAAAAACAAGAACAAAAATCAAAACAAACAAGCAAAACCCCCAACAAGTAAACAAAACAACCCAAAAACCAAAGTAAACCAAAACAAAAAACCCTTGAAATTTTGTAATTCAGAGAAAAGTTGGTCAGTTGCATTCACTGGACTCATTAGGGTCATAATTCCCCAGGAATAGTTAAACAGCTGTATGAAAATATGAGGCAGAATGTTCCTTACCTTGTTGACCCGAAGACCAGCGCTCCATCTTGCAGCTCAGGCGTCTGGATTTTTTTTTTTTTTTTTTTTTTTTAACATGGTCAAAGGGTGCCCTCTTTTGGTGCAGACTCCAGAGAGTAACCTTTCCTTAATGTTTTATTGATGTCAGAAATATCACTGCAGTGCAGCTGGGGCATGCAGCTCCGTGGCAGAGTGCTTGACTCACACAGATAGCCCCAGGTCCAATTCACAGCAGTGGCAAAAAAGAATAATGCACTTTTAGGCATCAAATGTTCGGACAGGGCCAGTGAGCTTCCAACCTTGAGACCGCACTACTCCAGGTGTGTGCCTCCCCCATAATACATTTTTGAAAATTCAAGTATTTCCACAGATGCTACTGTATGACTTTTTTTTTCTATGAGAGTCAAACTTCTGGGTTAAGGGTGAACCCAAATTAATTTTAGGATCTGGAAATAGTCACTGTCCATGCATATTTTAATCTCTCTCTAAAACACTTTTTAGTGTTAGTGAATCAAGTTTCCCGGAGAAGAAAATCAAGAGATGATTTGTGTCTAAAGGATTTCATCTTGAAAGACCCGCAGAGCGTGGACCTTCACGCTCCCACACAGGAAAGGCCACACCCCAAATCACTCACGACAAGCGTAAACCTCAAGGAGTGTGACCTTGCCTCTTTACCGGCAGAGGACAGGGTCTGGAATTTGAGGTTTTAGGGCTTTTTAGATAATATTTTTAAACTTTTAGCTTCCTGTGGTCATTGGAGAGTTAGGATATAGTTTTCATTCTTTCAATCTTAATGTAATACATATACATAAATGGATGTCTTGTGACTAGTTTTACTTTGGTGAATGCTTTTATTAAAACTTGAAGTCTTCAGAAGTTAGCTTTTTTTCTTACTTAGTTTTTTTTCATAATCATAAACTTAACTCTGGGGGGGCTGGAGAGATGGCTCAGAGGTTAAGAGCACTGGCTGATCTTCCAGAGGTCCTGAGTTCAATTCCCAGCAACCACATGGTGGCTCACAACCATCTGTAATGAGATCTGGTGCCCTCTTCTGGCCTATAGGCATACATGCAGACAGACACATAAATAAATATACATAATAAATACATCTTTAAAAAAAAAAAAAACAAACTTAACTCTGCAATCCAGCTAGACTTGGAGGGGAATGAGGAAAATATGGAACCCAAAGAATTTCAGTGACAGCAGAGATTGCATGGCATTGCTAGCAGATGAGGAGAGAATGCCCTCCTGAGCTACAGAAGGAATGGAAATGGTCTGGTGAGTAAGAAGCCCACAAGTCAAAAGAATTAGAGTTGCCCACAGTCGGAAATGGTGATCTTCTTGCTGGTCTTGCCGTTCTTGGACCCGAAACTCTCCGTGGCTTCCACAATGTTCACCCTTTTTTCACCTTCCCAAAGACTACGTGCTTGCCATCCAGCCACTCAGTCTTAGCGGTGCACATAAAAAACTGGAAACCATTTGCCATGGACAAGATGCCAGGACCTGTATGCTTCAGGGTGAAGTTCTCATCCTCACATTTCTCTCTGTAGATGGACCTGCTGCTGTAAGAATGGAAAAATTTAGCCTAACTCTCCAATGACCCCAGGAAGCTAGAAGTTTAAATTTCAGACTTTGCCCCTGGCAGTAAGTAGGCAAAAGGTCACATTCTTTGCCGTTTACAACAGGGATGTTTACAACAGCATCTGTGAGTGAGTGGACACAGGAAATGAGCCCTGTCACCCCACCCAGGAGCCCGTGCAATTGCAGACTTCCAGGGGCTAAGCGCTTGGGTGGTTTAAATGATTGGTCCACACTGGATGCTATGAGATGATTGGTTTACAATGCAGGCTTTGTTGTAACCCTATAAAAGCTGTCTCAAATCTGTACCCAGGGTCCTCAGTCCTCTACCCCTGCATGGGGGCCGTTGACCCCAGTGCACTTGGAATATAAAAGACCTCATACTTTTGCATCAAGACCGCTTCTCATGAGTGATTTGGGGGAGGGGGCGCCTTTCCTGAGTCGGGGTGTAAGAGTCCACACTCTCTGGGTCTTTCACCACCAGTGCCAATATGGTGTGTGAAGTCACCACCCTGGAACGTGAATCTGGGGATAATTCTGTGAAAGGAGGAACCCTTCTCTCCAAATCCTTCCTCTCCAGTGCTCAGAGCGTGAAAGTTTTCTGCTGTTTTTGGAACTTTGTCTGCAAATAGCTCGAAGAACACGGTGGGATTGACCATGGCTGCAGGAAGAAGCAACAGGGGACAGCACACACTGCCACACCAATAATTTCTCTGTCTTTTGTTGGAGCCCATAAAGATGGGCTCAAGGTCAGAGAGTTCAAAACTGTCCTTAGTTTTCCAAGACCTAAGGCGCGGCTACTGTAGGATGCTTGATCTTTGTAGTGGATGTCTTAACTAAATAACAACAGAAGGTCAGATAACTCAAGAAATTGAGTCTAAATGTTTGGAGAATTAAGGGAAGAAAGTCTGTTTGTTCCTGTACATGATAAAGAAGTCTTTTGCCGTGTCCCCTTTTGGGTTGGGGTAGTTAAGAATGTTGAAGAATAAACTTGGGGCATCCAGTATTCACTGGATTGACCTTCCAACTCTATTCTGTGTCTGTCCTTTTCTCTTCTCTTCTCTTCTCTTCTCTTCTCTTCTCTTCTCTTCTCTTCTCTTCTCTTCTCTTCTCTTCTCTCTCTCTCTTTCTTTCTTTTTGGGTTTTCGAGACAAGGTTTCTCTGTGGCTTTGGAGGCTGTCCTGGAACTAGCTCTTGTCTTTTTCTTAAGTGTCTTTACCTGTTGTTTCTCAATCCACACCCCCCTTCTCAGATATGAACAGGGCAAGTTGGCTGGCTCCAACTGAAGCCCCACAAAGCTGGGCCACAACAATCTTTCGTGTTTTTCTTGTATGTGTTCAGTTTCAAAGTTTACTTTCCACCAGGTAGCTTTTCTGAAGTCATTTCAGTGTGTCCATCCTAGTCCTCTTTTACCTAAATACATTTTTTTCTTTTGATAATAAATGCTTTACATATTATTCCTTAAACTCAGAGATCCACCTGTGACTGTGTCCCAAGTGCTGAGATTAAAGGTATGCACTACCACTGCCTGGTTATTTAAAATGTTTAGATGTGTTTATTCTGTTTATTTAATTTTATGCATGTAAGTGTTTTGCCTGTTTGTGTACTACGTACATACAGTGCTCGCAGAAGAAGGCATTGGATCCCCTGGGACTGGAGTTAAGGATGGTTGTGAACCATCATGTGTGGTCTGGGAGTTGAACCCCAGGTCTTCTGCAAGAGAAGTCAGTGCTTTTAATCATTAAACCCTCTCTCCTGCCCTAGTTTTCAGTTGTTTCAGTTGGACATTCTGGGTGGAAGCATAGCTCAGATACTTCCTTGGTATAAGACTTCCTCTTGTCTTGGGACTCTGTATTTCAAAGTCATAAGGGGAAATCTTTTCTATCCAGTTCAATGGTGAAAAGGTGATCAGCCTCCATTCCACTAAGATTTTGTTTGAGCTATCAGAATAATTTAAGAGAGAACATTTTTTTTTTTTTGTGAATTACTCATATTGTCTGTTCACACTAGCAAGGCCTCTCCCTCTGAGACTTTGACTTTCTTTTACTTAAAAATACTGGTACAGAGCCTGGGTGGTGGTGGTGCATGCCTTTAATCCCAGCACCTGCGAGCCAGAGGCAGGTGGATCTCCGTGAGTTTGAGGACAGCCTGGTCTACAGAGCTAGTTTCAGGACAACCAGAGTTGTTACACAGAGAAACTCTGTCTCAGAAGCAAAACAAAAAAGTACTGCTACAAATTGATTTAGCAATGCAGAACATTTTATGCTTGTGAAGTAATTTGATTTCAGACTGTTATATACTGAAAATTATGTACAGACAAATGTATACACCTAGCCTGTCACTAGAGGGCACTTTTGTCCTGTTCTTTAAAGTAAATGCTGCTCTGGGTATCAAATGGAAAAAAAAGAAATTAAAAGGAAAGGAAAGAGCATGATTGCTCCTAGGTATGGATAGTAGAGGAGAAAGCTTATGGTAGATAAAAGGGAGAGTATAGGTAGAGGTATGGGCAGGAACATCTGGGAGAGAGCAGAGTGGATGTGACCAGACTGAGTTGGGCCATGGGGAGAGAGGGGAAGGGTAAAGAGAGAACCAGGTGCAGCAGAAAGGAGGCCAAAGGCACAAAAAGGGCCTGTAACAAAAATGTCTGAAAAAAAATTAAAAACAAAAATGTCTGAATTATATAGTGAAGAGCCTCTGGGGGAATGGCTATTCCGTCCCTGGGTGGGTGAGTGGTGGCTCTTATCTCCCTGACTCAGGGTGGAAGTGGGGGTATGGCAGTGCTGGTGACAGTATCCTAAATAGAAAGGCTTTGGACAGGTAAACAGAAGGATTGTCATTGGGTAAACACAGCCCTGAAGACTGGGTGTCTGTTTACCTGGAACTTCCCTTAATTCTGTCCTCAAAGACCAACTACTTCTTTGACAAGGGCAGCTAATTCCCAATTAACCCCACAAGCCAGTATTAGCTCAGAGATCCCCACCCTGCTGACTGTCATAAAACCCACTTGCTTTTCCTCCATTTCCCTCTTCAATAATCGTGGCAGTTTGATCCCCAATAAACTTTCTTTCCATCCATGGAGTGGCTCAGTTTGATGGTTTCAATGCACCTCCCGAATATTATCCACTTTATTTTTTATTCTTTTTGTTTTTGTTTCTTTCTTTCCTCCCTTCCTTCCTTCCTTCCTCCCTCCCTCTCTCCCTCCCTCCCTCTTTTCCTTCCTTCCTTCCTTCCTTCCTTCCTTCCTTCCTTCCTTCCTTCCTTTCTTTCTTTCTTTTTTGAGACGGAGTTTCTCTGTGTAGCCCTGTAGACCAGGCTGGCCTCGAACTCCTAGAGATCCGCCTGCCTCTGCCTCCTGAGTGCTGGGACTAAAGGCGTGCGTCACCACTGCTCGACCACTCTCCACTGTATTTGAGGCAGGGTCTCTTGCTGAACCTGGCCAATTGTGGTTCTCCAGTCTCGAAGTCTACAGTGCTGGAATGAAGGGTGGTGAACATGAGCTGGGTGGTGGCGGCACATGACTTTAATTGAAGCACTCAGGAGGCAGAGGCACGCAGAGCTCTGAGTTTGAGTCCGACAGGTCTACAGAGGGAATTCCTGGACATCCAGGGCTACACTGAGAAACTTTGCTTTGAAAAATAAACAAAGGAGCCAGGTGTTGGTGGCACATAGCTTTAATTCCAGCACTCGGGAGGCAGAGGTAGACAGATCTCTGTTGAGTTCAAGGCCAGCCTGATCTACAGAGCAAGTTCCAGGACAGGCTCCAAAAAACAAACAAAACAAAACAACAAACAAAAAACCAAAAGAAAAAAAAAAACCCTTCAAACAAACAAAACAACACAACAGTGGCTATCATATCTCCCTGGTTTTGTGTAGGTTCTGGTTCTTCCTTTTGTATTGCAAGGACTTCATCCATGGACCATCTCATCAAGGCCCAGACAGTGGTTTTAATAGCTGTTGGTATAGATGGGTATCTACCTTTTGTTGTTGTTGTTGTTGTTATTTATTAAAGTAAAAGCAGCAAGCTTAATTAGTTAAAAAAAAGTTAGGGGTGGGGATTAGGTCCAGCATCACTTCTAGGAGCTAATAACGGGAGTGTGAAGATGCTCCCTGTATACATCCCGTTGTGCCTTCAAGTCACTGAGCACGGAGTCCTCTGCCCAGCACCAGGTCAACTTCTAGCCAGCACTGGTAGCTTAGAGATCAACAGGGCGTCGGGTCCCCGTCCTTAACTGCTCCACCCTGCTCCAGATCAGAGCCACCTGAGGGGCATGCTGCACTAGGAGCTCAAGAGAGGTCTTTAGAAGGACCATCTGTGAAGTCAGCATCAGAGGTAAAAAGTGGGCAAGAAAGCCAAGCTGTGCCCAGGAAGGGAGAAGGCTCAGGACACGGACAGCCAGGCTCACAGAAGCAGCCATCTGAAGAGGGGCTGAGAACTGGAAACCTGGGAACAAGCAGAAGTAGATGCATACAATCTTCACTGAGGGGAGGAGGGTCAGGGGCCTGAGGGGCTGTTGGTTCTCAAGCTCTAGGACCAGGTATGTGGTGCAAATATGCAGGGGTGGGAACAGCCACCAGGATCTAGCCAGCTTTAAGACAATGGCCATTCAGACTGGAAACAGTCCACTAATTTCCAGAACTTTGAGTCTGTCCCACTGTATAATACCGGACAGTATTCCTGCCCCATCCTGGGGGGACATGTCAAACTTGAGAAGGACGGGGACAGGGGCTGCTACCAGCACTTGCCCCCTGCCACAACTTGGTAGTGTTGGACCCTAATTCCGGGGTCCTGATGGGCCAGTGGGAGAGCCCCGAGACACAAACACCAAAACCAGGAGAGGTGTTTATTGAACGAGTGCACTCGGGTGACAGCAATCTCGGGAAAAGCTGCACACCCCTCAAAGGGTTCAGGTTCAGGTCCTTTTTATAGAAAAGACCGCAATCACCATACATGCATGGAGCACAAGGTGATTGATTACAAAATATGATCTCATGTTTGAGAGACCACCCAGGTGTGACCTGTTCTCATTCAAAGGATAAACCATAGAATGACTCGGAAAGTCCCCAGACTGTCCCTTGGTTAGGTATGACCCAGACAGGGCTGTTCATCTGGAATCATTTGTTCTAGTGTTGGGGGCCTATTTCCTTGTTGTGGGCCAAGACCTGTGAGAGACTTCACTTCAGTTATTTCACAAAAGATTGATGATTCAGTTACTATCCCTATTTAACAGAATCAGCCTAGCATATAACCATTAGCCCCATCATCATAGTAACCTTTCTTGTTCTCATAATTTCTGCTCTTTCCTCTCATGTCAATGTCCATTCTTTATGATTTTCTATATTCTGCTTGTAAGAACTATTTTCCTTATCATTTCCTACATCCTTGCTCTGCAAACTAAAATCTTTCAGTAGTCATAGGGGCTCCAGCCCTGTTATGAGTTGGATGGTTGGGGAAAATATCCCAGGCTCACAACCATTCAGAGTTTCTGCTTCTCATCCCTGTAGTAACCAGGTCTCACCCAGGGAAGACGGAGTGGGAGTTGTTCCAGGGGAGGAGAAGCCATGCTGAGGACAGTTGTTGCTTTTGAGACAGGCTTTTACTATGTAGCCTTAGTGGGCCTGGAACTTGTTATATACATCATGCTGGCCTTGAACTCACAGAAATCCACCTGCCTCTGCCCTCCAAGTATTGGGATTAAAGGCTTGAACCACCATGCCTGGCTGTCTATTATCTATTATTATTGCTTAACAAAGTTCTAAAGTTTAGTGGCTGAAGACCTCAATAATTTATTGTAATTTGTGGGATCCAGAAACTTAGAGCTTATTAAGGTGGTTTTAGCTCTAAGTCAAATTCTTATCTAGGGTACAGTCATCACAAGCTGCATTTGAGTTGTGTGATTGGCTTCTGAGATCAATCACTCACATGGACCTCTCTACAGCACAGCCTGGCAGATGACGTTTGGCTTTCTTCAGACCAAATGGTGTAAGAGGAAGAAAGAATGTGCAAAGAGAGGCTATGATTTTTTAATAAGATAATCCTCAGGATGATGCTTCATTACTTCATTGGGAATAAGTTATTAAGAGCCAGGCCTGGTGTTCCACACCTTTAATCCCAGCACTAGGGAGGCAGAGACAGGTGGATCCCTGTAAGTTTGAGACCATATATCTTTCGCTTTACAGACAGAAATACTTTCATGGGAGCTTTACTAAAATTAAGGTGAATGTTTAGATAATGTTGAAAAATTTATCTTAATTATGTGGAATCTATCAACTCAACTCTGAGCAAGGAATGTCTACATTTATTTAGATTTTGTTTGATTTGTCTCACATGCTTGGTTTACTGAGTTCTTTTTCTTTTCTTTTTCCTCTTCCTCTATTTGAGGCAGGGTTTCTCTGTGTAGTTCTGGCTGTTATGGAACTTGTTCTGTAGACCAGAATGGACTTAAACTCAGAGATTCGCCTCCCTTTGACTTCCTTAATCTCACTATTGGGACTAAAGTTGTGTGCCATCACCCCTAGCATTTATTAGTTCACTTTTGAAGAGTTTTTGAAATCATTTCAATTTTAGGACATGAATTTTCTTTTTTGAGTCGGGTTTCTTTGTGTAGCTCTGGCTGTCCTGGGACTCTCTCTGTAGACCAGTCTGGCCTTGAGCTCAAGAGGTGTCTACCTTTGCCTCTGAGTGCTGGAATTAAAGTCATGCACCACCACTGCCCAGAAGGAAGTGATTTATTTTTCATCTCAAATTCCCATTACTCCTATACATTATTGGCAATGTACAGGAAATACTTGGACTCCTGTCTTTTGTCTGTCTACATAGTTTCTTGTTATATCCTTCTAACATGAGGTCTATTTCAACATGAATTTTGAAAATTACTGTATTGTATAATCAGAATGTTGGACAATTTACTGGCGATGGTGGAAGTGGTTCATAGGCTGTGGAGAACACTAAGCATTCGGCAGAGCTCTGGACAACCAACAGAAACCCAGACCTTAGTAGGCCCTGAGACCTTAGCACAACTGACTCCATGATGGAAATACCATTCAGACTGTAAAACTCAGCATGTAGACAGCACCACCTGCCAAAACTAAAACAAAGGCTTAATCTATCAAAATCCATAATGGGAAAGTCTCTAAATGTGCTTAACCTTGCTTTTTGGCTTCTATCGTTCTACTTCTGGGTAACTGTTCTTCTCAACCGATGTAACTCAGGGCATGGTTACTGTGCTTAAAAGATCACCCTGAGAAAGGTTTGGGGCTTCACCGCGATCCCAAACATCCAGGGTAGTTTGCCAGCTGGCTAAGAAAGACTTTCTATTGCTTTAAACCTGTATCATCAATAACAGGTATCATTCCTGACTCAGTGTCTCCACAGAGATATTTGATTTGTTTCTAGGTGAACACACTGGAGCTTCCTTTTCAGGTTCTATACTGCTTTGGGACACCTGGGGTTCGAACGAGAGAAAGGTGAAAGAATTTCACATCGCTCTTATAAGGTAGCTAAGCCACCTGTTCTGAACTGTGAAATGCACTACCCCTGGCAATTCGATTGTGGATCCGATGGGGGAAATGTCCTTTTATTCTTGCCATAGTTTCTCAGAGGCTCATGGGTAATGTAGTCCCTCACACCTACGCATCCCACACCGGATCAGGTAAACAGCTCTGGCCGCCGGCTTGCCCGCGCCTCTGTCCGGCACTCTCCTGGAAGATAAGGTTTAGAGAGTCGCCTCCTGGCGTCGCCGTTCTCTCGGTGGAAGCAGAAACATAGGTGGGTCTTGGTGGTGGACTGAGACGCAGTGCAGACCAGAACGGGTCTGGGAGGAGACTGCGAGACCCTGCCATTCCCAGTCGGTACCTACGGCCTGGGCCGTGCTTTCATGGTTGCCGTGTCTGTCAGAAGACTGCGCCGGAGGTGTCCGGTGTGTGGTTCCAAGTGTCCAAAGGCCTTAGGAAGCTCGGCCAAGGAGGCGAGAGCCCAAGATGGCGACCTGGGGGTGAGGGCGGTGCGTGTCTTTAGTGGCCGGGTCGGGGGTCCTGCGGGTGAGCTCACATTCCAGCTCTTGCCAGTGATACCTGTTTGCATTTTTTTTTTTTTTTTTTTTTTTTTTTTTGAGACCGGGTTGGGGGTTGGGGTGGAGAAAGACCGTTGATAAATTGAATGAGACCAGACTACAGACCCAACCCGGGATGACCCAGAAATCCCAAATCACGAGCCTGGGAAAGTGTAAGTTGACGCCACAGTGCTGGAGCCTAAAGGGGGTCTGTGACCTACATGTCTGTACGAAAGAGGATGTTTGTTATCTAAATTCCTAGAGAAATTCTCACGCAGTGACTGCAGACCCTGTCTCGAATTGGCGACTGCATTCGTTAAATTTCCTGTCTCTTCACAAGTAACTCCCCCCCCCTCCCCCGCGGCCTTCTTATGCACTGCGTAGCCAGCTTGACAGTGGCCAGCTTAGCACTCCACGTTTGAGCTCATAGAGGTTCTCAACCAATGGGTCGAACGACCTTTTCACAGGGGTCGGATATTAGACATCCAACATATCAGATATTTACATTACGATTCGTAGCTAGCAAACTTACAGTTATGAAGTAGCAACGAAGATGCTTATGGTTGGGGAGAGGTCACCATAGCATGAGGAACTGTATTATAGGGTCACAGCATTAGGAAGTTTGAGAACCACTGTCCTAGAGGATTTTGTTTCATTTTTGCAAATATCTAGTCACCAGAGATGAGTAGTTTTTGCAGAAGATTCCAGTATTGAAATAGGAACATTTTCTTGGGAACAAAGTAGTGGGGGGGGGTTCAAGTTCTGAAGGAGTATATTTCATCCGTAGGGTTCCATCCCGCTAGTGTGGAGCAAGACTGTTAAGAAGAGACCAGGAAGTGCTGGGTAGGGGTAGGGAATTAGATCTGGGGCCAAGCCTTAGAATGCTGCAGCCTAACTCCAAAGCTCTGCAGTGCCATGTGATACAGGCCACTTTGACTAAAATTGCACTTTGATTAACAGGGTCTGCCCACATTTTCATGGTGGTGATTGCATAATTCAAGGTACTTGTATATCATGACACGTTAACATTTCACTACAGTGGCTGATCTGGACTACCCCATTCCTTCTCTATTACCTTAGTGCTCAGTCTACTATGTTGGTGGCCTGTACAGGGAAAGATTGTTGAGCTGTGAATGAATTTGCCTTTTAGACAAGAATAAGAAGTATGTTTATTGAGTATAATGCAATAGAGCTGCAAGCTGGGCAGCAACTTTAGTACCACCTGCCTCATGGGCTAATGAGCTGTGGGTGACGGCAAAGGCAGGGATGCACTTGTGCAGTTAGAGGGAGATGTTTTGTGTGCATTTCTCTGGCATGTCATACATAATGTGTGAGGATCGGTCCACATGCATTCGTGTATGTATCCAGGAAGTTAAGCAAGAGCTACTATGGATGTAATCCCAGCTGTGTAATGGCCATGCAAACAATCTCAGTCCTGTGAAAATTCTCCAGTGGGGAACCTGCTCCTCGGCAGGCAAGATCTACTATTAATGGCCTTCTCTCCACAACTAGTGCATTTGAGCAGAGGCAGTGTGAAGGTGAAACTCTTAGCTTTTTGTGACCTAAGCAATCACTGATCCCATTGCTTAGAACAATTTTTGGGCAAAGCTACCACCTTCTCAGGAGCTATCAATATATGGGAGATAATCAGGGACTTGATCCTCTTTAGGAGGCTGAGCTTAGCTCTCTTCTACTAGTTTAGTTGAAAAAGATAGGCAAGGACCTGGGAAATATTTATTGGATCTGGAAGTTGTGATCTAGTGTGGAGGGGGTTCCCTGTCATACCTTGCTGATCAGTGGACGGTAAATTCTCTTTTTTCTTTCTCTTCTATCACTGTTTCCAGGGTGTGAGCGCTTTTAATTAATTTTGTATGTCTGAGGATATTGTCTGAATGTGTGTCTGTTTACCACATCTAGTTAACAAGAATCAGTGTTTGTGTATTTTCTAATACTGATTTGTAGTTACCATGTACATGTCTTAGATTTGGGTGCTTCTATCTTTGGTGTTGAAATCCAGTGTCTGAGTGTGATTTGCAAATGCTTTGCCACAGAACAAAGTGCCTGGTTTTCAAACTCTTTCCAAATACCTTGACCTAAGCTTCCTACTCTTGTTATCATCAATACATTCTGTACATGGTGTCTGTCACCTTATGGGTTAAAAATAGAAATGTTAATACTAGCATTCTGTTAACCAAAATTTATATGGATGGAAATGATAGGATTCCGTCTCAGTTTTGTAAAATGAAGAAGTCAGATCACATCAAACTTATGTCTAAATCTATCCATGCAAATACTACAGAATGTTACACTCACATGAAAGTAACAGCTTCTCTGTGGAAAAGCTTAGACACCTTCTTTGTAGCCAATCACTGCTTGTTTGAATCATGTGACATCAGCTATTCTTACTGTGGTTTGCAAACATTAGGCATCTGGTTACAGAATACTCTTTATTGTGTTGTCATGCCTGGAAAGTACTTCCCATTATATATTAAAACAAATTGAAATAGAAATCATTGAATGTATCAGCCTTTCTTATACAAGAAATCAACAAAAATTTTGCTTTAAAGAACTATTTAATTTTTTTTTTCACATAGGTCAGTATCTTGACTGGTCTCAGCTGGGAAAGTGCTGCATCTTCCTGCCTTCAGTGACTATTGGGGTTTGAGTCATCAGTGCTTTGAGGCTGGTTCTTTCTGTGTTCCATCTCATAACTAGTGGCCCCTGCTGAGTCTTTTCAAGGCTCTGTTTCCATCAAGCTGGCACCAAGTTTCTTCACAACATAACTGTGTCTGGCAGGTAAGCACCACACAGGAAATACTTTTTAGGCTCAGGTTGTCTTCACATTTACTGAGTTCTCTTGGTCAAGTGAGTCAAATGGCTCATATTGTTTATGGGAACTAAATCAGGGTGTAGATACGTAGAGATGCCCCATTTGGAAACAATCCTGAACATCAGTGTCCTATAAGAAATGTGCGTTGTTTAGTTTTTTTCCTGTATAAGCATGGGCAAAAAATCTTGCAATCTGCATGTTTTCCATGAACATGAGCTGGATAAAGGAAAAAGTATAGAAGAAATGTTTATACGGAGATCGTTTGGGTGGATTAATAGACTATTTCATGTGATAGGTGCATTTCTGTGTTAATAGTAGGGAAAACATAATGATTCTGGTTTTAATTGCTAATTACTTTTAAAAGGGAATGTTAATTGTTACCAAATTGTTCATTACTTGGTGATGTTTGTACTCCTTAACTCAGACGTAACTTTCATGTGTAATAGCTCTGAATGTCCTTGTGAGTTCATTGTCAATGATGTCTTTGTTGTACTTTCTTGTAGATGGGACTATTTTCTTCCTTTATTTCTGTTTTTAGGATTTATTTATTTTTGTGTGCACTGGTGTTTTGCCTACATGTATGTCTGTGTGAGGGTGCCAGATTCCCTGGAACTGGAGTTACAGACAGTTGTGATCTGCCATGTGGGTGCTGGGAATTGAACCTGGATCTTCTGGAAGGGCAGTCAGTGCTCTTAACCACTGAACCATCTCTCTAGCACCACCACTGCCGGTAGGGCTGTTTTTTTTTTTTTTTTTCTTTTTACAATTTTATGTTTTATTCTTTTTCAGCTAATTGCATAGTGTTTTGAGTGGAGAATCTAGGACCAAGCCATGAGTATGCTGTCACTCTCATGACTCTCCATTATTCTCCTTTTCTCAACTGTACCTCTGGTATCACATGTGTGTTTCCAAGGGTAAAACCACAACCAAGCAACTTAGAGACGTCATGAATGAATACATGGTGAGTTGTTTATTCCCCACTTGATTACACATTGCTCTTTTATTCATAGTCTGACCATCAATAAGACCTGTCCAAACTTGTGGAGAGAATTAGACTTCAATCTTTTAGTAGTAATTATAGCAACATTTAATGAATTACAGTTTTCCTTACTGCCACACATTGTTCATATTTCTCCCAGATTTAAAATACCTTTGACCACTGTCATTTCCGCTATGAGGCTTTTCCAGTAATGGAACTGGATGACATCATGATTAAGTGCCTGTTACCCTCCCATTCCCTACACATCTCGCACATAGTGAAGAGGTTGGCAAGTTCGTACCTGATGGGCACTTATGAGAAGTCAAGGGTGGTGGGATGTGGGGGTACCTTGTGCAGACGGATTTGGGCTTATCTTCCCATTAGATACCTATGACAGTTCTTTGCTGAAAGCCTAGTCCAGCTGTGCTTCATGTGTCTTCATTCCGCTCCCTGGCTCTTGAAGTCTCTCAGATGATATTCTTTTTCTCTAGCAACTATCTTTTTTTCACTTATGTCAGTCAAATACTCAGAAACCTTTTACATTTAATTTGGGTGTATGGAGCTGTTGGGGCTTAAACCCAGGGTCTCATGAATGTTAAGTTTTTCCCTATTACTGAACTATGCCCTGAACCATCCCTATTTCTTCTCTCCTTCCTTGCTTTTTGTTTTCTTTTCTTCTCTCTCTTTTTTTTAGCTTTGTATTAACTCTTTGTAGATTTCACATCATGCATCTTGATCCCATTCATTTTCCCATCCCTTCATATCTGTCTTTTGCCCCGAACCGCCCCTACCCCCCACAAATAAAATAAAATAAAATTTAAAAGGAAAAGAAAAAGAAACAATCTCATCCTGGAAGCTGTAGTATGACCCAGTGAGTCACTCAGTACACCCTTTAGTCCATATATCTTTACTTGCAAGTGTTCATTGCAGTGAGTCAGTGGTCCTGAGGACTCTAGTTTTTGCTTCATTATAGATACTGGGCCCTCAATGGGACTCCTCGTGGATACTCTGTTGTTGCCCTGTAGCTTTGGATCTGTAGGACTGGCTGTTCATGAGCTCCAGCAGATCATAGATGGTGTGGATGTTGGGATGGGTCAGCTTATAGCCCTTGTAACCCCTGTAGCCCTGGGTGGCTGCAGGGTTGGTCAGCCCCCCAGCTCTCCCTCATCCTCACTACCATGGTGAACACTTCCCTGGCTAGCTTACCCTATGCAGCAACCAGCAGGGGGTGGGGCTGGTGTCGTGGGTGACAACCCCCCCATACCTGTGGGGATGGCTCACCTACACATATACCACCAGAGCCAACTCTACTGTTTTGCCAGGTGCCACTCTCTCAAGTGCTACAGCTGCTGAGGGGCAGGCACAGCTCTTCCACCTACCACGTGGCAAGGGGTTGGAGGGAGGGCATCTCTCTCCATATGGCAGATGAGGGGTGGGGCCCGATTTCCCATGCTCATGCTCTTGGTGCTCACTCACCTGTGCCAGTGTCAGTCAGCAGGGTCTATTGTGCTGCCCAGGTGAGGTGAAGGGCCGGTGTGCCCCAGTGATGCAGATGGTGAGGGGCACGGCCGGCTCTCCCACTCTCAGGTAGCAGAAGCCAGCACTGCTGGGTGTAGAAAGCAGAGAGAAAGATTCAGGAAGGGCCAAAGACTATAATGCACAAAGACGTGGGTCTGGTCATCTAGTCCTAGCTGGTCCCAAATTCCCGGAGCTTTCTTCATTTCTAAAAATAATGTCACCAGCGTATAACCAGGCGTCTAGTGCCAGAATCCGTGGAGGATCTTCCATACTTAAACCATGGATCGAAAACCATCCTAAAAATGTGACAACTGAAAATGACGTCTGGTTCTGTGCCGTGGGGTCTCTGCTGGCTGACTCGTACTCAGTGTTGCAGGGCTGTAGCAGCTGGAGTCCGTGGGTGAAAGCAGAGCTGGGGTGATTACAAGACCACTCTGCAGCGCGGCAGTGGGCAGCTGCAGGAAGTCCCGTGTGTCCTAGGAAAGGTTCTTCTGGATTTTCCGTGGGCTTCGTCAGTTGTCTCAGGGTAGCTGGACTTCCTACCTGTGCCTAGTTTCCTAACATAGCCGTGTTGTTGGTCCTTGTACTCACAGAGAAGCATGAAGAGAACCAGGAATGTCAATCATTGCAGGGGTGTCTCCTCAGTGGAGGAGATAAAAATCAAATACCACTATTCCATCCAGAAGGCCGGGAGTGGTGACCCTTTTCCTATCTGTGGAGGCAGACCTCACCCACCTTTTGTTATAGGGGCAAACCTCACCCAAATTCACCAGAATGATTATTCCAGACTCTTCCCTCCCTCCACAGATACCAGTCCTCAGGGGAGATGTCCCATGCTCTTTATGGCCTGCTCACCTTAATGCTGTTGCTCAGAGAATCTAGGTTCTAGGCCCTTTAGCTACAGACCCACCCTCATGGTCACATGCACTTTGGAAAGTCTCTATGTAGTCACGCATTCAGCTTCGCTGTGCACTTGTAATTGGACTGATTAGACTGACTGTTGCCTGGAAAGCCTTTCCCAAAGTGTACTGTGCTTTAAATGTGCCCACAATGGCCTGGTATTAGACACCCCAGGGTCTGATCCAGTGGACAAAGCCAGTCTGCACTGGGGTTTCATTCCCTTCCCTCCCCCCCCTCTCCTTCTCTCCCTCCCTCCCTCTCTCCCTCCCTCCCTCCCTCCCTCCCTCCCTCCCTCCCTCTCTCCCTCCCTCCTTCCCTCCCTCCCTCCCTCCCTCCCTCTCTCCCTCCCTCCTTCCCTCCCTCCCTCTCTCCCTACCTCATTTCTTCCTTCTTTTTTTGAGACAGGTTTCTCTGTGTAGCTAGCCCTGGCTATTCTGGAACTTGCTGTGTAGAACAGACTGACCTCAAACTCAGAGATCCGCCTGTCTCTTCTTCCTGAGTGTTAGGATTAATGGCGTGCACCCCTTCCTCCCTTGGGTTTTCATCATATCTCTTCAGTGGTTTGTTTTCTTGTATGACACTAGTAGAGACCCTCTCCTTGTGTGACTTTTTGCTACCTTGCCTGTGAATTTCCCAGGTGGTATCTTTGCCATGTTTCATGGCATGATTAAACCAATTGCTACTTTCAGGACTTAAGGGGATTTAGTTTCCACCAAATATGGAAGAATTTCCAGTATTGTGGCCCACTCCCAAAAGTCTATTCAGTGTTTGTCCCAAGTTCACTTCAGTATTTTTCATGGGTGCTTGCTCAGCTCATAGGTTATTTCAAAGTATAGTATTTAATTTCTGAATATGGAGTCTTTCCTGGACTCTTGTTTTGATACTGGTTTCTTATTTAAAAGATTTATATTCAGAGAATGTATAGTATTTTATTTTGGGGATTTGTGTTATGGGTCAATATAATGGTCTGTTTTGGTGACTTTTCTGTTTCATCTTTAACAACAAAGATTTTTGTCTTCAAGATGTGCCTTCTTCCTGACTTTGTAGCCTACGTCCCATTAATTTCTTTTAATTTCTACCTGGGAACTGAACTCAGTTCCAGAATAGTTGTAACCCTTAACTGCTGAGCAGAGTGTGTGGTGTGTCTTTCTCTGTGTGTGCTCTGAATGCTAACTTTTCAATTTGAATTTTATTGATTTATTCTTTGATTCTTACCTTTTTCTTCTTGGTATACTCAATTTGTTTTTGTTTTTCTGTTCTTAAAAGGTACAAATTTAGATTACTAATTTTAGCTTATTCTTCCTAATATTTTATTTCCTGGCATCAATTTACCTCTAGTAACAGTTTATGCTGTTGTCTACAATTTTTATATTTACTCATTTTTAAAAATTCAGTTCAAAACATTCTTTTTACATTTATGTGTATGTGTGTTCATGTCCAAGCACACACGCATGTGAGTACAGACCAGAGGAGCATGTGGGCCCCGGGGATATAATCTAGTGTGTCAGGCTTGATGACGAGCACCTCTAAAACTTTTACTCATAAAGTTGTTTCAATCCCTGTTTTATCTAGTAGAAGTTGTTTAAACTCAATCTCTTTGGAGAGACTCTACCTGTGAAGTATGAATTTCACAAGCATTTGTAGTGTCTTTGGTTTGTTTATTTGTTGTGTATGTGTTTTTTTCCTCTTCTACATCTGAAAATGTTCCCATGTTTCTTTTTTCCTTCTGACTATCCCATAAGCCTTTCTAGTTTTTCTAGGACATAGCTGTTGAAATCCAGATCTTCTCAGTTCACTTGTTCTAATACAACTTTATAATATTATATTATAATTTTGTAATCAGTAGGTCTTACAAATAATAAATAATAAGCAGTTATTTGTATGCAGCAAGGAAATATTGGAATATCGGAGTACATGCTAGGCTGGTCGTTGGTGGTGCATGCCTTTGATCCCAGCACTTGTGAGGCAGAGGCAGGTGTATTTCTGTGAGCTTGAGGCCAGCCTGGTCTACAACAGCTGTTCCAGAACAGCTTCCAAAGCCACAGAGAAACCCTGTCTCCAAAACAAACAAATAACAACAACAACAAAAACCTTACCTGTTGCTGTTGTGTGGACCAGCCTCCAGTAGCTCAGGGACTGAAGGGAAAGCTTTTAAATTGGTTTCCAAGATTTTTTTTACTTTAAAGCTATTAAGAAAAACACCTTATCCTAACATTAAGTCATTATTTAAAGCTATGTTTTAGCTATGATGCATGCCAAAACCTGTGAGTGCATTTCCCAACATTAAGATTAAAAAAATTTGAGCTAACTGGTACTGAGACTCACTTGTTTTTCTTGGTCATTAGCCTAAGTTACAGTCCATGACTCCTTAAGAGAAACTAGCTGTGTGACATTTCCTTCTTCCTATTTTCTGTTCTCTGCAGCCTCTGCTTTATCAGGGGCAGGGGCAACACCGTATCTTGCTTTTACTTACATTAGTTTTCCCACTAAGCTAATCTCTATCATAATCTCCTACTATATTTATTAAAGACCTTCATTCATCAAAATCCTATTTAAACTAACACTATTATTGTATAAATTATTGCTTCAGTTAAACAGTAAAGTTTAGGAGGAAATCATCTTTACAATAATCCACAGGTAAAATGCCCAGTAGAACAGGCTATTTCCAGGAGATAATTGCACTACATTAAGGGCAGTTGGGATTCCCCCCCTACATCCATTCATACCATGCCAGATACCAGAGGGAAATAACAGCAACAGCAAGTGTGTGAAGGCACAGCAGTAGCAAGAGACATTGAGGGGTCAAAGCCCCAGGGCCTTGCCTATCCTAGATTCACCCATCAAGGCTTTGCTTCCTGGTCGGCTGACCTCCTCACCTTCAGTTGCTACCTGCTGCTCCTCTAACATGCACTCACCATAGACATTAGTCTAGATATCCAGCTGGGTGGTAGTGGCACATGCCTTTAATTCCAATACTCAGGAGGCACAGGCAGGTGAATTTCTGAGTTCCAAGCTAGCATGGACTATGTAGTGAGTTTCAGAGGACAGTCAGAGCTTCACAGGGAAAGCCTGTCTTGAAAAACCAAAAAATAAAAAAGAAAAAAAGAAAAAAGGAATTCGTCTAGATATATAAATACAGAATCATTCACCCCATGATAAGTTCCTTCAATTTATGTTTTTCTGTTGTCATAATACAAGATTCATTTACCTGTGTATGATACTATGTATAGGACTATTACCATGGTGTGTAGTTGCTTGTGTGGTTGAGACAAGGTTCCGAAGGAGAGTTTTAGCCATGCCAAGTGAAACAAAGGTTATGCTTTCAAAGGTTTCTGAGGAAGGGGAGGTCTTGCAGGAAACAGGTTTGATTAACATATGACTTATGCTCCATGACTGAGGTAGGCGGGTGGGGCCTATGTAAGTTAGTGACAAAGCTCACTTTTTCTTTGGGAGTGGGGATTTATTATTGTGTGACCCATACAACATGACAGTAGTCAGGCTGCGTCCAAACCCTGGATGCAGAGAGAGGCCTGCTTATGTTCTTGGCTCATGGGCAGCACTATGTGATTAAGGCATGGTTACTTGAATGGCCTGGATTCTCTTACACCAATTGTGAAGGTTTTAATCCAAAAGGTAATCTTTGTAGGCCATTAATAAATCAATATCAGGATAGTTCTTTGATGTGTCTTTTTCTCTACTATATAAGCAAGGCAAATAATAATGTAAAATACACATGAGAGCCTTCCATGACTTAACAGAAGCTGGGTTTTCAGGTTCCCATTTATAAGCATAGAGTAATTGGACTGAAGAGAAATGTGCTATTACAGGATTTGGTGTCATTTGAGGATGTCACTGTGAACTTCACCTGGGAGGAGTGGCAGAATCTCGATGATGCTCAGAGGGTGCTGTACAGGAATGTGATGTTAGAGACATACAGCAGCCTGGTATCACTGGGTGAGTATGTTTCAGGAGCAAGTACTTTCAGATGTGGGGTTTGAAGCTGTGATTTAAAAGTGTGGGATTCAAATCTAGGCCGTCAGTTATGATTGCTCACTGCCCTCTAGGGAAAGGCGGTTCACATTTGCACATAATGCACAGATCCTAAAACCTGGTTTTGTCTTTCTTCAAAGAACCTTATTAGCAGAATTTTTCCAGTCCTGCATTTCTTATTAACAGGATTATGCATCCCTAAACCTGAGTTGATCTTCAAATTGGAACAAGGAGCAGAGCCATGGACGGTGGAAGAGTCTGTAAACCAGAGTCTGCCAGGTTAGTCATACTCATGGTTGGGGAGATCATGTCTGGCATAGGTTGGCCATTTCACCACTTTATCCCAACTTCCACATCTGAGGGCTCCAACGTGTTCATTTCATTGTCTATAAGGAGAATTCTCTTGAATATGTTCCTACCTTTCAATTTGATGAAAGTTTTCTAAGATTTACCCCTGAAGTCTGCTCTTTGACTTCTGTTATTTGATATTTTTCTCTGGTACTACTTTTTTCCATAGTTTCAGTTGCTTCTTACACTCAATCTCATGGGGATTTTATTTTCAGACAGTAAAGTCTCTGTAAATATGATAACATTTTTGAGAATCTATGGATTATAAGACATAGTGGTGTATATCAACAATTTGGGGGTGAATGTCAAAGTTCATAATATCACAAATAGCCAGATATTTTAGAGATGATATACATCATACTTATTTCTCCAGGGTGGTAGACATATTGTTCAGTTAAGACCTCAATTACTGGTATCTGTTGTGTGTGAAAGTGTAAAGGAAGAGATTTCATGTTTGAAAAAGTAACAATCCATGATGACTCCTGAAAGTAAGCTCTAAACAAATAAAGACACAAACTCATGGCCATAAGGGAAGCTTCAGGTTAGGTAGCAGCCTATTGGACTTTTCTCATAATCTGCAAAGAAGGTGTTCTAGAAATTATTGCCCCCTTTAGACCAGAATTAAGAGAATGCCAGAAAAAAAGGTCATAATTGTCATATATCAAAGTATATACAAGAATAGGTCATTGTAAAAAAAAAAAAAAAAGTAACCATTATCTAAGTGGAAAAGTGTACTTAGCAATTGGTGGATGTTTTAACAAAATACTTCTTCACAAAAATAAAATGAGGAAAAATATGTTAACCTATCACTGTGTTTCAGTATATTAAAAGATATAACTGTTTAGCCCCAAATAAACACAAAGCCTTATATTAATTATAAACGGTTTGGCCCATGTCTCAGACTTCTTATCAGCTATCTCTCTCTTAATTATTAACCCATAACTATTAATCTATGTATTTCTGCATGGCCTTGGCTTACTGGAGAATGCCCAGCATCCTATCTTCCTGGTAGCTATATGGTCTCTCTCTCTCTCTCTCTCTCTCTCTCTCTCTCTCTCTCTCTCTCTCTCTCTCTTTCTCTCTCTGGGCTCCCTCCCCCAACTTCTTCCCTGCCTTTCCACTTCCCAGCATGTCCCTAGTCTGGTAGTTCCACCTATACTTCCTGCCTTGCTACTGGCCAGTCAGCATTTACTCATCAACCAATAAGAGAAACATATTCACAGCATACAGAAGGAAATCCCCCATCACTAAAGTTTACAAAGTAATACTTAATATGATCTTAATAAAACACAATGCTAGTAGGATAGGGAAAAATTGTTCTTAACATGCATATGAGAATCCCACTAGAAAACCTAAAGTATAATTCATAGAAATGTTTTTTTTTTTTTTTTTTTTGTTCTTTTAGGCTTCTACAATGTGGATGGCACAATTGAGACCAACCAGAAATGTCAAGACAGACATTTATGGCAAGTTACTGCTAATAGTCACTATAGAGCAACTGAGGAGACAGATGGATTAGGAAATAATTTTTATTTGTGTTCCATGAAAATTTCAAATTTTGTTGTAAATAATAGAGACTGTTCAGGAGTGAAGCCAGAGGAGCTAAATGACTATCAGAATACATGTCTTCCTTCTGAGCCTCATAGGATATACACGTTAGAGCAATATAATGACTGTTGTGTAGCAGGGAAATCCCTCAAGTGTCCTGAGCAATTTGGTCAACATTCCCAGATTCAAACTGGGCAGCAGGATTTTGAATACAGTGGAAAAGGAAATGATTCAAAGGAGGCAAAACTATTAAAACAAATTATTTCATCTAAGAGACTTCAAATGGGATTGAGTCTGTGTGAGCATAGTGAGTATGAACAAGTCTCTGCTAAGTCAGATGTCATGATTAAGGTAGGGAAGGCAACTTTTGATAAAACATGTCACCTCACAGAACACCAAGAAACATACTCAGGGAGCAAATTTTATAAATGCCTTGAAAGTAAGAAAACCTTTACTAGCAAATTAGATCTTACAGTTCACCAGAGGACACATAACCAGAACAAAGCCCATGCGTGTATCCAGTGTGAGAAACTCTTTAGCACAAAATCTTCCCTTACTATTCATCAGAGAATTCACACAGGAGAAAAGCCCTATGGATGCAGTGAATGCAATAAAACCTTCAGGCAAAAATCAGCCCTCATTGTACATGAGAGAACTCACACTGGTGAGAAACCCTTTGAGTGTCATGAGTGTGGTAAAGCCTTCCAGCATAAGTGGTATCTCAAGATGCATCAGAGAACTCACACTGGTGAGAAGCCATACCAATGTAAAGAGTGTGGAAGGGCATTTCTAAAGAAGTCATACCTCAAAATGCATCAGGGAACCCACAAGAGTGAGAAACCATATGAATGCGAAGAATGTGGAAAAACCTTCCATAACAGGTCCTACTTTAACCTGCACCATCGAACTCACACTGGCGAGAAACCCTATGCATGCAATGAGTGTGGGAAAGCCTTTTACCAGAAGTCAGACCTCAGGAGGCATCAGAGAATCCACAACAGCGAGAGATTACACGAATGTAAAGAGTGTGGAAAAGCCTTTCAAAACAAGTCATACCTCAAAACTCATCAGAAAGTTCACACAGGGGAGAAACCGTATGAATGTAAAGAATGCGGGAAAGCCTTTCAAAACAAGTCCTACCTCAGCAAGCATCAGATAATTCATACAGGTGAGAAACCCTATGAATGCGATACATGTGGGAAAACATTTCAGTGGAAGTTAGTCCTCAGTAAGCATTCTAGAATTCACACAGGTGAAAAGCCCTATGAATGCATTCAGTGTGGGAAAATGTTTGGCTACAGGTCATCCCTCATTGTACATGAGTTGATCCATTCTGGGGAGAAACCCTATGAATGTAACATATGTAGAAAAACATTTTCACAGAAATCAAACCTAATGAGGCATCAGGGAACTCACAGACAATGGGGCGGTATGATGGTTATGGGTAGAGAAAGACAATTGCCAGACATTTAAGCCTCAGAATGCTTCAAATAGTTCAAGCAAGAATTCACTTGAGTGAGTAGTTTAGGTGTTCTTTCTGTACAACAATTCTCAGTTAACATGAGAGAGCCCATACAGGGTTGAGAAATGTTAGGAATGAATGTGAAGGAAAGTTTCACCAAAACGTGCCCATAAAATAATATGAGAAAACTCACACGGGAGGACATTTTTATAAATGTAATATTTGTGGGAAAATAGCATACACTACAGGTCTAAACTTGGAATGTCTCTGCATATTTATATAGGGGGAAACATGAATGTAAAGAATATAGAAGTTTTATACATGCTCTTCAATATGTCTGAGTTAACACACATTGGAGAGGAGCTCAGTGAAAGGTATGAATGTGGAAAATAGTTTTTAATAACACAACAGAAAGATCTATTAATATAATTAAGGTTGAAAACCATTTTGGCATCATTCATGTCTTAATAAGCATGAGCAAGTCCACACCGGCAAAAAACTCTTCAAGAAATGTAATCATTAGAAAACTATCTTGGAGTCCATAATCCTGGGAGGAAAATCTCTGCATGGAGTTTTTGTGGCAGTGTTCCAGTAGAAGTTTCATCATAACATGGGTCAGAGAACTCACTTGAGAAAGATTGGAAGCCCCTTAGCGGACATCAGACGACAGCACAGTCTAAGAAGTATGGGAGAGTATCAAGAACACTCAGAAACCAAGCACTGGCCTACAGCATAAAATGTGTACAGAGGAATAATCCTGAGTAGCAAGAGTGGCTGTGTGTCCCCTAGAGAACATTTCTTATCTCTGGACATAGCCTGCAATTCTCCAGAGTTGGTTACTCCCCCCCCTCCTCAAACATCAAGCAGTTTTTTCCAGTTTATGTGAAAGTGAAGGTGACCTTAAGGACATTCTTGCAATATTGGTAGGGGAAATTTACTGGGATTTAAGAATTAGTTGAGGAAAATAATGATCTTTCCTCTTTATCTTTGTACCTTATACCTGGCATATTAGTGTGAAATAAACATACTGTTTAGAAATCCCAAATGTGATCTGTTCTCATTGTATTACTAACAGGTCATTCTTGATAACTCATTTTATGAATGCAGGGAGTCTTTCTGAGAGCTGTAACATTTTATCAGCACATTAATTCATACAGAAGAGAAGTCTGCCTTGTCATTCTTCATTTCCAGGTTAATTTAGAAAGATCAGTTGTGGAGAAGATTACAATGAACCATTTTTGGGAATGCTTTTTGTCATGCAGGGCTATCTTACTGAAGAAAAACCGATATTTGCCAACTATTTTTTATAGTATTTTCATTTATAAGAAATTGTAGCTGGGTGTTGGTGGTGCATGCCTTTAATCCCAGCACTCAGGAGGTAGAGGCAGGCTGATCTCTGAGTTCAAGGCCAACTTGGTCTACAGAGCTAGTTCCAGGACAGGCTCCAAAACAATACAGAGAAACCCTGTCTGCAAAAAAAAAACAAAAAACAAAACATAACATAACAAAACAAACAAACAAACAAAAAAGAGACATTGTAATGAAGAGAGACTAGAGAGACTTACCAACTTATGTATTATACATATGGATGAATATAGGTAATATTAAACAGAACCTTCTTAACACAAAATATTTGAGTATTCACCAGGCATAAAACATGAGTGGTGATACAAGTCTGTGAGAATTCCTTTGACTAAGTCTGGAGACATTGTTGTTTTTTTAACTGGATGTTGGGAGCTGCTGATCATCAGCTCCTGGGTAGAGGCCAGGGATCTGATACATTGATTGCTTAAGTACTGAACAGCTCCCCTCAGGTTAGAAATTCATGTTAGAAATTTCTCTTAATGACACCTTAACTGTGATATGATAATACATACAGCTCATATAATAAATATTGTGACAACTAGTATGCTCTGCCGTTTGCTCTTGCTGTAACAAAGCAGTTGTTTAGAACTTTATCAAGAAATTAAATTTATTTTGATGACAGTTTCGTTTTTAGGTTGAAAATTCAAGATCAGGTTTTTTTTTTTTTTTTTTTTTTTTTTTATCATTTTAGCTTCTACCCTGGGCCTCCTTTGCTGTTTTACAATGTGTAGAAGAGTTGGGAAGGGGGCATGCTGTGTATAGAGAGACAGCAATGTACTTTGGTCCTCCATTAAAAGTAATACAACATTTTGGGACTAACACAAGATTATCACTAATTTCTTTTGTGTCATTTCCCCTTGATCCACTTCCTATTTCCTCCCTTTCATCACCCTCTAGCAGAGGTTCCCTCACCTTTCAACACCACCACACATTGGGCCAAGATTTACCTAGCACATACAATTTTTTAAATAAAAATTTAGTTTTGCATATCAAGTTCCTCTCCCTCCCTTTCTCCTGTCTCCCCCTTTCTGGCCCCCTCCACTCCTCGGAGGGGGTTAGGCATTCCTTGGGGATTCAAGAAAGCCTGACATACCAAGTTGAGGCAGGACCAAGTCCCTCCACACTGTATAAAGGCAGAGCAAAGTATCCCATCATAGGAAATGGGCTACAAAAATCTAGGTCATGAATGTGGGGTAGGTCCTGGTGTCATTGCCAGAGGCCCCTCAACAGATGGAGTCACAGAACTGTCACCCATATTCAGAGTGTCTAGTTTGGTCTCATGCAGGTTTCCCAGCTTTCAGTCAATATTCTGTGAACTTTCAGTAGCTTGGGTCAGCTGTTTCTGTGATTTTCCCCATCATGCTTTTGATCATTCCTCCCTGTCTTCAACTGAACTCCAGGACCTCAGCCCTGTGCTTGGCTATGGGTCACTGCATCTGCTTCCATTACTTACTGGATGGATGTAGGGTCTATGATGCCAATTAATGTAGTCACTAGTCTGATTAAAGGGGAAGGCCTGTTCAGACACTCCACTACTGCTAGGATTTTTAGCTGGGGTCATCCTTGTGGATACCTGAGAATTTCTCTAGCACTAGGTTTCTCCCTAACCCCATAATGGCTCCCTCTATCAAATTCTCTCTTTCATTGCTCCCCCCTCTGTCCCTCCTCCAACTCTGTCTTCTTGATTCCTCATGTTCCCATCCCTTCCATTCTACTCACCCTTTCTAGTTTACCCAGCAGATCTTAACTACTTTCCCTCCCTGGGCCCTCTATGTGGGTCCTTCTTGGGGTTCCCTTTTTTTACCCAGCTTTTCCAGAGTTGTGAATTGTAGCCTGGTTATCCTTTGACTTTGTGGGTCTGGTTATCTCATGCAGGATTTTTTTTTTTTTTTTTAACCAATGAGTAATACTCCATCATAGCACATAAAATGTTGAAAGGATTTATTTTATGTTGAGTGCCACTGCAAGATCATATCATCTTAAGTATGAAACATAGAAAAAGTATACCACACATCTACCAATGAATGTAAAATTTTAATTGATTTAAATTTTGTTGTTGTTTTGGGACAGGGTCTCAAAAAGCTTTTGCTGTCCTGGAACTTGCTATGTAGACCTGTCTAACCTGGAAATTTGCTATGTAGAGTAGGCTGACATTGAACTCACTTATCCAGTTGTCTTTGTCTTTCAAGTCTGGGATTAAAGCTATGGGCCAACATAGCCAGCCAATTTTTATTTTTATTGCCTAAATCTAAGTAACTCCCCCAATCCAATGTCATTAATGTACACTGTGGCATACAATAATCTAAAAAAATGTATGTTTGCAGAAATTGATAACCTTGGCACATTACTTTGAACAGATTAACTGTGTATTGCCTCAAACAGCTGTGAACATGGTAGTATTTTCTTACATCCAGTTAAATACCTTTCCAATGTTGTTTTAATTGATAGCTGCACAGGTATAGGATGTGTAACGAGTTGCTTTGTACAATTGAATCTCTTATTATGGAATGCTAGGCACATGCCCATTAACAACTACTTAGAGGAGTTGTTTCCACCACACTTTAAAGAAAAAAAGGATGTATTTACTTGACTTTTCATGTGAATGTTTTGCCAGAATAAGTAAGTGTATGTATGTATGTATGTATGTATGTATGTATGTATGTATGTATGTACGTATGTCTACCACATGCATGTCTCATGGCTAAGAAAGTCAGAAGAGGTACTAGTTGGAAAACTACACTCATTTTCATTAAATATCATATTTTGAAAGATAACGGAGAATGTGGGGTGGCAATGTAAAAACTTGAGCTACTATTTGTCAGATACAAGCATTGCCTGGGTTGAACCTCTGCTTCGTTGCCTACTTTGCTTAGGATGACCTGTACCATGGACTAAAATAAAATAAAGCCTGTTTTAAAGTCTGCCCACAAGGCACATGTTACAAAACATTACTGTGTTTCTGCAATATATAACACAGAGGGTTTTTAACAGGACATCAAATAAAGTTGAGAGATTCTAGCCAGGGAAACAGTAAGCTAACTGCAGAACTTCACTCTCCCTTCTCTCCAAATCCAATCCTCCTGGTGTGGCCTCTCTTCATTCCCTGCCCCATTTCTCAGGGGAAAATCAGATCCAGGTGGAACACCTGCTTTCCGTTCTCCTGAGAGCTGCCTTAGTTACCCCACCCCAGTGTACCTATTGCTACTTCTCAGCTCCTAGTACTTAGAAACACATTTTGACCAGAACCTGCAGTGGTCTCATCTAGCAGAATTCCAGAAGAATTCCCTACCAGGCAACACACAGCCACCACCCCCTCCTAAGAATCAGGGCAACAGAAAACAAAGGACAAAATGCCCACCCAACAAAGACAAGCCCAGATATCAGTGTCTAGAATCTTGCCAACCCACGATGTCTAGCTGCAAATCATAACCAATAACATCCATGACAAAGTGTCTCCACTAGAGCCCTGCAACCCCATCACAGCAGTCCCTGAGAATTGTAACATATCTGAAACACAAGACAAAGACCTTAAATAAGTAAGACCAAAGGGGGGTGGGAGGAGAAAGCAAACGGTGAATAAAACAGTCCAAGATAAACTGAGTGAAAACTAGAACTTCAGAGGCAAGCCTCATGAACAGAATACAAGAGACAGAAGAGAGAATCTTAGGCATTGAAAAAATGATAGAAAAATTGGATACCTTGAACAAAGAAAATGTTAAAGCTGGGGCACTAGACAGACCATTTTGTTGTTGTGTTTTGAGACAGGGTTTCTATGTATAGCCCTGGCTGTCTTGGATCTTATTCTGTGGAACAGGCTGGCCTCCAACTCACAGAGATCTGTCTGCCTCTGCCTCCTAAATACTGGGATTAAAGGCATGCACTACACCCAGCCAGTTCTGAAATGACCAAATTGGAGACTAATAGGATTAGAGAAAGAAAAAAAAAAATTGAGGTTATTAGCCCCCAAGCCAAACAGCCCAGTCTCCAGGCCACAAAACCCAGGGCCCCTTTCCAACACACTTCAGCCACACTATAGAATCATCCATCAAGCCTCCCCTAGGTAGGTGGCTCCAACACCCCTCCATCTGACCCTGCAATCTACAAGTCACACTATACCTCCAAACCCACCTACCTCCCATGACCTCAGCAGCTCCCTGAGACACATTCTGCAATTCCACAGAGAGGACCATGTGATGAGTGACCAGCCTCCCAGCTGGACAGTCCAATCTCTAGGCCCCAGGGCAAAACCCTGGGCCCCTCCCCCACCTGACTCAGCCACACTGGCAGATCAGAGGGCAAGCTTCCTGCAGGCAGGCTGCTCCAGCACCACCCTGCAATCTACAAGTCCCATTCCACCTCCAAACCCACCCATCCCCTGTGGCCACAGCAGCCTCCTGAGGCACCAGCAACTGCACAGAGCTGAACAAGAGTGGCTCTTGGAGATACAGGCAGCAATTGCAACGATCGGTTCAAGAGATGATCCCTGAGACAAGGACACTGCCAGGATTGGAAAAAGAGGCATAGACACTGCCTGCACCAATTGGAGGAAGAGATGGGTAGGTGCTAAGGCAAGAATACATTCAACAACCTCAAGAGCAATATGACAACACCAAAACCCAGTGGTCGTACATGGGAAGAAGTGAACATCCTAGCCCAGGAGAAGCAGAAGAACATGTCCTTAAAATATAACTTTATGAAGGTGATAATGACCCTCAAAGAGGAAATGAAAGATTCCCTTAAAGAAATGGAAGAAAAGAGAAACAAAAAAATTGGAAGAAATAAGGGAATTCTAGAAATGGAAAGTCAGGGTAAAAGAACAGGAACTACAGATGTGAGCATAACCACCAGAATACAAGTGATGGAAGAGAGGATCTCAGGAGTTCAAGATGTGAAAGAGGAAAAGCATTCGTTGGTCAAAGAAAACGTTAAATTCAACAAATTCTTAACACAAAACATCCAGGAAATCTGGGACATCATGAAAAGACCAAACCTAAGAATAACAGTGATAGAAGGAGAAGAAGTACATCTCAAAGAAAATATATTCAACAAAGTCAAAGAAGAAAACTATTTCCACCTAAATATTGTTATGCCTATGAAGGTACAAGAGGCTTACAGAACACCAAATAGACTGGACAAAAAAGAAAAGAAGATCCCCTAGCCATATAGTAATCAAAATGTTAATCATACAGAATAAAGAAAGAACATTACGAGCTGCAAAACAGAAAGGCCAATTAACATATAAAGGCAGACCTATCAGAATTACAGCCCATTTCTCAATGGAAACTCTGAAATGCAGAAGGTCCTGGACAGATTTGCTGCAGACACTGAGACCACGGATTTTATTCCTCATCCTGGATTGTCTTGCCCAGCCTTAATACAAAGGGAGGTTCTTAGTCTTACTGCAACTTGATTTGTCAGGTTTTGTTGATACCCATGGGAGGCCTGTGCTTTTCTGAACATAAATGGAGGAGTGGGGAGGAAAAGAGAGAGGGTGGGGGAAGGACTGGGATGAGAGGAAGGTGAGGAAACGGTAAAATAACTAAACAGATTTATTTTAAACACTAAGAGGATTTCATCGTTTTTATGGCGGAACGGTATTACCTCACGCATGGATAGCACATTTTCTCCATGCAGTCATCAGTTAATGAAACCTTACTTTTTATTCATCTCAAACAAAACAAAAGAGCATGTGAAGACGTGTGTTCAAGATCTTGACTGCATTTCTTTTTGAGGGATGCCCAGCGGTGAGATTGCTGAATTATATTCTTACACGTTTAGTTTTTGAGGAACCTCCATTGTCTGCCACAGTGCCAGTAATGACTCAGATTTGGGCATTTAAGCCTGCTCCAAGGCAGTGGTTCTCAACCATCCTAGTGCTGTGACGCCTTTAATACAGCTCCCCATGTAGTGCTGACCCAGCCATACAATTATTTTTGTTGCTACTTCATAAGTTTTAATTTTCTTAATCCACAACAGTAATTTTCCTACTGTTTTGAATCATAATGTGTGAAGGGCCCAGCCCATCACCCAGCCCCCTGTTTTGGCAGTCATGACCGGCTGCAGAAAAGGTCCAGCAAGATGTAGGTCTGTGACTTGGCAGGATGAAACTGCCAGATACCCTCCATGTGGTAAGGAACCAATCAGAAGTTACCTGGCAGGCTTGGACATGCTTCACTGATAACAGTGGAATGCAGTAGGTAGCAATGGCCCTCCTGGCATAGAAACCTTTCTGCAGCTACAGCTGACCAATCAACTCAGGACAGTCCCTCCCTCCCCCCCCCAGCCTGGAGTTGTGCTAATCCTGAGACTGTTACTATGCAACTAGCAGACCCCCAGACACCCTCCTTGCTCTACCCCACTGCTACCCACCTACTCCACCCTCTGTTTCAGATGGATGAAGTGATAAGCCTCTCTGAGCATGCAGCAATCCAAATCAAACTGCATTAGAAAAAGCCCACATTTAATGGATACAACATTCCCTGATGGCCTTCCAGTCCCCGAGAGAGAGGAGACTGGAAAGGGAGACCAGAAAAACCAGTCTGTTCTCTGGGGAACAGTTTAAGTACCCTGTTGGAATGTTAGTTGGACATCTCTGGGGGAGGGGCCATCAGTTGGAGGGCTCTCTGAGATGCAGCAGGGGTTGGAGGGAGATGGGGGAGAGGGCTTGGGTGGAGCCTCCACCATAGCATCCCAGACTCTTTGGGTATATGGATGCCGGTTCATGTCTGGCTTCTTCCAGCTGACAAGGGACTGCATGGGGTAGGGGAGAGTCAGGAATCAGTGGGATCAAGCTGAGTGGGTGGTATGAGAGAAGAAGCATCCAGTTAGCTGCCATCTGTAGACCTCAGGCACCTGCTCCTTGAGGAGGCAGAGAAGGCAGGTTGCTAGGAGAAAAACTAGGTTGTTGCCATAGGCCCTGTGGATGGGGCTAGCCATGGGAAGGGTGAGAACTGCCAGGAAGAAGGGAATGGAGAAATGTCTTGGTGGTGCAGAAGAGGCAAGGGTGAATGAGTGAGACAGGAGAGCAGATGAGTCCCAGAAGCTGGTGCAGGTGTTATCTGGAGGACTCTCTGTGGGTTGGCCTTGGCCTAGGCAGGAGTAAACCTGTAAGATCTGCCGAAAAGTGAATGGGGTAAAAATGGATTCTGAAGACTGTTTGTGTTTGTGTGTGTGTGTGTGTGTTGGTTTTGGTTTTTTTAGACAGGGTTTCTCTGTAGGTTTTGGAACCTTTCCTGGAACTCTTTTGGAAGACCAGGCTGGCCTCGAACTCACAGAGAATCGCCTGATCAGCCTGCCTCTGCCTCCCTAGTGCTGGGATTAAAGGCATGTGCCACCACCACCCTGCCTAGAGGCTGGTTTTTTTTTTTTTTCCATCAAGATTATTTATTTATTTATTTATTTATTTGTTTGTTTGTTTATTTATTATATATATATAGTGTTCTGCCTTCAATTACATGTGCACACCAGAATAGGGCACCAGATCTCATTACAGATAGTTGTGAGCCAGCCACCATGTGGTTGCTGGGAATTGAACTTCGGACCTCTGAAAGAACAGCCAGTGCCCTTAACTTCTGAGCTGTCTCTCTGGCCCCCTGGAGACTGTTTTTAATCAGACCAGATTTCTTGATACAGGAGAACTTCTCCAAGGAAATTGCAGGTGTCTATCTGCAAGACAGCTGGAACAAGGTTTACATCTTGATGCCTGGTGGTGGTGGCCCACAGACCATGCCCATTGGGGGTGGAGACAGGGGCAAACGTTACCTGAGGGAACGAAGTCTGAGGAGGGGGTTCTGAGAGCTCTCTTGCTTGCAGCAAGGGGACAGGAGTATATCCGGAGGCATCCTTGGGATCAGAAACCTGCTTACAACGTCTGTCTGTTGTAAGTTATTTCTCCCTGAATAGTGCGGACAAAGTGAATAGCTTACTACACAAACAAACAAACATTTACATATCGGAGTCTAGTGGTGGTGATGCACGCCTTTAGTCCCAGCACTGGGGAGGCAGAGGCAGGTGGGTCAGGTGGATCTCTGTGAGTTGGAGGCCAGCCTGGTTTACAAGAGCTAGTTCCAGGACAGCCTCCAAAACTACAGAGAAACCCTGTCTCGAAAAACCAAGATTTACATCGGTGTCATAGCAAAAGGCTATGACTTTAGGTTACAAAGGCTAACAATTTTAGAAAACCAGAGGAAATTTAAAACTCTGAACCAATCTCTGGAGTTCCAACTGGTAATCCCTGACTACGAAGGCTGTACAATAGGTACACCTATCTGTACTTTTAGCAGGAAACTTAATGAACTAATGAGCCATCAGTATCCTAGTCTCAAACACCATCAGATCTGAAAGGGATAAGTAGTTGAGCAGAAGTGAGACAACTTTTCCAGATAAAGCTGTCCTAGGCTTTCCTGAAATGGGAAGGAGGGGGTCCCATCCATCCCAGTGACAGGAATTGGAGAGCGAGTGAACTATGGGATCTGAGTGAGAGTTCAAAACAGAGTGGGTTGCTCTGTGTCAGAAAGAAAAGAAATGGTCTTACTGCTACCTACAGTGTTACCCTATGTTTGCAGACAGCAATGGAAATCAGCAAATCTGGGCCTTGTCAGTCCTCCCCCAGAGGAGTTCAAAGGCTGGCACAGTCTTAGCTTCAGTGTTGGCTCCATGGCTTGGGATAGAGCATGCATGAGCCCGCACAGAGGCATTCTGATTTCCAGTGCCCAGGCTGAAGACTGAGGGTCCTGTCGGAGTTGACTTGGGTTGAGCCTCATTGGGAGAAAGCCTCATGGTGGTGACTTCCCTTGTACCCCCTGAGCCTCAGGGCAGCTGCTAAGACTTGAGCTTGGGGCATGGCCTTGTCTATTGGGAGGACTCAGCTGTCTCTTCTTGGGCATTGGAAACTTTAAACCTTTTTCACCAATTCCTGTATGGGAGTTTGGGGACCCTCCTCAGCCTTTTTAAATTGCTTTCTAATATCTGCTGCTGACTGAGGAATGAAATGGGTAGCTAGGGTAGTGACTCCCCTGGGGAGGCTAGGTCAAGTATCATGGAAGGATGGGGAGAGGCGGTGGGGGAGAGGGGGAAAAGAGGAAGGTGGGTAAGCAGGAAATGGTTACTGGACCTGTTGTCATGGAGAGAAAGGAAGGGGGGAAGAGGTGGAAAAGGGGAGAAATAAGAGGAACGTGGGCCACTGAATGGAACGTAGGGTGAAGCCCCATTCGGACAGGTCTGGGCAGGCAAGGGTGGGGATGGTGGAGAGGCCAGCGTCTGGGGCAGTAAGGTCGGGGAGGAATTTTCAGGGTCCGAGTTCCCAGATGGGAAGGAGTCTGGAGGCACCATGACCCTACCCAGCAAGACCTGTGCTATGAGACACTGGCTACTGAGGGAAGGGCGGGAGCACAGTGGGCATGTGGGGGTTCTGTTTACTTGTTCCCCAAGCTGGCAAAAAAAAAATCTCAAGATGACTGAGGATGGAAAATTTAAAAGTTCCCTCCAGTGGCTATCATGTCCCATTGTCTAGGGCATATTGAGGCCGGCCTTACTGCAGAGAAACATTTGGGGGTACCTGAGAAAACTATGTGAATTAGAATGGTCTGCCTATAACACTAATTGGCCCCCAGAGTGCACCTTTGATTTGTCTCTTATAGGAAAAACCAAGGACATCACCTACGGAAGACTAGGACATCTCCTTGTTGGAAGATATGTATTATCACGGTTTTTTTTTTTTTTTTCTCTAAAGAAAGAGGCTGAGCCTCCCTCTGCCCAAGTGCCCCAAGTCCTCCAAGAAGGGAAGGAGGAATAACTTCCTATCACCACCACTCACCCTATCCTTCCACTGTGTGGATCATTTGGTAAGCAAACAGGTAGGTGAATTAGCGCTCTTTTGACTTAGTCTTTGTCTGAGTGTTACTTTGTTGCTGTTCTGTTCTACATGTTCAAGTCTCTGGAAAGCTCAAACTGAGAAAAGCAGGTAGCTCCTTCTAGGTGGGACTTCAAGAGAGGCCATTTGTTAGCTGGAGTGAGTGAAGCCATAGTCTCAGCGTTGGTGTACTGGTACATGGGTGTCTGTGTCATTGTTAATTGATTTTATTTACTAACCTCCCCCATTTTCCTGAAAGATGGAGAGAGACATGGCAAGGGCCATCTCCCTCTGTTGTTCTCTTGCTTTCTGGCCTGCAACCAGTTACAACTCTTGCAGTGGCAGGAAGTCACTGCCATGGGGGCTAAGGTCCCATTATTGAAACACTGTAGCTAGACTTCCTTCCTCCAGGGCTGCTCTGTTCATTTAAATCCAAGGCTTACAAATATCTGTCATCATTTGGAGAGGTTGCTTACAAATTTTCAAAGAGACCCACGCTAGGTCAAGAATCAGCCTCTGGCAGGGATGAGCTTACTCAAATGTTCCCACAATACAACTTGGTTTGCTCTTGTCATGACTCTTCTTGGTTGTCAATTTGATTATATATGGAATTAATTAATACCCAAGAAGCTGTAATTGCTCGTGTGAGGGATTTTTTCTTGATTGCATAATTTGAAGTGGACAGATTCACCCAAAGCCCGATCTTTTGATGTGTTGAGGGTCCCCCTGAAATCGTGGCCTGCCTGGTGCCTGCCTAGAAATAGGATGTCTAAAAAGGAACAGAGAAAAAAATGATGCAATTTTACTTCAGCTAAAATATTAGATATGAGCATTAAAAAAAAAAAAAAAAAAAAAAAAAAAGGCACCCAGGTGCAGAGCATTCATCAGTTCCTGATAAATACTGCAGGTTCTGCCTGGAGCGAGGGAGCGGGGAGCAGGGATGGGACAACGACAACACACCTTTAATCCCAGAGGCAGAGGCAGAGGCAGAGGCAGAGGCAGAGGCAGAGGCAGAGGCAGAGGCCGAGGCCGAGGCCGTGGCAGAGGCAGGTAGATCTCTGTGAGTTCCAGGCCATCCTGGATCTAGAGCTAGTTCAAGGATATCCAGTGGGGTGGGTGAGGGTTGGGGTGTGGGGGGGGAGTTGCAGGTTCTGAACTGCCACACATCTGAATTTCCACACTGTTTTTTTTTTTTTTTCTTTTTTCTTTTTTGCAGTTTTGAGTTTCTCTGTGTCCTTGGAGGCTTTCCTGGACCTAGCTACTTCTTGTACACCAGGCCGCCCCTGAACTCAGAGATCCGTCTGCCTCTGCCTCTGCCTCCGGAGTGCTGGGATTCTGCCCAGCTTAAAACATAGTCCAATGCAAGAAAAGATTTCCCTTGAAACTGGATTTTTTTTTTTTTTTTTTTTTTAAGTTTTTCGAGATAGGGTTTCTCTAGCTTTGGAGCCTGTCCTGGAACTCACTTTAGATCAGGCTGACCTCAAACACACAGAGATCCACTTGCTTCTACCTCCCAAGTGTTGGGATTAAAGGTGTGTGCCACCACTGCACAGTGAATTTTCACACATTTGTCTGGCTGGTTGATTTGAACCCTAGACAGCTGGAGAATTAGGTATTCTTGAACTCTGATGTCACTACACTCTGTCAGAACTAAAACAGAATAATATATATGACATGAATTTCTGTTTTGTTTTGCTAAGGAGAAGAAAGTGAGTGTGTGGGGAAAGGGTGTGGAAGGAGTTGCAGTTGAGGTGATATGTTGAAAATTAGGCATGCAAATTTCTCACTGTGTATCCGTGTATCCTAGGCTGTCCTTGAACTAAAACTCCTCATGCTTTAGCAAACCCAGTTCCTAGCCTGTAGGATTAAAGGCGTGAGCTACCACACCCAGCTAAGGTGTGGCTCAGGAAACCAATCACCTGTTAGGATTCTGCATAATTAAAAGCAAGCATGGGAGGAAGTGGGCTTGTAGTTAGGACTATATCAGGACTCTACAAGCCAGCCAGGTTCATTCTTTAGACCAGGCAGAGTGATTTACCATAGCCTCTGTCTCCGGAGACTTCTAGATCTCTCATCTCCAGCCCCAGAGTTGAACTGACACTGTTGTGTCCCGGCTAAACACTGCTGAGGCCAGAGACATTTTTTTTTGAGGTGAGTGCACAATTGACAGGAACTATTACCTGTAAATTATTCAATTTATTTAAAATTATCTAATTATTTAAAAATTACCTAATTCATTACCAAAATGAGGTTTCTGCTCAGAAGTGACATTTGCTGTTTGTCATCTTTCTTTGTAAATATAATGTGAGTTTCAGCTACAGATATTTTAGATTCATCCATATGTAATCTTTTGTTGCCCTGATTACTATGCTCAGAGGTACTTAACCTGTTACTTTTCAAATTTGGTCATTGTTTTAGAGCTTTTCTGTATGTACTTCATAGATGCAAGAGGTACCTCCAAGTCAAGGGTACACATATACTATATAAAATTAAATACTTTCAAAGGATTGAAAATTACTAGTATTTAGGGACATTTTATGTAAATATCATGTATACAAGCAAAAATCAAGAGTTAGCAAAGTAAATTATTTTTCAGTATTTTTCTGTTGTAAACTATAGGGAGATACCACAGTGTGAAAATAATACATGATAGTTTATTTACCATCTTTGACAGGAGTGGATATTCCTGCTATTGATTGATGTATAAGGTTGGATATACATCTAATTACACTAGAGAAAACTAACCATACTGTTTTGTTCATGAAAGTAGATTCTGGTTAAATTCTGCAGTTATTGAATTCTGTGTTTCATTTTTATTATTTCTGTGTGCTTGTAAATCATTTTGGAATGAAGTGTGTAATGTACAGCAAAAAAAAAAAAAAAAAAAAAAAAGCCAAACCATTAGGTAAGGAAGGAAGGTAGCTTTGGAATGACATGACAATCTGTTTTTTAGCCTTCACTATGAGTATTAATTGCACTGGTTTTGAGGTATACGCATGCCTACCAACTAAAGCCCCATGTGCTTCAGACACTGGAGCTTAAGGTATTTGCACCATACTTGCCTCAGTCAAACCAAGATGGCTTTTTTTGTTTGTTTGTTTTGTATTTCTGGTTTTTTTTTTTTTTTTGTATAGATATTCAAAGAGAATGGGGATAACCAAGTCTCAAGTCTCAAATAGTCACGGGAACCTAATTTATGCCTGCAGGATTTGTGTTGCTATTTTGTTTGTGCTGTAGCCAGGTACAGAGTACCTGGTATCAGAACACACCTTTAATCCCAGCACTGCGAAGCAGAGGCAGACAGATCTCTGAATTCGAACTACAGCACATTGAATCGGTCTTAAAAAAGTAGAACTCATAGGTTGATCCCAGCATTGGGGGTCACACTTCTTTAATCTCAACACTAGGGCTGTGGAGACAGGATTGATCTGGCTGGGTGGAGAGAGAAATATAAGGCAGCAGGAGACAGGCGCTAAGAACATTCAGTCTGAAGATCCTTAGAGACAGGATTGCCCCTTTGATCTGGGGATTCAGTAGAGGTATGAACTGGCTGCTGGCTGCTCTGCTTCTCTGATCTTCCAGCATTAACCCTTTATGTGACTCAGGGTTTTTATTATTAGGACCAATTAGAATGAGCACTACAAAGAAAGATTCATCCCATAAACTTAAGCTGGGAATTGTAACTTTGATAGGCAAACAGGATTCCTTAGAAAGTACCCTAGCATTCAACTGGATGGGCTTTAGGATAGACATGGGAATCTCTGGGCATGACCATGAAGGATTATTTGGGACAGGGTCCCTAAAGTTGGGAAGATCCACATTAAATGCTTAGGAGATGAATTCACTTTTCCATGGTTTGAAGTCTCAAACCTGAAAAAAAGGAAAAGGCACTGAGCGATAAGTGTTCCTTGCTTTCTGCTTCCTGTTTTTGGATGCCATGAGACCAGCTATCCCAAGGCCCTGCCACCATTTCTTACCATGATGGAAATATCCTTGAATTTTGAGTTAACACACAATTCTTAGTCTTGTTAGGTATTTGTAGTAGAAAGGAGACAAGTAATAAATACTGCCTTCACGTGTCAAGCAGTGGAAGTGTGGGATGTGAATGATTGAGATGTTAAAATCAGAATCCAAAACAAAGCATTTACTAGAAGTAGAGACAAATAGAAAGTTCTTGGATTGACAACAAAATGAGGAGGTATTTACCCTGCATGTGTCTATAATGAAGACCACTGGGTGGACATGAATGACTTTGATCACTTTTTTTGATGACTTTTTTTTCTGTAAGCACTGAGAGAACTGTCTCAGACCTTGACCAAGGTACTTACTGATTTGGATGGAGTCTCCAAAAAGATGCAGATGGCAGGGCACAGAATGTCATCAGATCAATCTGTATTTCTGTCAAGAAGAGTGAAACAGGAAAGATCAGCAACTGCAACCCTGTACTTATCTTGAAAGCTTAGTCTTTCAAGAAAAATGAAGCCTGTCTTGCCACACACAGAAGTGGACCATACCTTGAATCAAATCTGTGCAGTCTCTTGCTTGTCTGGGGTCAAAAATAGCAATTCTGCTTTTCTCTCTTCAGAAAATGGAGTCAGACATCTCCCAAGCCTTCCAGGAAGAACTCACCTGCTTAGTCTGCCTGAGCTGCCTCATAGACCCAGTCACCATAAGCTGTGGCCACAGCTTCTGCCGGGCATGCCTCTTCCTTTCCCAGGAAGACATCAAAGTTCCTGTCCATTGCCCTCTGTGTAGGGCGCCGTCCAGCCAGAAGGACTTCAGGACCGACATTGTTCTGAAGAAGCTAGTGTCCATTGCCAGACAAGCCAGCCTCATGAAGTCCCTCAGAAAGGAGCACAAGTGTGCCACCCACAAGGAGACAAAGCGTATGTTCTGTGTGGAGGAGAGGCTCTACCTCTGTCAGCGCTGCTCTGACTCCCCTGAGCACAGTGCTCACACACACTGTGCCATTGAAACAGCTGCTGAGGGCCAAATGGTAAGTGATGCTTCTGAGAGAAGGTGAAAGCTGAAGAGGGAGGCTTAGCAGACACAGCAAGTTGGTTGTCCTGATTACCAGGAAGCCACTGTCTTCAGAATGCTGGCACTTTATTACCAGCTAATGAAGAAAGGGTGACTATAAATGTTCATGTTCAGGTTTCTCTGTAGTTTTGGAGCCTGTCCTGGAACTAGCTCTTTTATACCAGGCTGGCCTTGAACTTAGAGATACGCCTGCCTCTGCCCCTTGAGTGCTGGGATTAAAGGCGTGTACCACCAATGCCCTGCTAAGTATAAATGTGAAGATCCCTTGGGAGACACAGCCTGTCAGTTCTACTTAGTGATATATTATGTCCAGGTCACTGCAAAGCGAAATACTAAATTATATCTTTTAAAAGTGTCTATGGCTGGAGATTATAAATAATAGTACACTGTAGTCAACTAGCTAGAGAAGCACCTGGGAATCCCAATCTTATTCATATCATCCAGAAATTAGTCATAGTTATTATTCACTTCTTTTGAAGAAAAATGGTAAAATTCATTGTTACCAAAAGTAAAAAAAATACTGTGCACCTTTTACTCTCCCTTAGTAATTCTATTTATTGCCCAACAGACTGTTTATCAGCACTGTTTATTACAGTTGATACTCATTGTTTCTTACAGGAGAAACTTCTTAAGCAAATGGCATCTTTATGGGAGAAGATCCAAGAAAATCAGGAGAATCTAGAGGCAATGGATAGTATGATAACTCGGTGGAAAGTGAGTATGAGATTCATGCTTAAAAAAAGGTTCTGGCAGATATTCTGCAAAAATTGTCATTAATGATTTTATTATAAGGCATGGGACATGTTACTAGGAAATCATTTTCTGCTGGCCTCTCATTCTGAGTATAAGATACAATTCTGCACGTGGAAAGAATGTTCTGACTGTGTGGCAGGAGTGTGAGACTAGTGAGTGAATTGCTGACAGTTGAGCACATTGCATTAGACTATGACTGCACCATGAATTCTAATGACTACACGTAGAGGTTCATACTTGAGTGAACACATGAATTATCAATCAATACTTTTTATTCAGGCACCTCTGGATCTCTTATATAAGAAGGAATGCTCAGGGTTTGATTGCCTGTATCATTAATAAAGGAGAAATTAATGAAACCAAAGAATTGCAAATTGTTAAAAGTGGGGAGATTAAATCGCAGTCTATGTGTCACAGTGATAGAAGTCATTTGTCAAATTTAGGCATAGAAGGATGCAATGGTGGAGAATAAAATACTTTCCCAATGTAACTGAGAATGTCCTTTTTCCTTCAGGAGTACTTGACTCTGCGGGAAAAAATGATCAGGGCAGAGTACAGGACATGGAATCCAGTTTCCTGTAAAGAGGAAGAGCAACACATCAAGAGTATGAAAAATGAAGGCCAGTGTGGTTTGGAGAAACTCGGGGAGAGGAGAGCCATGATGATCCTAAAGAGCAATGAACTGAGAGAAATGTATCAGCAGCTGATAGTAATATCCCAGCAACCACACTTGCTCCTGCTGCAGGTGAGCGTGGAGGAGTGCAGGAAGTCTTCAGTGTCTGACACACACTTTCAATATCCCCTGCATTTCCGCTAGGGCCTTTTCTTCTCAGGGTAATGTGGAGAAACAAAATTTGGTAGTCTTGAAAAAGAAGCAGCATTTTGGAATTGTGTCAATAGATTCCCCCAGGAATATGTCCGAATTTTGCTTTTGTAGCCTGTGTCCTTGAAAGCCCAGATTCAGTGGTTGCTGTTTCCCACAGATGTTGTGTACAGTTGTAAAGAAAGCTATTCCTTATTTTTTGCTGTGTGACTGTTTTGTTTTTGAGTTTTTTTAGGAGGTTGGGATTTTGAGATAGGATCCTATTCTGTGGTGCATGCTAGCACTGGCTGACAGTAATGATCAGTCCTCTAATCCCAAAATTCTGGAATTACTACTATAGAAGGGCACCATGCAAGAGTGACATCATACTTTGAATGACCCTTAGTTAAAGCATTTCTCTGTACATTGTTTTCAAGCTCAGGGATTGTTACCTTTGCAGACATTTGGGGGTTCAAATGCAATGTACAATCAATATCCAAGTGCTTCTCAAATTTTACTCAGTCTGATTTCATCAAGAATTCAAATTTTGCTGACTTTGTTTGCATTATTTTCACAGATGTGTAAATTTTCAAGGTGTGATTGTGACTGACATTTATCTGTACTTTATGAACAAACACTGCATGCCATTTCTTCACTTTTTCTTGTTTTCTTTGCAGGATTTGGATGACATGTTCCAAAAGTGAGTTTACCCATCAGTGTAAGACATGATATCCTGAAATATGATGTAAAATTGACCAAGTTGACCAAGTTGCGTTAGCAAAGTGCAGATGTAATATAGCTCATATATAGAAATTCCTCATTTGTGTGTGCATGAGGTATTCGCTATTATTTTTTATTTGATATGTTACATATTCATGTGTGTGGGGGTGTATGCACAAGTGGCATTGCACGTGTGTTGAGGTCAAAGGACAACTTTTAGGAGACAGTCTTATCTTTCCATTCTGGGGTCCAAGGGTCAAACACAAGTTGTCAGTCTTGTATAACAAGGGATTTGTTCCCTGAGCCATTTGTCTGAACCTGGGGTGAGGCTTTTCCTAATCTTTAGCACCAGGCAGATCAATATTTTCTTCTCCTTGCAGGAATGAGTCGCTGCAACTGAGCATGCCCCAGGCTATGAGACCAGAACTCAGAGCTCTACCCATCACTGGACTGACTGAAAGGTTCCAGTCCTTCCTAGGTGAGTGTGAACAATGATGACATGACCAATGGTACTATTAAACAGTGAGATAGCCTTTGCCGCAGAAATAATAAACCACACCATCTAGATTATCACACTGTAATCTTATTTAATCAGGTGTTCATTTTTACAAACAAACAGAAATGATTACCCATATCATGTTGTATGTAATTCTGGCAGAAAAGAGTATCAATTGTTCATTGAGGCATGAGGAATGGAAATTAAGGACAGTCTAATTTAAATGAAGTATACCCATTGGATATCTTTGGTTATTTTCCTTTAAACGTTTTAGCAATTGATTTCTTATACTACATTACATTCCAATCCCTGTTCCTCCTCCTGTCCTCTCCTCTCACTTCCCCCACTAACTTCCCCCTCTTTGGAGAGGGTAAGCCCTCCCCTAGGCAGTCTAGTAAGTCTGTCCCATCATCTTATTGAAGCAGGACCAAGGCACCTCTCCATCCCACACACCCCTGTGTCTAGGCTGAGCAAGGTATCTCCATACAGAATGGACTTCACTAAGTCAGTTTGTACATTAGTGTTACATCTTGGAGCCTCTGCCAGTGGCCTCATATATTGTCCCAATCCATACCATTGTCATCTATGCCAAGGGAGTCTAGTTTGGTCTTAGTGCAGATTCTCCATTTGTCAGACCTGAGTCAGTGATCTTGTACCACTTTCGGTCAGCTGACTCTGTGGGTTTCCCCATCATGGTCTTGGCTCCTTTGTTCACATTTTGCTACTCCCTCATTTTGGTAATAGTTCAGGAGCTTGGCCCATTGGTTAGTTGTGGATTTCTGCCTCTGCTTCCATCTGTTTCTGCAAGAGAGCTCTAGCTTCTCAGGGGTTATGGCTTGCAGACTGGATATCTTGCTTCATGTCTGGTATTCACTTATGAGTGAGTAAATATCATTTATCTTTCTGGTTTTTTGGTTATCTCCCCCCAGGATGTTTGTTTTTTTCTAGTTCTGTCAGTTTGCCTGCACATTTTAGTATGCCATTGTTTCTTACTGCTGAGTAGTACTCCATTGCATAAATGTACCATATTTTCTTTATCCATTCTTCAGTTGAGGGGCATCTAGATTGTTTCCAAGATCTGGCTATTACAAATAATGCTGCTATGAACATAGTTGAACAGATGTCCTTGTGATGTGAATGTGTCTCCTTTGGGTATTGCAGTGGTATTGCAGGGTTTTGAGGTAGGTTGATCCCTAATTTCTGAGGACTGCCATTGAGTATGAGGATGTTCTGGTCAACATAGTGAGTTCCATGCCAGTCAAGAATAAATAGCAAGACCCTGTCTAAAAATGGATTGAAAAAGAAAAATCTTAAAGTAGCTAAATAAAGCCATGTATCATGAGTAATGAAAATAAAACAAAATTGAGGCAGTGTCTGAGTCTCCTCGTAGATCTAAATGTCACCTGTAACCTCCCAAGGAATGATTATCAGGAACCAGAAGTTAAAGGAGGACAATTACTACCAGGGACACACTTCTAAACATATTTAACTCTTCCTGTAGTATTACATGGAAATCACAACATCAATATGGAAACCATCACTGCTCACATCTCAGGAATGACTTTATGTAGATCCACAAGAACAGCTTTTGCTCTGGCCTCACTGCAATACACACATCTTCCCTTTGCCAGGTGTAATTAAGTCACCTGCCAGAGGTAGGGCGAGGCTCCCTCCTTGACAGCATCTACAAAGTCTGAAACTTTTTATTATGGGGCTGGAGAGGTGGCTCAGTGGTTAAGAGGTCCTGAGTTTAATTCCCAGTAACCACATGATGGTTCACAACCATCTGTAATGATGAGATCTGGTGCCCTCTTCTGGCCTGCAGGGATACACGCAGACAGAACACTACATAAACACTTCATCATGCTACTCTTTCTTGTAGAAATCCTTGACTTTTAATGTACTGGAGTGACATTTAACCCCTTAGTCTTACCTTGTTTATAAAATCCAAGAAGACTAGGACTTCTCTTATCTGAGAAATGTAAATGGTGATTTTAACTAAAATATTGACTTTTCTTACAGGAGAAAATCACTTTTGGAATAAAACCTCCACTCTTTGCAAGACAAGTTTATTTAATGTCATGAGACAAATGTGCTCCGGAACTAACCATGAGGATCCATCTGAAGATCTTAGATGCTATATTTCCTTCTGGGGATCAGAGGGGTGCAGCTCAGGGAAATATTATTGGGAGGTGGCAGTGAAGGACTCTTTGGACTGGGCTGTAGGAGTCTGTATAGATTCCTTACTTGGTCAGAAAAACCTACGTGTTAATTCTGAGGTTAAACTTCTCGTGTGTGTGAATGAGGGTGATCATTATAATCTCCTCACCACATGGCCATTTATCTATCTCTGTATAGAGAAGCCAGTGGGCCAGGTTGGTGTGCTCCTTGATTGTGATGAGAGAAGTTTAAGTTTCTTGGATGTTGCCAAGAATTCCCTTATATTTAAATTTCCTCCTGGATCCGTCAGTTTACCTGTCCAGCCTTTCTTCTGCACTGACAAGATAATGTAATAGGAAGCTGTAATGCAACATTTTAGAATATTTTATTTCCTGTTGTAATGTTACAACATTTATTGCTGTTAAATATGTTAAAATATCAATAAATGTGCTTTTCATCTTTTCTGCACAAGGAGCACTTTCTTAGTGGTTTTGTCTTGTTTGCTTTTGTTTGTTCAAACTTGGCAGATACTCTTTAGGACTAAAGCTTAAGCCCTTAGTTCAGTGCTTGATTCCTTTTTAAGTGTGCTGAGGACACTCAGTTGCATACACATATATCTCTCCGTGTATACATCCAGTTGAATAACAGTTTATTATATGATTGGTGCCAGGTAGGAACACAGATGTGCTGGCTGTTTTTATTTCAACTTGAAGCAGGCTACAGCCATCTGAGAAAGAAAACTCTCTTTGACAAAATGCTTCTATAACTGGGTGGTGGGCAAGCATTTTCTTAGTTTGGATGGACTGGACAGACCATTGCTGGCACGGTTTTCCCTGGGCTGCAGGTGGTGGGTTCTATAAGAAAGTAGGCTGATCATCCATGGGCAATAAGCCAGTAAGCAGGGTCTCCATTGCCTGTGCTTTTAGTTCCTATGTTCAGGTTCTTGTCCTGGGTGAGTTCTCTTCCTGATGTTGAATAGTGATAATGCAAGTATAAACCAAATAAATCCTTTTCTCCCCAAGTTGTTTTGGTGAAGGTGTTTGAATTTATTACCAGTATAGTGGAGTGAGGGTATTGGGTAACATTGTGGATAGATTGGAGACCTTGGGCTATAAAAGCCTTTGAGTGTTAAGATCCTAGTGACCTGTTCTATAGGACCTTGGAAGGCAAGAAAGGTGAGATGCCCTCTCCCCTGGGCTCCACACTAGGACCCACATTTCTGGAAGCTTTACTGGAGGCCAGAATGGTCCTAGGGATCCAAGGAAGACACCTCCCACCATCCACTAAATACCTTTAAGTATCCAACAACCTCAGACTGCACCCATCCCCTGAGCATCACACGAGGGCCCACAGTCTGGGCAGCCTTATGGGAGGCCAGGCTGGTTCTAGAAACTCCAAGTAAGAATCCACCCACTGCCCAATGCACACTGGTGATATCTCTGCTCAAAGAAATAATGCCTGCCTGAAGTTCAGAGGGTGGAACCAGCCTCTGTGTAGGCATAGAGGTCTGGAGGTCAGTTTCTTTTCAGTCTGAGGATTTCACAGATGTTAGAGCTCTAGTGTCTGGCTGCTCTGATTCTCTGACCTTTTAGCACTCTCACCCTAACATATGAGGTCATCTTTTTATTAAGACCAATTAGAACTCATGCTACAGTTGTTAGGCACCCAATTCTAAGGCATGAATTCCTGAAAAAGACACTTGGCTGTGGCTTTGCCAGAGCTGCACACTGGACTCCCGTTGAACTTCCCTCCTCACAGGCTAGGATCTCCCTTTTTCCCCCAAGCCTATAAATAGTGAGTCAGAGATTTTTGTTGCTGCAGCCAGACTTACCTGCTGTAGACCGGCTGGTTCTGCCTCCAGGCACCTCCTGCCTCATGCTTCTTCCATGCAGTCCTGTGGGTGGCTTTTCTGACACCTGGCTCCCTCTCCCCTGTGGGTTGCTGGCTTCCCTTAGACCTCCCTCTCCTGGGGCTGCCACTCTCAGCACATGGCTACACCCAACAGCTGTAGCTGTCCTCAGACAGCCTGTTCACCACCTGTGTTCTCTGTTCAGACATGCTATGTCTCTCATTCCACTGTTACTGCTGGCTGGTTTGGTAAGACAATTGAGGGCTGAACTCAATACAATAGAAACAAAAACAAACAAACAAAAATCAGTGAGACTAAGAGTTGGTCCTTTGAAAAAAAAACCAGTAAGATAGACAAATCTTTACCCAAACTAACCAAAAGAAAGAGGGGACATCCAAATTAACAAAATCAGAAATAAAAGGGGGGGGGTTGATGACATAACAACAGACACCGAGGAAATCCAGAGAATTTTCAGGTCATACTTCAAAAACCTGTACTCCACAAAATTGGAAAATGTAAAGGAAATGGATAATCCTCTGGACAAGTATCACATACCAAAATTAAATCAAGACCAGATAAACAAATTAATAGACCCATAAGCTCAAAGGAAATACAAATAGTCATCAGAAGACTCCCAACCAAAAAAGTTCAGGACCAGACGTTTTCAGTGCGGAATTCTATCAGAATTTCAAAGAGCTAATACCAATCCTCTTCATATTGTTTCACATAATAGAAAAGAAATAAATTCTTGTTATGATGCTACAGTTACTCTGATACCCAAAACACACAAAGATGCAACAAAGAGAATTACAAACCAATCTCTTTTATAAATATTGATGTAAAAATACTCAAATACTGTAAACCCCAAATTCAAGAACATATTAGAAACATCATCCATCATGATGAAGTAGGCTTCATCCTAGAGATGCAGGGGTAGTTGACTATAAGAAAATCCATTAATGTAATCCACTCTGCAAATAAACTTAAAGAAAAACACACACACACACACACACACACACACACACACACACACACACACACACACACGATCATCTCATTAGATACTGAAAAACCCACACTATTCATTATCCCTTGAAAATAAATGTCTTGGAGAATTTATGGATACAAGAAACATTCTTTTTAAATTTTTTTAATTTAAATTTGAAACAAGGTTATTTTATTGTCAACCCCATTTCCCTCACCTTCCATCCTTCCATGTCCTCCCCAAACTTTCTCCTTCCCCACCCACTCCCCAGAGAGGGTGAGGCCTTCCATGGGCATCTTCAAAGTCTCATATCATTTGGGGCAGGGCCTAGGTCCTCCTCCATGAGTCTAGGCTGAGAGAGTCTCCCTCTATGTGGGATGGGCTCCCAAAGTCCATTCTTATACTAGGGATAAATACTGACCCACTACCAGAGGCCCCATAGACTGCCTAGTCCTCCTGACTAAAACCCACATTCAGGGAATCTGGGTTGGTCCTATGCTGGTTTCCCAGCTGTCAGTCTGGGGTCCATGAGCTCCCCTTTGTTCATGTCAGCTGTCTTTGTGGGTTTCTGCTGTAAGGATGGAAAAATTTAGCCTAACTCTCCACTGACCCCAGGAAGCTAGAAGTTTAAATTCCAGACCCTGTCCCCTGGCAGTAGGTAGGCAAAAGGTCACATTCTTTGCTGTTTATCACAGGGTTGTTTATGATGTTAGGATGGAAAAATTCAGCCTAATTCCCCAGAAAACCCAGGAAGCTGGGAGTCTTAAATCCCAAGCTGATGGTCACCTATTTTAATGTTTATGGTAGTGAATGAACACCCAGAAGCCTGTGCGAAAGCAGATTTCCTGGGTTAAGGGCAGGGTTGGATACTTTAAAGTAATTGGTCCACACTGGATGCTATGAGGTGATTGGTTCACGATGTGCAGGCATTGTTGTAACCCTATAAAAGCTGTCTCAATTCTGTGCTAGGGGTCGTTCGTTGCTAAGCCCTCTGCCATGGCTGACAACCCCAGTATACTGGAATATAAAGGACCTTATGCGTTTGCATCAAGACCGCTTCTAGTGGGTGATTTGGGGGGGGCGCCTTTCCTGAGTGGGAGCGCGAGGGACCACGCTCTCGAGGGGCTTACAAAGACAGCATCTGTGAGGAAATGAGCTTTGTCATCCCACCCAGGAGCTCCAGACCTACCGGGCTATAGAAAACTGATCTATAAAGAGCGGGCTTGGATGGTTTAAATTGATTGGTCCGCACCGCGTGGGCTCTGAATGCGATGAGATGATTGGTTTAAGATGTGTGGGCATTGTTGTAACCCTATAAAAGCTGTCTCAATTCTGTGCCCAGGGTCTCCAGTGTGGCATATGGCTGTTGACCCCAGTTCATTTGGAATATAAAAGACCTCATGCTTTTGCATCAAGACTGCTTCTCATGAGGGATTGCGGGGGCGCCTTTCCTGAGTGGGAGTGTGAAGGTCCATGCTCTCCGGGTCTTTCACTGAAGCCTGGTCTTGACGGCTTTGCTCGTCACTTCTTGTCTCTGTAATTGGATTCCAGGAGTTTGTCTCAGTGTTTAGCTGAAGGTGTCTGCTTCTGTTTCTATCAGCTACTAGATGAGGGCTCTAGGATGGCATATAAATTAGTTATCAATCTCATTATCAGGGAAGAGCATTTAAGGTAGCCTCTCCACTATGCTCAGATTGTTAGTTGGAATCATCCTTGTAGATCTCTGGACATTTCCATAGTGCCAGATTTCTCTTTAAACCTATGGCTCCCTCTATTATGGTATCTGTTTTTTTGCTTTTCTTTATTTTTGCCTCGACTCAAATCTTCCTGGTCTCTCATGTTTTCCTCTTCTCTCTTCTTCCCTTCTTTTTCTCCTAACTCCCTCTTTACTCACTGCCCCCCCCAATATGCTCAGGAGATCTTGTCCATTTCTCCTTCTGTGGGGGACCTTGTATGTCTCTCTCAGGGTGCTCCTTGTATCTTAGCTTCTCTGGCAGAACACCTGATTTTTTAAAGAAGCCAGAAATACACAACTGAAAAAAGAAAGCCTGTTCAACAAATGGTGGTGGTCTACCTGTATGTCAGGACATAGAAGAATGCAAATTGATCTATATCTAATCTATTACCATGCACAAAACTCAAGTCCCAGAGTTGTGCCAACTGGCCCTGTGGCAGAGACTTGTCCTTCCATTATTTAGATTTCCTCTGGGGACTCTTCAAAGAAACCGATATTGGACTCTAAGCAGGATAAAAGCACCATCCTGAAATATTTGGGTGTTCCCATGGTCCCCATTGGCCAACACTCAATTAGAAGCACATCATTCTCAGTATAGGAAGTTTTAGTCAGTGACAAGTGTTGGGGTCATCTCCCTTACTCTTTGGTGATTTCATTTAGATCAGCTTCATACAAGTATGTACTTTAGAAAGCTTCAATTGTATTAGGCTTCTATTGTAAAATTTAAATAGAATCTTAATTTTAGCTGTCTCTCACCATATTCCTACCATCACTTCCTCTTCCTGCCCTCTTTCTTCTTGATGCTCTTATTCAAGTCCCCCACTCATATATAAATATCTATTGTATTTCTCTTTTCTAGTATTTCTATCTGTTCCCTTACTATATATGTAACCTCTGTGGTTGTGCAGATTGTGGCTTGCTTATTATTTAACAGCTTATCTACATTAATAACAGATTAACAGTTAATATCCATATATAAGGGAAAATATCCTGTATTGCCTTTCTGGGTCTGGGTTACCTCACTCAGTATGATTTTTCCTAGTTCCATCCATTTACATGGAAATTTCCTGATTGCATTTATTTAATGTCTGAGTAATATTCCATTGTGTAAATGTACCACACTTTTTAATCCATTCATGTGTTGAGGGACATCTAAGTTGTTTCCAATAGCAGGCTACTGTGAATAAAGCAGCAATGAATGTGTTTTAGCAAGTGTATCTGTAGTAGAAACTTCTCCAAAGGCTTCTCCTGATTTTACACTGCTAAGCCTGAGTTGTGTTCACCCTGAGGAAACACTTCCCAGAAGACTTCATCTCGATGATGGCATCTTTGTAATCACAGCTGTTTTTCAACCTAGCAACCATTGTCTTAGAAAAGCAAGGATTTTACTTTAGTGGTTCTGGTCTCCAGATAGTCACAGCTGATTGGTCAGCTTCAGCTGACCGGACATCACAGATTCTTCACACAAAAGGCCTGATAGAGTCTTTGCTTTTCTCAGAAAATTCACAACCCAAGCCTCCATCATCTCAACATTCTTATCTTCCAAGCTATAGAACAGGTCATTGGGCTCTTAACACAATGACTTTTCTAGCCCAAAGGTCCTAAATCTTTCTACCATTTGCCCCAGAACAGCATAATCAGTTATGTTGCAGACATATCTTGGTTACACTCACTATCCTGGTACTAAATTGTCTACTAAGAATACAGTAAGATGGCAATACAAGAAAACACCCAACATTAGAAAGACCAGCATGACACCACCAGAATCTAGGGACTCTACACCAACTAGACCTGAATACACCAAAGCAGAGGAAGCAGAAGAGAACAACTTAAAAAATAACTTCATAAAAATGATAGAAGCCATCAAAGATGATATGAGAAAGTCCCTTAAAGAAATGGAAGAAAAAACAAACAAAAAATTGGAAGAAATAGAGGAAAAGACCAAACAAAAATGCAAGAAATGAACAAATCTCTTAAAGAAAGCAAGGAAAGCCAAGAAAAAACAATCAAACGGCTGAAGGAAACAATTCAAACAGTTCAAGTCCTGAAAACTGAAATAGAGATAATAAAGAAAACACAAACTGAGGGAATGCTGAAAAAGAAAAACTGGGTAAATGATCAGGAGCTACAGATGCAAGCACAACCAACAGAATACAAGAGATCAAAGAGAGAATCTCAGGTGCACAAGATTAACTAGAGGAAATAGATTCATCAACCAAAGAAAATTTTAAATGCAACAAATCCTTAACACAAAACACAGAAGAAATGTGGGACACCGTGAAAAGGTCAAACCTAAGAATAATAGGCATAGAAGAAGAAAGCCTAGCTCAGAGATGCAGAAAACATATTCAACAAAATCATTGAAGAAAATTTTCCCAATTTGAAGAAGATCATGCCTATAAAAGTACAAGAAGCATATCAACCACCAAATAGGCTGGAACAAAAAAAAAAAAAAAAAGTCCCCTCACCACGAAATAATCAAAGCACCTTACAGAATAAAGAAAGAATATTAAGAACAGCAAAGGAAAAGGCCAGGTAACATAAAAAGGCAGACCTTTCAAAATTACACCTGACTTCTCCATGGAAACTCTGAAGGGCAAGAAGGTCCTGCATGGATGTTCTACAAATACTAAGAGTCCACGGATGCCAGCCCAGGCTACTATACCCAGCAAAACTCTCAATCATTATAGACAGAGAAAACAAGATATTCAATGACAAAGCCAGATTTTCACAATATATATTCACAAATCCAGCCCTACAGAAAGCTCTGGAAGGAAAACTCCAAACCAAGAAAATTATCTATACTCACAAAAACATAGGTAATAGATAATCCCACTTTACAAACCTAAAAGAAAAACTAGGGCAAATATACTCACAATACCAATGCCAACAACAAATCTAAAACAAACAAGAATTAACAATCAATGGTTCTTACTTTCCCTCAACATTAATGGTCTTAACTCACCTATAAAAAGACACAGGCTAACAAAATGGATACAAAGACATCCTTCTGCTGCATATAGAAACACATCTAAGCTTCGAAGACAGACACTACCTCAGGGTAAATGGTTGGGAAAAGATCTTCCAATCAAATGGACCCAAGAAGCAAGTAAGTGTAGCTATGCTAATATCTAAAAAGGTAGACTTCAAACCAAAATCAATCAAAAGAGATGAAGGAGGTCATTTCATATTCATTACAGGAGAAATCCATCAGTACAAAGTCTCAATTCTGAACATTTATGCCCCAAATCAAAGGTACCCACATTCATAAAAGAAATGCTACTAAAACTCAAAGCTCACATAAAACCTCACATACTCATAGTGGGAGACTTCAACACCCCACTCTCACTACTAGACAGGACCACCAGGTAGAAACTCAACAAAGAAACAAAAGAACTAATAGAAGTTATGTCCCAATTGGGTTTAACAGACATCTATAGAACATTCCATCCAAACACAAAAGAATATATCTTCTCAGCTCCACATGGAATCTTCTCTGAAACTGAACACATACTAGGCAACATAACAAACCTCAACAGATACAAAAATATTGGAATAGCTCCCTGTATCTTATCAGACCACCATGCTTTGAAGTTGGAATTCAAAAAAAAAAAAAATCACACACACACAAATTGCAGAAACCCTGCAAACTCATGGAAACTGAACAATGCACAATTGTACCATTCCTGGGTCAAGGAAGAAATAACAAATTAAAGATCTCTTAGAATTCAATGAGAATGAAGACACAACATACCCTAATGTATGGGACACTTTGAAAGCAGTGCTATGAGGAAAGTTCATTGCACTAAGTGCCCATATGAAGAAAATGGAGGGTAGTCACATTAGAGAATTAACGGCACAATTGAAAGCCCTAGAACAAAAGGAAGCAAACTCACCCTGGAGAAGTAGACACCAGGAAATAATCAATTTGAGGGCTGGAATCAATAAAGTAGAAACTAAGAAGACAATACAAAAAAATTAATGTAACAAAGAATTGGTTCTTTGAGAAAATCAACAAGATAGACAAACCTTTATCCAAACTAACTAAAAAGCAGAGAGAGAACATGCAAATTAACAAAATCAGAAACAAAAAGGGGGACATAACAACGGACACAGAGGAAATCCAGACAATTTTCAGGTCATACTTTGAGTACTCCACAAAATTCAAAAATTCAAAGGAAATGAACAAATTTATGGATAGGTATTACTTATCAAAATTAAATCAAGAACAGATAAGCAATTCAAATATAACCCCTAATGAAATAGAAATAGTCATCAAAGTCCCCCAACCAAAAAAAAAGCCCAGGGCCAGATGGCTTCAGTGCATAATTCTACCAGAAATTCAAAGAAGAGTTAATACCAATACTCCTCAAATTGTTCCACACAATAGAAGCAGAAGGTTTATTACCAAACTCTTTTTATGAGGCTTCAATGACCTTGGTCACACAAAGATATAACTAAGAAAGAAAACTACAGAACAACATTCCTCATGAGCATTGATGCAAAAATACTCAATAAAATACTGGCAAATTGAATCTAAGAACACATCAGAGAAATCATCCACCATGACCAAGTAGGCTTCATCCCTGGGTTGCAGGGATGGTTCCACATACAAAAATTTATCAATGTGGTTCACGATACAAACAACTGAAGAAGAAAATCATATGATCATCTCCCTAGATACTGAAAAAGCCTTTGACAAAATCCAACACCCTTTCATGATAAAGGTCTTGGGGAGATCATGGATAACAAGAACATACCTAAACATAATAAAAGCCATATACAGTAAACCAACAGCCATCATCAAACTGAATGGAGAGAAGCTTAAGGCAATTCTTCTAAAATCAGGATGACAAGTTTGTCTACTCTCTCCACATCTCTTCAATATTGTACATGAAGCTCTAGCTAGAGCAATAAAAAACAAAAGGAAATCAAGGGGATACTAATTGGAAAGGAAGAAGTCAAACTTTCACTATTTGCAGATGATATGATAGTTTACATAAGTGACCTGAAAATCTCTTCCAGGGAACTCCTACAGCTGATAAATGCAGAATACAAGATTAAAAAAAAAAATCAGTAGCCCTAGTATATACAGACAATAAAGGGGCTGAGAAAGAAATCAGAGAAACTACACCCTTTACAATAGCCACAAACAACATAAAATACCTTGGGTTAACACTAACCAAACAAATGAAAGACCTATATAGCAAGTAATTTGAGTCTTTAAAGAAAGAAATTAAAGAAGATACCAGAAAATGGAAAGATCTCCCATGCTCTTGGATAGGTAGGACAAACATAATAAAAATGGCAATCTTGCCAAAAGCCATCTACAGATTCAAAGCAATCCGCATCAAAATCCAAGCACAATACTTCACTGACCTTGAAAGCATAATGCTCAATTTTATATGGAAAAACAAAAGACCCTGTACAAAACAACCCTGTACAATAAAGAAACTTCAGGAGTCATCATCATAATGCTGAAAACAGCTTGGTATTGGCACAAAAAATAGACAGGTAGTCCAATGGAATCGAATAAAAAATCCTGATATTAACCCACACACCCAGGAACACCTGATTTTTGACAAAACAGCTAAAAGTATACAATGAAAGGAGGAATGCATCTTCAACAAATGGTGCTGGCACAACTGGATGATGGTGTGTAGAAGACTGCAGATAGACCCATGTCTATCGCCATGCACAAAACTCCAGTCCAAATGGTTCAAAGACCTCAACATAAATCCAGCCACACTGTATCTCTTAGTGTGGGAAGCCACAGCCCCAAGATGGCGCCTGGCTGGATGCCAGATAGTTCAAGCTTAGCTGTAAACAAGGCTTATTTGGAAGTGCTTGATGAATCTGGCGCACTTCCTCTTTCTGTGGCCTATCTGGGATCTCCAGAAGGCATAACCTGATTGGGCTGTGAGAGCACATTTAAGGGCTTGTGGGGGCTGGGAGAGGCAGAAGTTTCCTGAATAAACTGCTTGAAGAAGAGTCATGGTTGTGTTTCCTTGCTGGCTGAGGTAGATGTGACAAGTGGTGGCCCATATGGGGAACTTCTCCATGGGTGAATGGCTCAGAACTTCCTGCAGTCAGGGCAGTCAACTGGTATGTCCCAGGTAAGTTGGGACTGAGTTAAGGCCCTTGGTAAAGAGGCGATAAGGTCTCTGGTAAGGAGCAATAAAGTTCCAGGTTAGGCAAAGTTCCATGTTCAGACAAAGTAGAAGAGCGCTCCATGAAATCAGAAAAGGAAAGTTCAGAGGAAAGTTCAGAGGAGAGTAGCTCAGAATCAGAAAATGAACTAGAAATGCTGGTAAAAAAATGGAGAAGTCATCTTTGTGGAAGTGCTCTGAATCTTGCAAGGTGGAGCCTACTGCTCCGAGACCATCCTCTCCTCCGTATAATGTAGCTTCCTTTCTGGGAGTTTCTGGGGTGTGGTCCTTTTGCCTTGGAAGTATGGAAGGAAGTGAGACATGAATTGTGTTATCCTGTTTTTCAGAATAATGCAGGGCAACGCTTATTTAGGAAACTCTCTGAGGCCTTTAATTTGATTTCAGATTCCAATTATGTTGTTAATTTGGTTATCGAACTGGAGGTGGCAGGGAAGGTAAAAGTAAATAGCCCTATTCAGCCATATATAATACAGCTGCAAGAGTTAATTTGGAGGCGATTACAGCCCTTTTACATTTAACATATTAGGGCACATTCTGAGTTGCTGGGACCAATTAGTTAGAAAAATGATTTAGTGGATAAATGTACCTGGATGCATTTTATTTTTACCTCCCTTCCACTTGAAAGAGCCCAACAATTTCATTCTCAATTTCATGTAAATTCAAAAACCTTTCAACATCGCTTTGGGATAACATGAGCAGCTGCTCATGACATTGTTAAGGCCTGTAAAAATTGTGTGGTATATTTGTATCCACCTACTTGGGGGGTGAATCCTAAAGGATTGGTTCCTCTTAGAATATGGCAGATAGATGTTACTCATGAATTATTCTTTAGCAGCCAATATGTCTAAACAGCTCTCACAGTATCTTTTAGGTAATTGGTCTGGTGACTTTGATAAGTTGATGCACAACCTGAGGCTCTCTATCATGTATGTGAATTCCACCAAGGCCGATGTCCTGTTGCTGAGGGACTGTCTGCATGGATCACCCAAGCCATGAATCATCTAAAAGAATGGGCAGGAATGGGTGCCCTGGGAGGGGTGCTTATCCTAGTCAGTCGCATTGCCTTATGGTGTATCTGCAGGATGAGGGTTACACAGAGGAGAAGTAATGCCATGATTGCACAAACCTTCACAGCCCTGGAGGCAGGGCAATCACCTCAGGCTTGAAAGGGCTAAGCAGTCATCACGCTCAGGATGCGAGACGAAGTACTGCACTTGAGGCTAGCTTTTAGCAGCTTCATGGAGGGCAAGTCTGATTGCATACGGGTTGGTATCCTAATCCCATCTCTGAGAAAAGATACTGGACAGGTGTGACACCAGCTTGGCTGATAACTGGGCATTGGGCCATTACAATGTCCCTTGTTCATTAGAGATCAGACCTCTACCCTTGCCTGTTGCATTTAAAACATAAAAGGGGGAACTGTGGGAAGCCGCAGCCCCAAGATGGCGCCTGGCTGGATGCCAGATAGTTCAAGTTTAGCTGTAAAAAAGCCTTATTTGGAAGTGCTTGATGGATCTGGTGCACTTCCTCCTTCTGTGGCCTATCCGGGATCTCCAGGTGGTATGAGCTGATTGGGCTGTGAGAGTACATTTAAGGACTTGTGGGGGTTGGGAGAGGCAGAAGCTGATGTACAAGGTTCTGGAATAAACTGCTTGAAGAAGAGTCGTGGTCGTGTTTCCTTGCTGGCCGAGGTAGACATGAACATCTTAGAAGAGAAAGTGGGAGGTATCCTTGAACAAATTAGTACAGGAAACTGCTTCCTGAACATAACTCCAGTAGCACAGACACTGAGATAGACAATAAATGGGACCTCCTCAAACTGAGAAGCTTTGTAAGGCAAAAGACACAGTCGAAAAGACAAAATGGCAGCCCATAGACTGGAAAAGATATTAACCAACCACACATCTGACAGAGGGCTGATCTCCAAAATATACAAAGAACTAAAGAAACTAGTCACAAAAACACCAAATAAAGCTATTAAAAATGGGGTACAGAACTAAATAGAGAATTCTCAATAAAGGAAATTGAAAAGGCTGAAATTAAAAAAGTGCTCAACATCCTTAGCTATCAGGGAAATGCAAATCAAAACAACTTTGAGATACCATCTTACTCCTGTCAGAATGGCTAAAAGAAGAAACACTAATGACAGCTTATGCTGGAGAGGATGTGGAGAAAGGGGAACTCTCCTCCACTGCTGGTGGTATTGCAAACTTGTACAGCCATTTTGCAGTTCAGTATGGTGGTTTCTCAGGAAAATGGGAATCAGTCTACCACAGGACCCAGCAATCCCCCTCTTAGGCATAATACCCAAATGATCCACATCCATTCAACAAAGACATCTGTTCAACTATGTTCATAGCAGCATTATTTGTAGTAGCAAGAACCTGGAAGCAACCTAGATGCTCCTCAACTGAAGAATGGATGAAGAAGATGTGGCACATTTACAATACTACTCATTGGAAAAAACCAATGGAATCTTGAAATTCACAGGCAAATGGATGGAATCCTGAGTGAGGTAACCTAGTCACAACATGACAGACATGGTATGTACTTACTCACATATGGTTTTTAGACATAGAGCAAAGGATCACCAGCCTATAATTCATCCCACCAGAGAAACTAGGATACAAGGAGGAACCTAAGAGATTCATACAAGGTCCTACACAGAAGGGGAAAGGAACAAGGTCTCCTGAGCATATTGGGAGTCGGGGGCAGTGAATGGAGAGGGAGTTAGGAGAAAGAGAATGGGAAGAGAGGAGAACATGTGGGACCAGAAAGATTGAGTCGGGGGACGAATAGAGGACAGCAAGGAAAAAGATACCATAATAGAGGGAGCCATTATAGGTTTGAAGAGAAAACTTAATATAGAGAAATGTCTAGAGACCTACAAGGATGACCCCAACTAACAATCTGAGCAACAGTGGATAGGCTACCTTAAATGCCCTTCCCTGATAATGAGCATGGGGAGAGGGGGAGGGTTAGGAAAGTGGGAAGAGTAAAAGGGGAGTGGGGAGGAGAACATAGGGAATCAGGAAGGTTGAATTGGGGTAAGGGGAGAGAGAGAGAGAGAGAGAGAGAGAGAGAGAGAGAGAGAGAGAGAGAGAGAGAGAGAGAGAGAGAGAGAGAGAGAGAGAGAGAGAGAGAGAGAGAGAGAGAGAGAGAGAGAGAGAGAGGAAAGAGATACCTTGATAGAGGAAACCATTATGGTGTTAACAAGAAACCTATCACTAGGGTTTTCTCAGGAACCCAACTAAGATTCTGAGCAATAGTGGAGACGCTAATTAACTGTCCTTCCCCTATAATCAGATTGACTTTAATTGTTATCCTAGAGTCATCACCTCATAACTGATAGACGCAGAAGCAGAGATCTACAGCTGAACAGTGGGTTGGACTCCTGGAGTTGTTTTAGAGAGGGAGCAAAGGGGTCAAGACCATGCTGGGGAAACCCACAGAAACCACTGACCCAAGCAAGTAAGAGGTCACTTACTCCAGACTGATGGCTGGGGAACCTGCATAAGACAGAACTAGAGCCCCTGAATGTGGGTGACAGTGGAAGCAGTTTAAGGGGCTCCTGGCAGTGGAACTAATATTTATCCCTAGTGTATGGACTGGCTGTTTGGAGCCTATTCCCTATGTAGAGATATCTTGTGTAGGCTAGATACAGGGGGGAGAGCCTTGGTCCTGCCCCAAATGATGTGACAGACTTTGATGATTCCTTATGGGAGGCCTCACCCTCTCTGAGGAAGTGGATGTGGTGTGGGGGTGGAGAGATGGTGGAGGGAGTGGGAGGAAAGAAGAGAGAAAACTTGGATCTTTATGTAAAATAAGGTTGTTTTAAAAATAAAAAAGAAACTTGGAAAATAGAAAAAATCAAATCCAGTTCGAAAGGAAATGGTCTTGGTGGAACATGAGGACCACAGATAAAAAGGAAACACAATCAACTAACTTTTACATTTAATAGTATTTTAATATTTAATAGCAATAAAAAGATAACATTACAAAGCAAATGATTAAAAAAAAACCTTAAGTGCTGGATTATATCTTCTGATGATCACATATAGCCGGTGGAGGAGAAAGGCTTGACAGAATAATTGAAGGTGCCAGGAGGATATTTGTGTATGAGGGAACTCTGGGCACCATCCAGGAAACTTAAACATCCATTGTCACAATCAAGGAGCACACCAACCCAGTGCATTAGCTTCTCTATATAGTGATGGATTACTGGCCATGTGGTGAGAAGACTGTAATGATTACCCTCTTTCACATATTTGTGAAGAAATGCACCCTCAGATTCAACCAATTGGTTTCTCTTCCTTAACCAGGAATCTGTATAGACTCCTAGAGCCCAGTCCCAAGATTCCTGCAAATTTATCTCCCAGTTATATTTCCTTGAGATGAAGCTCTATGATCTACAGGAGGACAATAGCATCCAATAGGATCCACAGATGGATCCTGATGGTGAAGTCTGAAGGTGAATCTTTTCATGACATTACATAGGTTCATCTTGTAATGGAGCATGGTTATATTTTCAAAGAAAATGTGAGCTGTGGGAAGAGTTAACATTCTTTATTATTATTTTACATATTTTTATTTGTATTTTTAAATTAATCTTATTTTATATACCAATCCCAGTTCCCTCCTCCTTGTCCTCCCACTCCTCCACCATCTCCCTTTCCACCCCTGCATCCAATCCTTTAACCCTCATGGGTTAGATATTCCATGGGGAATCATCAAAGTCTGTCATGTCATTTGGGGCAGGACCAAGACCCTTCCCCCTGTATCTAGGCTGAGTAAAGTATCCCTCCATAGGGAATGGGCTCCAAAAAGCCAGTTAATGCACTAAGGATAATTACTGGTTCCCTCCAACTGTCACCCATAATAAGGGGTCCTGCTTCTGACTTATGCAGGTTCCCCAGCTGCCAGTCTAGAGTCTGTGAGCTCCCATTAGCTCAGGTCAGCAGTTTCTGTTCATTTCCCCAACATGATCTTGACCCCTTTGCTCATATTGTTTCTCCTCACTCTCTAAAACTGGGCTTCAGGAGCTCAGCCCAGTGCTTATTTGTAGATATCTGCTTCTACTTCCATCAGTTATGGGATGAAGGGTCCATGATGACAATCAAGGTAGTCATCAGTCTGATTTTAGGGGAAGAGCAGTTAAGGTATCCTTTCCACTATTGCTTAGATTCTTCCTTAGGGCCATCCTTGTGGATTCCTGGGATTTCCCCAGTGCTAGGTTTCTCACTAACCCCATAATGGCTCCCTCTATCAAGGTATCTCTTTCCTTGCTCTCCCTCTCTGTTTTTTCCCCAACTTGATCTTCCTAAGCCTTACATTCTCGGGGAGGGTGGGAGCTTAGTAGGACAGTGGGGAGGGGAATAGAGGAGGGGGAAGGAGAGCCAACTTTTTAATTAAAATGACCATTTATATTTCTCAGGTGAGAGAGGTCCTAGAATCTTCTTGGATTTTAAGACAGGATAAGATTAGGGACAGAGACACATAAGGATGACCCCAACTAGGAATCTAAGTAATAGTGGAGAAGCTACCTTAAATGTCCTTCCCATATAATGAGATTGATAACTACCTTAAACATCATCCTAGAGCCTTCATCCAGTAGCTGATGGAAGCAGAAGGAGAGATCCACAACTAAGCACTGAGTCAAACTCCTGGAATCCAGTTTCAGAGAGGGAGGAGTGATGAGCAAAGAGTCAAGACCATGCTGGGGAAACCCACAGAATCAGCTGGCCTGAGCAAGTGGGAACTCGTGGATCGCAGTCTGACAGCTTGTGAAACAACATAGATCTAAACCAGGCCCCCTGAATGGGGGTGTCAGCTAGGAGGACTGTGCAGTCTATGGGACCTCTGGCTGTAGAACCAGGATGTATGCCTAGGGCAGGAACTGACTTCAGGAGCCCACTCTCCATGGAGGGATACTCCCTTAGCCTAGAGACACGGGGAAGGGCCTAGCGCCTGCCCCAAATGACTTGACAGACTTTGATGATCCCTCATGAAAGGCCTCACCCTCTCTGGGGAGTGAATGGGGTCATGGGAGGATGGGAGGAATAGAAAACTGGGATTGATAATACAAAATAAAATTGTTTCCTTTTTTTTTTTTCTGAGACAGGGTTTCTCTGTATTGTTTTAAAGGTTGTCCTGGAACTCACTCTGTAGACCAGGCTGGCCTCGAACTCCCAGAGATCTGCCTGCCTCTGCCTCCGGAGTGCTGGGATCAAAGACATGCACTACCTACACCCGGCAAAATTGTTTCTAATTTAAAATAATAAAAAAACAACCAGGGGTTAAATGTGGCTTAGATACATCTAGACAAGGATTTCCACAAGAAACAGAGTGGTAACATGATGAAAGCTTTTATCAAACTTTGTAGATGATTTAAAGGAGGGAGCCTCAGCATACTTTTAGTGACTACTTTTTATTACATCTGGCAACGGGAAGATGTGTGCATTACAGTGAGAGCAAACACTGTTCTCATGAGTCTACATAAAAAATTATTCCTAAGATGTGGAGTGATGGCTTTCATATGGGTGTTGTGATTTCCATGTAATTAATCATATTTATACTACAGGAAGAGCTAAATATGCTTTAGAAGTGTGTCCCTGGTAGTAATTGTTCTCCTTTAGCTTCTGGTTCCTGATACTTTCTCTGGGAGGTTATAGTTGACTTTAAATCTAGGACAGGGATTCAGATACTGCCTAATGCCCTACCAATTTGTTTTATTTATTTTTTCATTGCTCATGATACATGGCTTTGTCTGTTTAGTTATTTTATGATTTTTCTTTTTTAGTTGTAGTCTTGCTATTTATCCTCGACTAATATGGAAATAAGTATATTGACCAGCATGTCCTCAAACTCATTGGCAATCTTTCTCTACTGAGAATGTATTGTTAGAATTACAAGTACATACCACTATATCTTCTGTTTTTTATTTAATCTAAGAGTATAATGCATTATAGGAACATAGCTGCTAAAACATTTTGGGGAAAATAATCAAGTACTTCTATTACTGAGTACACTTAATTTGAATTAGACTGTCCTTAATCTGCCATTCCTTATGTCTCAATGAACAACAGGTACTCTCTTTTAAGCCTGAATGGACACAATATGATATTCATGTTTGTTTGTGTCTAAAGTTACCATGTGATTAAAAAAGATTACATGTTTTTGGGAAGTTAAATTATTTATTTTGCAAAGGTTATCTCGTAGTTGAAGGGTGTCTCTGGTCATTTCATCACTGCTCACACTCACTTCGGTAGTAGTCGCACCATTCTGCCAGTCCAGTGATGGGCGGGGCACTGAGTTCTGGTTTCATAGTCTGGGGCATGCTCAACTGCACTGACTCACTCCTGCAAGGGAAGAAGACATTGACCTCCCTCCACAGTGATTAGGGAAAACCTCATTCCAGGGTCACTGAAATGGCTCAAGGATAAGTCCCTTGCTACACAAGCCTGGCAATTTGAGTTTAATATTTGGAACCCATGGTGGAAGGAGAAGACTGTCTCCTGAAAGTTGTTCCCTGACTCCACACATGTGCATGTGCACACACATCCACACGTTCTCACACACAATTAACACAAATCAAATTAAAAAGAAACCAACACTCATTTGAACATGTTTCAGAATGTAGATAGCTGCGAAGTGCCGTGCCTTAAAGATGGCGCTGGCTTCTGCCTTCCACCTCCCAGAGGGTGAGCGCTCTCTGGCATAAACAAGCCCTTATTTGGTTAAGTCTGTTCAGCCTGTCTGCTTCCATGTTAGAGTAGCCTACCTGCAGGGTCCACGTAGCTCACTGGGGTTGGTTAGCGCAAGGGGATTTAAGCCTGTGCAGGGGTCCCCCAGGGCCCCGTGGGTCAGAAGAAGCATGTTTCAAGGATCCTGATTAAAACTGCATGAAGAAGATCTTCCCTGAGTCGAGTCTTCCTTGCTGGCGAGGGTCAGGCGTGGTACATCAGAATACATGTTTTCTGACATCATAGTGAGCCCCATGATCAGGAGACAATATAATTTCCTCCTTGATGCTCATTCTGAAGCTCTTCCTGCTACCAACCTGTTTCTTAGTGTTTCCTGCTCCTGTCTTTTGCTACCAGGAATATACAGCTCTTGGTCCTCAGTGTTTATGTTTTTAAAACTGAAAATTTTAACATCAGGCCTCATTACTTACACTCCTTCACTAATATGTAAAAGTAAAGACAGTTTCTGGTAAAGGAGAACAGAAATCATATCTATGAAAATAATCTCAAACACATCATATACAAACAGTATTTTTCCGTATAAAGTGTATCTGTACTTTGCTAAGGCAGATTTCATACCATACTTTAGAATATCATGTCTTCCTGTTATATACATATTTCTTAAATACTTTTTAAAAGATTTATTCATTTATTATGTACACAGTGTTCTGTCTGCATGTTTGCCTGAAGGCCAGAAGAGGACACTAGATCTCATTACAAATGTGAGCCATCATGTCTGCTGGGAATTAAACTCAGGACCTCTGGAAGAGCAGCCAGTGCTTTTAACTGCTGAACCATCTCTCCAGCCCTGGGGTATCATGTCTTACACTGAAGGATAAACTCACCTTTCGAACATGTCATCCTGCAAAGAAAACACAAAAAACTTAGATTTCTAAAGAAATGGCATAAAATATTTTTATAAAGTTCATATAAATGTCAGTCTCCATCACACCTCTCTACCCTGAAAAAATATATTTATGTCTCAGGATAAAGTCAATGAGGCAGGTTAACAGAATTAAAATTCTTGATGAAATCAGACCACAAAAATAAAATTTGAGAAGGATATGGGTAGTGATTGCATATTGCTTTAGAACCCTCACCTATTTGCAAGTGTGACATTCCATAAGCTTGTCCTCAAAGCACAGGGATACTTTCACTAAGGGTACATCAAAAGTATGACCTCACCCCCATGCAGTGCCTCATACTTGTAAATTCAGGGTTGTCAGGTTACAGAGGTATGAGGCCTGAGGATTACTGTCAGTTGGAGGCTACCATAGCCTCCACAGAAGGACCCTGGCCCCAAATCCCAACCTCCTAAAGATCTCTCAAAAACACAGCTTTCAAAGAGAAGAAATTAAGGAATAGCTTTCTTTAAGATTGTGCTCAATATCCATCAGAGGTAAAGGAGTGTTGGAAATCGAAACCACTGAATTTGGGCTTTCAGAGAACACTACAAAAGCATAAAATTGGGACATATTCCTTGGGAAATCACAATTTCAAAAAGCTTAGTCGTTCAAGATTACAAACTTGAGTTTCTCCCGATTATTCCTGAAAGGGAAACCCCCTAACATAAATACAGGGAATATTGAAAGCTATCTTAGTATAACAATCACCAGTGTGTGTCAGACACGGAAGACTTCCTGCACTCCTCCACGCTCACCTGCAGCAGGAGCAAGTGTGGTTGCTGGGATATTACTATCAGCTGCTGATACATTTCTCTCAGTTCATTGCTCTTTAGGATCATCATGGCTCTCCTCTCCCCGAGTTTCTCGAAAACACACTGGCCTTCATTTGTCATACATTCAATATGTTATTTTTCCTATTCATAAAGGACTGGATACCATGTCCTATACTCTGTCCTGATCATTTTTTTCCCCACAGAGTCAAGTAGTCTTGACTAAAAAAGGACATTATCAATCACATTGGAAAAGTATTTTATTCTCCATCATTGCATCCTTCTATGCCTAAATTTGACAAATGATTTCTATCACTGTGATACATAGATTGCAAATTCTTTGGTTACATTAATTTGTTCTTTTTTAATGATGCAGACAATCAAACCCTGAGAATTTCCTCTTATATAAGAGATCCAGAGGTGCCTGAATAAAAAGTATTGATTGAAAATTCATGTGTTCACTCAAATATGAACCTCTGCGTGTAGTCATTAGAATTCATGGTGCAGTCTTAGTCTAATGCAATGTGCTGAACTGTCAGCAATTCACTCACTAGTCTCACACTCCTGCCACACAGCCAGGCCTTTCTTTCCACATGCAGAATTGTACCTTATACTCAGAATGAGAGGCCAGCAGAAAATGTTTTCCTAGTAATATATTTCATGCCTTATACTTATCTCTTGAATGAGAAACGTTGAAAAATATCTGCCTCAACCAGATTTAAGCATTGACCGAGTTATCATATTATTCATTGCCTCTAGATTCTTCTGATTTTCTTGGATCTTATCCCATAAAAATGCCATTTGGTTTATAAGTTTCTATTATAAGAAACAATGAATATTAACTTTTAATAGACAGACTCTTGGGTAATAAATACAATTACTTTAATGAGAATAGAAGAATCAGTTTTCTCTTTTTACTTTGTGTAACTCTAAATTTTAGTGTTCAGAACACTCAAACAAAAAAATACAGCATACTAATTTGCTTAGGTAAAGTGATTAATAAGTATGACTAATGTCTGGGTAATTTGTATTAGATTGGGATTCCCAGATGCTTCTCTCTAGGTTACTACACTGTACTTTTTCTAATTTAGTATCTAGCCATAAATACTTAAAAGTATGATTTTAGGATTTAGCTTTCCAGTGACCCAGGGATAATGTATTACTAAGTAGAAATAATCTTTACACCATAGGACTCCCAAGAGATGTTTATAGTCATTGTCACCCTTTCTTCATTAGCTGGTAATAAAGGGCCAGCATTCTGAAGACAGTGGCTTCCTCATGATCAGGACAACCAACTTGCTGTGTCTGCTAAGCCTCCCTCTTCAGCTTTCACCTTCTCTCAGAAGCATCACTTACCATTTGGCCCTCAGCAGCTGTTTCAATGGCACAGTGTGTGTGAGCACTGTGCTCAGGGGAGTCAGAGCAGCGCTGACAGAGGTAGAGCCTCTCCTCCATACAGAACATACTCTTTGTCTCCTTGTGGGTGGCACACTTGTGCTCCTTTCTGAGGGACTTCATGAGGCTGGCTTGTCTGGCAATGGACACTAGCTTCTTCAGAACAATGTCGGTCCTGAAGTCCTTCTGGCTGGACGGCGCCCTACATAGAGGGCAATGGACAGGAACTTTGATGTCTTCCTGGGAAAGGAAGAGGCATGCCCGGCAGAAGCTGTGGCCACAGCTTATGGTGACTGGGTCTATGAGGCAGCTCAGGCAGACTAAGCAGGTGAGTTCTTCCTGGAAGGCTTGGGAGATGTCTGACTCCATTTTCTGAAGAGAGAAAAGCAGAATTGCTATTTTTGACCCCAGACAAGCAAGAGACTGCACAGATTTGATTCAAGTTGTGGTCCACTTCTGTGTGTGGCAAGACAGGCTTCATTTTTCTTGAAAGACTAAGCTTTCAAGATAAGTACAGGGTGGCAGTTGCTGATCTTTCCTGTTTCACTCTTCTTGACAGAAATAGATTGATCTGATGACATTCTGTGCCCTGCCATCTGCATCTTTTTGGAGACTCCATCCAAATCAGTAAGTACCTTGGTCAAGGTCTGAGACAGTTCTCTCAGTGCTTACAGAATAAAAACAGACCCTGGAGTGATCAAAGTCATTCATGTCGACACAGTGGTCTTCACTACAGTCACATGCAGGGTAAATACCTCCTCATTTTGTTGTCAATCCAAGAACTTTCTATTTGTCTCTATTTCTAGTAAATGCTTTGTTTTGGATTCTGATTTTAACATCTCAATCATTCACATCCCACAGTCCCACTGCTTGACACAAAGGCAGTATTTATTACTTGTCTCCTTTCTATTACAAATACCTAACAAGACTAAGAATTTGTGTTAACTCCTAATTCAAGGGTATTTCCATCATGGTGGGAAAGAAATGATGGCAGGGCCTTGGGATAGCTGGTCTCATGGCATCCAAAAGCAGGAAGCAGAAAGCAAGGAACACTTATTGCTCAGTGCCTTTTCCTTTTTTTCAGGTTTGAGACTTCAAACCATGGAAAAGTGAATTCATCTCCTAAGCATTTAATGTGGATCTTCCCAACTTTAGGGACCCTGTCCCAAATAATCCTTCATGGTCATGCCTAAGAGTTTCCATGTCTATCCTATACCTGTAGAGTTGAATACTAAGGAACTCTCTGTGGAAACTTGTTTGCTTACTAAAGCTACAATTACTGTCTTACCTTTATGGGATGAATTTTTGTAGAGCTAATTCTAATTGGTTTTAATAATAGAACCCCTGAGTCAGATAAAGGGTTAATGCTGGAAGATCAGAGAAGCAGAGCATCCAGCCACTAGTTCTTACCTCTACTGCATCCCCAGACTAAAGGATTCTTGTTTCTAGGAATCCTCAAACTGAATGCTCTGAGCTCCTGTCTCCTCCAGCTTTATATTTCTTTCTTCACCAAGCCATATTACTTCTGTCTCCACCTCCCTAGTCCTGGGATTAAAGGTGTGTGATCCCCAGTTCTAGGATTAAAGGCATGAGTTCTGTTTCTTTTTTAGACTTACCGAATTTCCTGTAGTCCAGGATGGCCTTCAACTCACATATATCTGTCTGCCTCTGTCTCCTGAGTGCTGGGAGTAAGGGTGTATATGGGATTGAAGGTGCTGCAATTAGAGGGCTCTATGACTAACTAGTGTGGCTAGTTCTACAACTCTGACATTCAGAGAAGCTTTATCTGCTACAGCACAAACAAAATATCATCACAAATCCTAGAGGCATAAATAAAGTTCTCATCACTATTTGAGAGTTGGGTATCTATTCCCCTTTTCTTTGAATATCTACACAAATAAAAAAAATCTTGGTTTGATTGAGGCAAATATGCTCCAAATACCTTAAATTCCAGGGTGTGAACAAAGTGGAGCCAATTTGCTTAGCTGGTAGCCATGCGTACCTCAAAACCCAGTACTAATTCTCATTGTCAAGATTCGTTTAGAAAAGAGATCATCATCCCAATGTTGCCTTCCTCACTCATCTGATTGTCTGGCTTTGATATTTCTTCCTGTACATTGGGTACATCATTCCAAAATAATTTACAAGCACACAGAAATAATGAAAATTATGCCAGAACATTCATGTACAGGATAGCATGGTTAGTTTTCTCTAATTTAATCACAGTAGACTTCCAACCTTATATATCAATCAATAGCAAGAACACCCACTTCATGATGGAGCAGGAAGATTGAGTCTGGCAAAGAATAGAGTAAGAAAAGAGGTACCATAATAAGAGCCATTATAGGTTTGAAGAGAAATCTGGCACTAGGGAAATGTTCAGAGATCTAAAAGGATGACCCCATCTAACAGTCTAAGCAATAGTGGAGGGGCTACCTTAAATGCCCTTTGCTGATAAACAGATTGATGACTACCTCATATGCCATCCTTCATATGTATGAAGAGCCTTCATTCAGTAGCTGATGGAAGCAGAAGCAGACACCTACAGGTGAGTTGAACTCTTGGAATCCAGTTGCAGACAGGGAGGAGTGATGAGCAAAGGGGTCAAGACCAGGCTGGAGAAACCCATAGAAACTGCTGACCTGAACAAGGGGGAGCTCAAGGGCTCTAGTCTGATAGCTGGGAAATCAGCATAGGGCCATCCCAGATTCCCTGAATGTGGTGTTAGTTGGGAGGACTGGGCAGTCTATGGGGCCTCTGGTAGTGGATCAGTATTTATCCCTAGTATACGCATGGGCTTTGGGAGCCCATTCTACATAGAGGGATACTCCCTCAACCTAGACACATGGGGAGGGCCTGGACTCTGCTCCAAATGACATGACAGACTTTGAAGACTCCCCATGGAAGAACTCACCCTCCCTGGGGAGAAAAAAGGGGATGGGCTGGGGGTCTGTGGGGGAAAGAGGGGAGGGTGCAGGAACTGGGATTGATATGTAAAACAAGCTTGTTTCTAATTTAAAAATCATATAAAAATAAAATAAATATATTATTAAAGAAAAAGAATAGCCACTCCTTCTAAGATTGTAAACTACTATCAAGCACTATTTCATACTATGGTATCTTCCCATAGTTTACAACAGAGAAACACTAAAAAAATTTCTTTTAACAGATCTTGAATTTTTGCTTTTATATGTATGTATATAAAATACAGATTCTGGTAATTTTTAATCAATTCAAGGCATTTAATTTTATATATTATATGTGTACACTTAATTTAGAGGTATTGAGCACTCTTGTTGCTTTGAATTACGTACAAAAAATGCTGTAATAATATTTTAAGAATTTAAACACTGATCAAATTTGAAAAGTAGCAGGTAAGTACCTTTGAGCATAGTAATCAGGGCAATGAAAGATTGAGTATGAATGATCTAAAATTATCTGTAGCTGTAACAACTCACATTATATTTACAAAAAGATGACCAAATGGGAGCACAATCTTTTTAGATGAATAGCAAAATGTCACTTCTAAAAAGAAACCTCCATTTGGTAATGAACTGAAAATTCCTGTCACTTGTGCACTCACCCAAGGAATTGTCTCTGGCCTCAGCAGTGCTTAACTGGTCAGAGCTCAGCTCTGGGGTCCAGTCCTTATAGATTAGCAGTCTAGGAGCCAGACCTTATGGAAACACACATGGTTTAGAGAATAATGAAACAGGCTGGCCTCTGGTCACTAAAGACCATGCCCACTTGCTCCCATGTTGCTTTTACTAATGCTTTCAATAGGTGATCTCCTGTAAATAGCAGTGTTCTAAATGGGTGGGAGATTTAATTGACTCTGTGGCCAATCTCCACCAGCAAATCTCCCCACAGGGTTTCCTCAGTCACTGCTTAGCTGGGTGTGGCAGCTCACGCCTTTAATCCTACAGGCTAGGAATTCGTCTGCTGAAGCATGAGGAGTTTTAGTGCAAGGCCTGCCTAGGATGCACAGTGAGACCTTATCAAAAAAGGGTTAGTACTTTTCTTAAAATACTTTACTGTATCTAAATATTTTGCAGTGTAGTTTTATCTGCCTGTTGATAATTTAACAAATGACAATGTCAACAATCTTTGATTTTTAGCAAGTATCAACCTTATAAAATTCTGAATAGACCTTTGGCATTTTTGTACAACTTGATTTGATCACATTCACCTCACCTTCAACTCCTTCCACACCAACCTTCTTTGCCTGCACTTAACTTTCTATTCTTAAAAAAAAAAAAAACCATTCCATATATATCATTGTTTCACTTCCAACAGTGTATAGTGACACTAGAGATCAAGAATTCCTCCATCTCCAGCTGTCTAGAGTTCATATCAAGCAGCCAGAGAACTATGTGGAAATTTGAATGTGAAGAAGTTCAAAACCTACAACATTTTCTTTCAAAGACTGGATGTCTCTGTGTGGCTTTGGCTTTCCTGAGACTCTCTCTGTAGATTAGCCTAGTCTGTAACTCACAGAGATCCACCTGCCTCTGCTTCTGAAATGCTGGGATTAAAGGTGTGTCCCAACACCATGTGGTAGAACCTGCAATATCTGTCAGCTGATTGCTTTGCACCTGGATGTCTTGTTTTATCCCTTCTTTAGAATATGTTGTTAGTTGAAGTAATATTATATCATTTTTCTTTCCTTCTATTCTGTTTTTTTTTTATTAGTTAGTTTGTTTTTTGAGACAGTGTTTCTCTGTGTCTTTGGAGCCTGACCTAAAACTAGCTCTTGTAGACCAGGCTGGTCTCAAACTCACAGAGATCCGCCTGCCTTTGCCTCCCCAGTGCTGGGATTAAAGGTGTGCACCACCAACACCTGGCCTTCTATTCCTTTTTATACATCCTTTTTCTAGGCTGGATCAGAATATGTGTCCAAGATTTAAGGTGAATACACTCACATCAAAAGATCATAATTTGGTGGGTCCATTCACTTCAAATGATTCAATAGAAAAAAATTACTCAAAAAAAAATATCACAGCTTCTTGGGTATTAATTCCACATATAGTCAAATTGACCACCGAGAATAATCATCACAGGGGCTAATCTAGAACATAATGGGAGTGCTTGTTCTGTGTTAATTACCCAGGTATGAAGGATTTAGCCTCAGCAAATCATTTCCTCTACTTACAATCCATATCAATGGTTATATATTTATATAAAATACTTTAGGACACCTCCCTGATGAAAAAGCTAAAAATATTGAAATGGCGATAACCCCAGGTTTACATCCTATTTGTGCTGGATACAATTGATTGAGTACTTACTGGAATATCTTAGATATTGATTCTCATTTAATTGGTTGTGACAAGAGACAGTCTTAAATTCAACAATACAAAGCCTGGCTTTACTCAACATGACTTGAAGTGGTCATCTGCTGCAATGAAATTAGAGGCCCCGAGGAAGAGAAGAACTCAGTCTTATCTACAGGACATATGGATGGGAGAAAGTATTTGGGATTTACAATGCAGTCTCAGGATGGAAGTAGTGTGACATCATTTCACAGTCTGAAAGTTCTTCCCTACTTCAGTATTGAAAATTTCAATGTCTGTTCCCTCATTCTATGTGCCACTTTCAAAACACTGGCAACTGTGAGTGTTTGTGTGATTACTAGCATTCCTTCTCTAGTTGATGCACTTAGAATCTATGAGGAGACACACTACGGGGCATATCTGTTTAAGTGAACTGGAGATCTGTCACTGCGGGCAGCACCATGTCATGGGCTGGTGTAGCTCACTGGGTAAAAAGGGGTAAAACTATGACATCAAAGGAGCCCAAACATTCATCTTTCACTGCCCCTAACTGGAGATGCACCCACTCATGTCTGTGATGGATAATGTCCTCTGAAACTGAGCAAAACCCTTAGTTGCTATTGTGAGGACATGATAAAAAGTAACCAATACAGTTGGTGTAGTTTCAAATTTCTTGTGCTTACCATTCTGAGATGGCTTACAATTGCATGTGAAAACTGGGAGGAACTAATGGCTAAGTCTTCATTTTTTAGATCAAAGTCAAGGATGGGATTATGTTTAATAGACGCCCATGCTGCCTCCATGGAAATAGCAAAGCCCACCCCAGTGAATTCTTTCTTATACTAAGACATACCCTTTGGAAATGATTCACAATCACAGAAACGTTACCTAAAATGGGAATGTGGCCATAGACTAGAAGGCATATTCTTCCTGGATTATATTCATAATCCAGACCAAAGGACTGACTTTTGAACATCTAACTGATTAGTTTGAATTAACAATTGCAGACTAATTGAATTTACCCTTTACCTAGCAGATTTTTGTTCAGGAATGCCTAAGCAAATTTATATCTCATAAAACATAGAACACCAATGATTTATAGCTTGTTGGAATTTTCCATTTCCAATTTAGCAAATTTGTCCTAATATTTAACTCTCAAATTTGTTTATGACTATCTACACGATGCTATTCAATGTGGACATGACATACTGATGGTCATATATATATATATATATATATATATACATATACATATATGTATATATATTTATTGTTAAGAGTAAAAAATATATCAGACTACATCTTTGATATATTAATTTTATATATGCACAAAGCGCTCTTGCATATTTTGAAAGTTGCACACATTTTATTTTGTAAGCTTGCTGAGAGAAGGACTAGGCATGTAGTCTGAATTTGCCTTAAAATTCTCCAGCTCCACCCCCCCCCCAGATTGCAGGGATTACAGGCATGTGTCACCATACCTACCAGGAAATCATATTTTATCAACTTGCTGTGCCCAGTCTAACTTGCCTACAGGATGAGTCTTGATGGGGAAATGATACAAACTAGCTTGTGGTGTCACCAGAAGGGGATAGCAGGGACAAATGACAAGTAAGCAAATAAAAGTAGTTCATGTTGGTCTGGACCATATAGCTTAAATCTCCTTATTGGAGCCCACAACTGTGACAGAGCTTAAGTCACATTCAAGTATACAGTCATGAAACTGTTTTGATCTTACAGGTTGTGAGCAATCCCTAAGGTTGGAATTCTTAGCTTCCAGGGCCTAAACTCAGGAAGGACATGTGTTTAATCTCAGCATTGGAGAAGCTGATTTAGAATGTTTCAGATTCTGAGGCCAGATTATGGTGATTTGCAGGCCAGCCTGAGCTACATAGTGAGACTGTATAAACCAACCAAACAACAAAAACTCAACACACACACACACACACACACACACACACACACACAAAACCAAATACCAACTATGTGCAAGCTATTTCTATGGTGTAACGTTCTCTAGCTAAAACACTAATATTTTGGGAAAAGGGAACACATAAGATTTTTATTGTGTGATTGTTGGTATAAACACATTACTAGTTTTATAGTTAAGGTTTCTGCTGTTGTAATGAAACACCATGAGCAAGAACAACTTGTGGAGGAAAGGGTTTATTTTGCCCCCAGTTCTAGTTCATCATCAAAAACAGCGAGGGCAGGAACTGGATCAGGGCAGGAACCTGGAAGCAGGAGGTGATGCAGAGGCCATGGAAGGGCGCTGCTTATTGGCTTGTTTCTCATGGCTTGCTTATCTGTCTTTCTTCTAGAATCCAGAACCATCTACCAAGAAATGGCACCACCCATGATGGGCTTAGCTCTCCCCCATCAATCACTAAGAAAATGTCCTACAGCTTGACCTTATGGAAGAATGCTCTCAATTGAAGTCCCTACCTTCAAATAGCTCTAGCTTGTGTCAAGTTGACAAATTAAGCCAACACATCTTGGCTTTTCTGTGAGGAAGTTTGGAATGACAGAGGGAATGATCTGGCAAGCACTGCCTTGCTGGGTTTAGGATTCCAAAGAGGCTGGGAAAAGAAATTCAGGAGTAAAGCAGGGTCCTGGATCTTACCAGAGGTCTTAACAGGTGAGAAAGCCACTGTCCTGGGATCCATGTCTTGGAAGAAGCTCTGTGGTAGGTCTTGGGATCATGGGGTCACTCTGGCCATTGATTAATACTTATCAGCCTCCAGCTACTGATGGCCAGTGTTCATACGAGGTACCTTTAGCCTATGGACAAAAGAGAAATAAAAAGGGTTCTTTCTTTCTTTCTTTTTTTTTTTTTTTAAAGATTTATTGTTTATACAGGTTTATACAGGGTTCTGCCTGCATGTTGGAAGAGGGCACCAGATCTCAGTGTTATAGATGGTTGTAAGCCACCATGTAGGTATTGTGAGTTGAATCCGGGTCCTCTGGAAGAGCAGCCAGTGCTCTCCAACCCTTGCTACCTCAAAGTGCAAAGAGTTTTGGACAATTAATTTTTCTCTCTCCAGCAAGTTTCCTCAGTTCTATAAAAAGAGTTACTGAATGTGGACTGGTCAGGGTTCTCATCTCTCAGCCTCAGCTCTCTACCCTTTTCTCTTAAAGCCACTCATATATACTTTGACACAAGTAACCTTTGTCCCCAACATACAGTTCTTAGGGTACTGCATGGCCGACCTATGCATTTGCCTTTCATTCTCATGCCCCTACTCCTGCCTAGTTCTATGTTAAGGTGACATAATTCAAGTCATCCTGGAGGAGGGAGTCTCATTTGAGAATTTGCCTCCACAAGACTAGGCTGCAGGCAAGCTTGTAGAATACTTTCTTAATTAGTGATTGATGCAGGAGAGCCCAGTCCATTGTGGGTGATGCCATACCCAGGCTGGACATCCTGGGTTCTATAAGAAAGTGTGCTGTACAAGCCATGAGGAGCAAGCTAGTAAGCAGCACTCCTTTATGCCTTCTTCAACAGTGCTGCCCCCAGGTTCCTGCACTGAAGGTCACAGACAGGCTAAGTGGAGGGTAGGTGAATGCTGCCACAAAAAAATGAATGCTGGATTCATTAAGGAAATGGAGTAGTCTGACATAGCCTCTCCTCCAGCAAGGTCCCAATATCCTCCGACAACCGAACAAGGCTTTGATACAGCAGTTCTTTATCCTGGTGAAGCTCTACTATCAAGTGAACCAGAGGCTCAGACTGTCTCCATTTCTCTGCTCCTCCTGCCCCCATTGCTTTTAATTTCACAAAGCCTCGATATGCAGTACTCACTGGGGCAGCATTGGAGGACTATTTATCAATAGTAGCGCTTCCTCCTTTTCTTCTTCTTCTTTTTTATGCTTACAATGTCTTCATCTGAAGATTTAGGTGGTGCTAGGTACAATACATTGACCACTAGGGATAGAGTAGGAATAGGTTTAGAATAGGGGAGGAGATGTGGCACAAAGCTATGGGACATTGTTGGGTATTTCTTGCAGGGATCAAGTTGACCATCCTAGGTAAGTGACTGCTACCACATCCACATATGCTACCTTCTGTGCTATCAACATTGTTTGGAACAATTTTCTATTGGCTGTTTTGGTGTTTGTAACTTTTTTATGTTCCCTTTGGAGCTCCTTTCACATCACAAACAAAGCTTTGTTTCTAACTGTGTTGTGCTTATCATTCCTGTTCACACTCTTCACTCCCATGTTTTCTTCAGCTATACAAGAGCAACCCTTCCCCTCTTTTCCACAAGGAAATTTCAGTCAGATAACCTATTAAGACTAAACTGTGTCTTACTGGTCATATCCCTAAGTAATGTGCCATTGTATAAATTCCAATTTGGATTTTGGCTGTCCCATGAACTTTTTAAAGGATTCAGGTGAGTCCACACTTAAAGGGAAGGGGAAGACAACTGCATACATTTAGGCAGAAAACAGGAATGAATCTAGTGAATCATGTTCAAGTTTAGTCACAACAGATGGACAATGCAATCCAGTATGCAGAATCAGGAACAAGGTAGTAGGGGCACAGGTTTATGGATTACTAGGCATAAAGTGCAGAGACAATTCCACTCAGGAAATAGGGAAGAGGATGGAGAAGGCTCTGGGTAAGGGACAGAAGAGTGGCCAGTGAAGTGGGCTCCTTCACCTCTATGGACATATTGATTAGAAAGGACTCCCTGAGTTTGCAAAAGGCAGAATCAATGGGTCAGGAGTAGAAGAATGCAGGACAGGCAGACATACTTGCAATGAAGACAAACCCTCATCCTACTGCAGGGGTTGCCTAGTAGACATTTGGGGAATACATTATCCTTTGATTTATACCCTAGATCATCAGAGACAGGTAAGAACTATATTAAGTACGAAGTTCACGAAAGTCCCAGACAGCTCAGAGGACAGAACACACAGACAGACATGGCAAGGTGATCTGATGAGACAGAGTAGAAAAGTGAGGTTCAAACATTATGAAGACAAGCCAGAAAACACTCAAGAGAGAAAATACAAATGACCATGCACTTTAAATCCTGGGAACTTGTGTACCCATTATGAACTGGTAATGTCTGGCCATAGGTGGACCAGAGAGTACCAGATCCATCCTCAAGTACTAGGTCAGAAGCTCCAAGACAGGTGTCAATGTGTCCTTTGACTCATTTGGCCTAAAGGTCAGTCTAGAGTGAGGAGCACAGGCTGAAAAGGAGTTCACATACATCCTTCCCTCTGTCCCCATCCCCACTGACACCTTGCCCACATGGCAGAGTAGGCCCAGAATGCAATGCAGTTACCCACCAGGAACTATGGTACTCGATATCTTTCTCAGCTCCCATTGCTGTACTTCAAAAGCTTCTGGAAGAAAGTAAACAGAGTGGTTCATTCACGTCTGCCTATAGAAGACACAGCCACATCAGCTCACACCAGATCAGCATCAGCTTTCCACTGGTTCCTTGATGGTTACAGAAGGTGCTGTAGTGAGGCCAGACAGACAACTCACCCTGCCACCCACCCACAGAGTTCCTTTTAGAGAAAGACTGACTAGAAACATGGAGGTACAGCTGCAAGCCCTCAGGACCAGCCAGAGGAGGATTTGCTTCTTCTGCATTGTTGGGCCCACACAACTATACCTTTGTACTCAGGTTCATGTCATTGACTATAAAGTTGTGCTCCACTGATGGTGCCTTCTGTCACAACTCACCAATCAAAATCGAGCATCAGACATACACCCTTTTCCAGAATACATCACAATACACACAATTTCCAAGGAGAACTACTAATTACAAACAAAGGCTAAGAGCTTTGGCAGGGACAGAGGCAGGAAGGATGTGTGTTCTTATAAAGATCATAATTTTAAGTTTATTTCATCTGTATTGCCTGCATATGAATGCCTGTATATCACATGCATTCAATGAGGGCATCACATACCCTGGAACTGAGTTACAGATGGCTGTGAACAACCTTATGGGTTCTGGGACTCAAATCCAGTCCTCTGGTATTGCAGTCAGTGCTCTTTCTTAATCAAAGAGCCATCTCTCCAATGCCCCCAGCTCATTTTTAATTGACAGTGGGGTTTGGTATGATTTGCTTCTAATCCTCTTTACCATTATGTCTGGAAGGAGAAAAATACAAATTCCCATCTCCTTTCCCACTGCCTCAGCCTGCCAAGTAGAAGGTACAACCTGACTGTTTACTGGGTCCTCTACTATGGATTCCAACTGGCACACTGTTACTTACCGGGAAAACTCTCTGTACTATCGATGTTCTGCTGATCTTCAACGTCTGTGTCTCCCACCTGGGCTGTATCTGCAAGAATGTTAGGACAGAGTGTACCAGGTGATGCTATACCTGCTCACATAAGATGAACCCCAGTTCTTGGGATTTTCCATGGAGCCTCTATCACAAAATCATTTTCTCTCATTTAACCCTTAACCCTCCTTCCTAATAAGAATCTTGAGTAAACACTAAGAATTTCCTGAACAAAGGAGGGTCTCAGGTACTTACAACTTCCTATCAGTGTAGAAACTGTCTGCAATTATAAAAAAGAAAGCAGTGTCAGGATTGGGCTATGTTGCATACTTTACAATGGGTATCGCTTTTGCTAGGTGACTTAGGGAACCATGGGCAGATAGCTCTACTGGTGCTGCAAATGACACTCTAGAGATGAAAGTCTTTCCTGCATTGTGCTTTCCTAGCACTGCCTCTGCCTCCGAGTGCTGGGATTAAAGGCATGCACCACCACCACCACCCAGCATCTCACAATCCTTAGGGGAACAGGGAGAGTCATTTCTGAGGAAACTGCTTATGTGATTCAAAGGTAATGGATGTGGTGATGTCAGCGACACCAGAGATATGGAGACCCACTGGCAGGAAACTCCTGAACTCCACAAAGGAAACTGTCTTTCAAAAGATATCACCCATGGAACCCAAATATAGCTGTATTTCTATAGAAGACAAAGGTGTTCTTACGGTATGTTTAGACTCTGGAACTTGTACACCACTTGGGAAATCTAGAAGAAAACAGAGCAACTGTGACTACTAATGATCATAAAACACTTAGGAAACAGTCTCAATGTGCCCACAAGTGTATGAGTGTATGGAGATAGCTGGGGTTGCTGCTGGTTCATTCTCCAGTGCAGGAGGGTGTTCCAGAAAAAAAAAAAAAAAAAAAAAGAACAAAATGAGACCTAGGTGACGGGAGGTGTCATTCTGTAAATGTTTCTCGTTTTGGTTAATGAAAAAACACTGTTGGCCAATAGGAAAGCAAGATAGGCAGGACTAGGAGACAAGGAGGAGAGAGGAAGTAGGGAGGAGATCCAAGATGGAGGACCAACAGGGTAGTATGCTGGGCTCTCTCTCCGATAAGACAAGGCCATGTGGAAATACTTAGGTTAATAGAAATGGGTTAATATTTAAGGCAGAGATAGCCAATAAGAAATGCTAGTAACAGGCTAACAGCATTTATATCTAATACAGTGTCTCTGATGTGGCTGATGTGGTGGTGGGACCAGACTGGCAGGAAAACCTACTCATAACACCTAGGATCCTTGTTCCTCCATTAAAGCCACTTTAAGCAATATAAAATAAATCCAGCTGACTCACACTTTGCGGCATATACTCATAATACCAGCACTTAGGAGATAGAGGAAGGAGGATCAGGGTTCAGGATCAGCTTCAAACACAGTGAGATAGAGGCCAGCTTCAAAATAAAAAACACATAAAAGCAGCATAATTTCTAACTACATTCTAAATATAGTATAGTGCCCTTATACTCACAGGTTAGTGTAGCTTTTACCATCAAACAAAAACACAAAAACATTCTGTTGCATTTCTCTTTGCAACAGAATGAGATCATAACAGAAAACCATAACCAATAAAAATGCAGAGGCAAGTGACTGTGGGGCACTCTGCCTGAACTGACCCATTTATAACAGGAGTCCTGCAACCAAAAAGCTTTGGAGAGTGTGTGGGAATCTTCTTTCCCCAGGAAGCAGTCCAACTGGTTTTCCAACAACTGACCAGCTCTGAAATCTCCCAATACACATAACATTATATGGAAAGAGTGGATTATATCTTTGCATTTAAGAATGCACATTACACACACATAACACACACACACACACACACACACACACACACACACACACACATAACTACAATCTACAGTTGGAGGAAAGGAGGGAGAAAGTGAGTAGGGCATGGGGATAGTCAGAGGGAGAAAAAAGGAAAACAATATAATTTAAAAAAATAAAAAGTTAATTTAAAGCTCAGTATGTGTAATTATTAGCATCTGGTTTTTGTTACCAACAGCTATTTCTCAGAACTGTACAGGCTGTTCAACCGAATCTTTCTTTGGTTATTGACAAACTAGGTTGGGGAATCTTATTACTCACAGTGCTACTAGAAAGTGTACTATAATACTTCAGTAATTTTTTAATCTTTTGGTCCAGCTTCTAAGACATGGGTCCACAATCTACAAAAGTAAGCCACTTTGTCATTCATGACTGCCTTTAACTCCAAAGGTCTGTGTGAAATGACACAGCAGGGAGTCTTGGACTTTTCACATGAGTGACTTCAAGTATCTGTGGAATGGATTAGTTTACATATGTAGTTAACAGGACATGGCGGCAACTTGCCATGGATGCCCAGCATTTCTGAACCACATAGTAAACTCTCAGTCTTGCTAGAGATGCTCTCAGATTTTCTTCAGTGAATTTAAGGTTTGAACATGGAAGCAAAAGCATTGGATTGCCCAGATAAGATTCATGTTTTAACTTTCTGTGTATGAGTTTTTAGTCAGGGATTCTTCTGAAGCAGGGGTTATAACAATCCCTAGGCACAAATGTCATGAAGACCAGATGAGCTAATAAAGTTCATTTTAAATGTGTATGAGCTATGTCCTCCATAAACCATCACCTTACGCAGAATCACATACACTCAGAATCACAAGACATTGAAGCACATGCAAACCCTAGCATTCATTAAGCACACAGCCTCATAGGAATCTATGCAGAAACTTGGCTATAAACAGGTGTTTAGAGCACCTTTTAAAAAATCATGTTGACTATTTTGATCCTTCCAGAAACAAGTTGGGTGGCCTTTCAAAGAGAAGACAGTAAGGGACCCCACACCTATCTTAGCATTTACATTTTTCCTCACCAAGGAGTTAAACAGTACTTACAGCTTTTGTATTCTTCCCAGGCTCCCTAAAATTATAGAAACAAAGACATTATAAGGGCAATATCATGTGACATGGAGGCACATGTCTTTATTTTTCTCCCTCAGTATTGAAAAGGCATGGTGATCACTGCCAATATTAATGGCTGGCAAAACAAAGATAAGACACATCTGCGACAAATCCATGATCATTTCATGAATGATGTATCTCTAACCCCCTTTCAATCACCAATCACATATAGCGAATCCAAGGAAGAAGCATTGTTTCCCAGAGGGACAGGCGTTAGCATCTCTTCTGTACCCTGACTGTGCCATTCACAAATGCTCTTTCCCACAAGGTGTCCATTGGCAAGGGACTGTTCTACTATTCCAGAAATCAGAGCACAGCAAGTATAACCCACACTGTCATAATTTAATAGTCAAACTCAAATGACATAGGAAATTCAGACAGCAACATTCATATTTTAGTCATAGAAAGGTCATCTTACCTCATTATGAGGGTTGAACTCTTCCTCTCTACAAAATATCTCTTTAATGGCAGGAGAATTCTGAGTACCTAGGAAGACAGAATGACTATTAATCACTGGTGCTGTGTGTCATGTCTTCCTTAGAGAATACTGCTTCACTTACACAGCAGGCTTCTATGTATGGCCTCTGGGATACTCCCCTTTATGGGCTAATTCCAATTGTACCCTTTTGTATGAATATATATGTATATACTTAATCTTATAATTTTCAAACATTCTTAGTGCTTTCTGTCCTTTGTTCTACTCCCTCATCCCTTTCCCCACTCAGACCTCAAGGGAGTGAATGAATGAATAATATTCAACTTTATATGGAAAATCAAAAAATCCAGGATAGTCAAAACAACCCTGTAAAATAAAGGAACTTCTGGAGGCAACACCATCCCTGATTTCAAGCTTCACTGTAGAGCTATAGTAATAAAAATAGCTTGATATTGGTCAATGGAATAGAATTAAAGATCTCAACATTAATCCACACACCCATGAACACCTGATTTTTGAAAAAAAAGCTAGAAATATACAATAGAAAAAAAGAAAGCATATTCAACAAATGGTGCTGGCATAACTGGATGTGACATATGGAAGATCCAAATGGACCAAAGACCTCAATATAAATCCAACCACACTGAATCTCTTAGTAGAGAAATTGGGAGGTACCCTTGAACAAATTGGCACAGGAGACTGCTTCCTGAACATAACATCAGTAGCACAGACACTGAGATTGACAATTAATAAATGAGATCTCCTGAAACTGAGAAGCTTTTGTAAGGCAAAGGACACAGTCAACAAGACAAAACAGAATGAAAAAAGACCTTCACCAGCCTCGCATCTGACAGAAGGCTGATTTCCAAATTATACAAAGAACCAAAACACCAAGTAATCCAATTAAAAATTGGGGTACAGAACTAAATAGAGAATTCTCAATGGAGGAATCTAAACTGGCTGAAAGATACTTAAGAAAGTGCTCAACATCTTTAGTTATCAGGGGAATGCAAATCAAAACAACTCTGAGATACCATCTTGCATGTGTCAGAATGGCTAAAATCAAAAACACCAAGGACAGTTTATGCTGGAGAGGATGTAGATAAAGGCATCGCCTCCTCCTCTAAGTGCAAACTTGTACAGCAGCTTTGGAAATTAGTATGGTGGTTTCTCAGGAAAATGGAAATCAATCTACCTCAAGACCCAGCAACTACACTCTTGGGCATGTACCCAAAGGATCCACATTTATACAACAAGGATATCTGTTCAACTATGTTCATAGCAACATTATTCGCAATAGCCAGAACCTTGATGGAACCTAGATGTCCCTCAACTGAAGAACTATAAAGAAAACATTGTACATTTACACAATGAAGTACTACTCAGTGGAAAAAAACCCAATAGAATCTTGACATTCACAGGCAAATGGATGGAAATAGAAGAAACCATTCTGAGTGAGGTAACCCAGTCACAGAAAGACAAATATGGTATGTACTCACTCATATATGGGTTTTAGACAGAGCAAAGGATTATCAGCCTACAATCCTCACCTCCAGAAAAGCTAGGAAACAAGTGGGACCATAAGAAAGACATACATGGTCCCTAGGTGAAGGGGAAAGGAACAAGATCTCCTTAACACTTTGGGAGCATGGGGGAGGGAGTAGGGAGGTAGGAAAAGAGGAAGGGAGGAGAACATGAGGGAACAGGAAGATTCAATCAGGGGAAGATACAGAGGAGAGCAAGAAAAGAGATACCTTAATAGAGGGAACCATTATGGGTTTAAAGAGAAATCTGGCATTAGGGAATTGTATAGAGATCTACAAGGATGACCCCAACTAAGAATCTAAGCAATAGTGGAGAGGCTATTTTAAATGCCCTTCCCTGATAATGAGATTGATGATTACCTTACATGCCATCCTAGAGCCTTCATCTAGTAGCTGAAGGAAGCAGAAACAGAGATCCACAGCTAAACACTGAGCCATACTCCTGGAATCCAGTTGTAGAGAGTAAGGAGGGATGATCAAAGGGGTCAAGACCATACTGGGGAAACCCACAGAAACAGCTGATCTGAGCAAAGAGGAGTTCATGGACCCCAGCCAGACAGCTGGGGAACCAGGTCTCCTGAATGTGAGTGGCAGTTAGGAGACCTGGACAGTCTATGGGGCCTCTTGCAGTGAAACCAGTATTTATCCCTAGAGTGCACTAATGGACTTTGGGAGCCCATTCCCCTATGGAGGGATACTCTTCTCAGCCTAGATACAGGGGAGTCACCCCAAATGATATGACAGACTTGATGATCCTCCATGGAAGGCCTCACCCTCCCTGGGAAGTGGATGGGTGATGGGATGGGGTTGGGGTTGGTGGGGAGCATGGGAGGATGGGAAGGAGAGGGAACTGGGATTGATATGTAAAATAAGATTGTTTCTAATTTAAGTAAAAATATTAAAAAATAATCATTTGAGTGCCAGGGCCTGGAAAGATGGCTCAGAGGTAAAAAGCACTGTTGCTTTTGCAGAGGATCTGGTTTTGATTCCCAGAATCAACATGGTGGCTCATCATCATCTGTAACTTTAGTTCTAAAGGATCTGACCTGTCCTGTGACCTCTGAGTGCACCGGGTACTCATATGGTACACTAACATAAACACACACAGGCAAAACATTCATACAATGAGACACAGTAAGGCTAAATTGACTTTTGAAGCCCAGAGTCTGTGAGTACATGTGCATGTGGGCATCTTCATTGGCATGTGGTTCATCCATGACTTTGTGAGCACACCTGCCTGTGCCCACTTTTATGGAGGTCACAAGAGGGGATCAACTATCCTGCTGTGTTGTAACATTTTTCTGTCTTCTTCCATTCAGCCAGGGTATGCCACTGAAGCTAAAGGTAGGCTAGCAAACATTAAGTCACAGCTGTACTGTCTCTACTACAGGCATACACACACACACACATGCACTCCCAAGCACAGAGTGTGTGACAGGACCACTGCTGGGACCCTTTCCTATCAGACCTGACCTAGAAGGCTGTTATATAATTCAAAATTTCCCTATATGTTGGGGACTCTGCCTCACCTACATGTGGGGAGTAAGTAGTAGATAGGGTGGCTCATCTCTTCTTGTCCACATCAGGTGAAGTCACAGCAACTTATACATGTACCTTAGCTTTCCTCTAGTTCATGTTATTCAACCAGAGCCAGAATGGCTTTTAAATGCATTTAAAATTCTATGGTTGTATTTCTACTGATGAGATAGATACATTTATATTTTTCACCTACTAAAAGTTCTTCTAAATCACTTTTACATATGGTACAGAACACAATTGACTACTATATATAATGGAAGCAAAGCCTCAATATGTACACTACCTTTCTGTTGTGATTTTAGTGCTTCTTTGGAACTTTTGGAAGCTTGATGTTCCTCCACATCCTGTGAGGTGACAGATCTCTTCTTATAAAATCTTTGAAACATCGAAGAAACTGAGAATATATACACAACAGGGAGAATTATTTTAGCTTTATGGTAGGGAAACAGAAAACTAATCATGGCTGTGTGTTTGTAAACATGATCTAACGTCCTGTTTCCAGCTAGTCATCAGAATCAAAACATTAATTCAGGAAGAACACCAAATTTTGTGATTAAGGATTACACCGACAGTAGGTAATGTCTACATTTACATGGCTGTGCAAATACAAAAAGATCAGCAGGACTGAATGTGTTTTATGGGTGTGGTACCAGATGGAAGTCACGTCCTTCTGAGAACCACATGAATAATAATCTGTTGTTCATACAATTCCTCTTTCTTCCGTGTTTTCCTTAAACACTAAGTTTCTGAAGACTTCCCATGAGACATTCTAGTCTAAACGAGAACTATAAATGGCAAACCTAACACAAGGAAAGGTACATGTACAGCAGAAATTCTCTAATGATGTTTGTTAAATACCAGAGGAATTCAGTTAGACTCTAGGGACTGAATTCAGATCGATCCATTGGATCCATGATAGAGAGCATGGTTGTTGTTGACTTTCATTCTTTATTTAACCATGGTACTTACAGCTCACAAAGAACATATGGTATTGTCTTAGATGAGTTGAGAACAACAGTGTGTATCCTCTACCTTCCACTTTAACTAACCACTTTCAATGTAACCAAACTCCTGACTGAAGTAGCTCAAGAGAGATGGTCTCTACCTTCCAATCCCTACTCAAAATTTGAGTTGGTGCCAAAAGAAGTAGAAAGCACTGGCTCAGTACAAATATATTATCTTTCTTCTGCATCCACAATCTGTCATGTCCCTCTTAGTGATTAATTTTAACCCTCAAGGAACCACACTGAGAGATTATAGATTCTTGCATATTCCTTTGAGATACTCAGACTCCAAATCATTCTAAAACACGTTATCACATGATGGTCTGACATAAATGAAACTTCCCTTCAGTTGTCTTCAACAAGATATGTATGTACAAGGGTTTCTAGATGACAAATGCCCTCAGACAGTATATGGACAACCCAGATAAAGTGGAGCTAGAAGGACAGGGTCTGTCTATATCAGCATTAAGTGCGCACCATACCTGCCCTGCCCTATTTTTTTTTTAACTTGCAGTTGATATGTAAAGTGAAAAATTAATTTTTTGAATTGACAAATTTGTCACTGGAAAGTGGATTGTATAACAAGGATAACTGTCTTGGGGGAAAAAAATCTTTTTAGACACTGCCTGGTCCATAAAATGCCAAAATAACTGAAGTCATCAGAGCTGAATGCAGTGACTGAAGACACATGAGTATGACTGTTTACTTAGGGCATTGCTTTTTTTCCCCCTTAAACTTCCAATTTTCACTCCCAATAGGAGTCTTATATCACACTGGGGTGCCATAGAAAAGACAGCAAGCATTTAAATAATTATCTAAAATATGTGAGAAAGAGATTCCATAATACATACTGCCTTTGAATTTTCTATACTCCATCTGTAATTGAAAGGAAAGAAAACACTTTGAGGTTCAGGTCATACAGAGTCTGTTTGCATAGCCCTTTGCTTTGCCCTATGATCCAGCATAGTGTGGAAAAATACAGGAAAAATACATAAAAAGGGCTGTATCAATACATTACATGGTGATGTCACAGAAAAAAAGGGCCATGTATTTTGTGACAAAGCTAATACATTACACTCATATACTGACTCAAAGTGAGAGCAGAGCCTCTCTCCCTTTTTCTGTCATTGAGGGCTCCTTAAACAACATCACAACATGGCAGGCCACCTTAACAACCTGCTTTGGGCTATTAATTCCTTCTATGAGATGGTATCCAATTATTTGCACAAATGCACATGTTTTAAATGTATCATACTCCCAATGCTCAATATTGGATGCATGAAGCTTCCAACAGTATAGACTTTTGGGAAACATCTCAAACTCCATCTAGATGACAGGCCGGAGAAACAAATAGGAGAGGACCCTTAAGGAAAGATACACATTTTTATAGACAATACACTTTTCCTAAGCTGACTCTCTAATATTCATGATGCCCTGGTCAGTTTTGTTGTTCAGTAGGTTATCCACTGAAATGTAGATCACCAAGTAACCCTTCTGTCTTAGACAAGTAAGGCCCCCTTACCTTCACTGGTGTCTTTTCCTGGTTCTCTGGTGAAGATACATTGTCAACATGTTCAGGTAATTCTAGGGGGACAGAAAGCGACTGTCAGCACATGGTACTGGTTACTGCTTAGTACATGTGACTAGATCTAATGGGGCAGCTGCTGAACTGTCTTCCCTTGAACGGAAATTAGAGCATAGAAAGACCTGGAGAGATAGGAGTAACAGAATTGTTACATTTCCAGACAGTAGGGACCTAAAGCAACATTAAAACAATTTATCTGATTGGAGATTAAATACAAATCTTCACATGTATTCTCTTTGGAGGCACTACTGATATGTCTCAGTTTGCATATGGAGATCAGAGGACAAATTGTGAGGTTCCAAATTGTACATGTGCAAGATAACCCTACACATAAGGCACAGGGAACGTTTTGGTAGAGGCATGGAAAGACTATAAGAACCAGGGGAATAGGACATGCTGCTAGATAGTTTCATTTAGACATGGCAGGGATGACACAGCCCACGAAATCTTAATACAGTTCTCCAAATAGGACCTGTATCAGACAGTCCCTACTGATATGCCACCATAGACCAAGTGCTGCTGGCAATCAGTGGTTGTAGAAAGAGGGAGAATCCATTTTCTCCAGGGGTGACCTTCCTCATAAATTATCTAATCCCAAACTAACAGCACTAAACACACAAGAGCATACATAGGTATAAACAACATTAAATGGCCTCATCTGTTTATAATAGTTATCATGGAAGACATCACATATTTGAAGGGTGGGCATGGGATGAGTTGAACGGATGAAAAGTTGGGAGAGAATGATATAACATAGTAGTCACATTAAATTCTCAAAGAATTAAAGATGTAAATTAAAACAACCCTGTTTTCCCACACTTGCTTTGGTTCAGTATTTCCTCATTATGTTCCTTTTTGGAATTATAATGTATATTCTGTGCTATGATGTGTTGGAAATGTGTGATCTGCTTTTTTATTTTCATTTTTTTTTAAATAGAGGATTATAGTTAAGAGATTGCCATGAGTTTCAGAAAAGACTTTGCACTTTGGATTTATACCAGGTTGAGATTGTTATGGACTATGGGGACTTTTAAAATTGGACTTAAAGCGTTTCTACATTATGATACGGCTACAAACCTATGGGGTCCAGGGAGTGGAATATGGTGGTTTAAAAGAAAATGGCCCCCATAGGCTCAGAGGGTGTGTCAGTGTTTATTCGGAGGTGTGGCTTTGGTGAAGTAGGTGTGATGTTGCTGGAGGAAGTATGTTACTGGAGGTTCCGGAATTTGAGGTCTCAAATGCTCAAGCAAGGCAAAGTGTGGCACTGTCTTCCTGCTGATTCCTATGTAGAACTCTCAACTTCTCCAACACCATGCATGTCTGTCTGCACACCACCACACTTACTGCCATATTGTTTTTCTTTTTCAAGTGTTGCTGCCTTTAAAGCTACTGCTATCCTATTAAGCAACTGCCACTCTGCCGGTGCCAGCAGCGTTGAGGCTGAAAACTCTGAAGTCTGAGGGAATTCCCCCAGGCACCACTCTTTCAAAGCTACTAAGGAGACCTATTTAAATCTGCACACTGAGGAACTCAAGATTCAAAGGCTGAGGTAGAACCCTGCTTCCCAGGGACACTGAATAACAAGCAGCTCACCTCTTCTGTCTCCCAAGAAGTCCTAGTGCTCATGCTCACCCTCCTTATAAACCCTTCTCCACCTGGCTCCTCCCTGCAACTTCCTGTCAGTAGTTGCTGACCCAGCATCCTGACTGTAGGTGAATTTCATTTAATCGAACACATTTTTTTTCATCATTAAACAAATGTTCCAGGACATAAGCAAAAATAACACATCTTAAAATAATATTCTACAACATTGCCCTGATGGTAATGGACTAAACTTCTGAACTGTAAGCCAGGTCCAGTTTTCCTTTATAAGAGTTTCCATGGTGATGCTATCTCTTCACAGCAGGAGAAACACTGAGACAGGAGACAAAGGCCTAGTGAAGAGGTAGGGCACTAAAAGAAACACATTCTTATCCTCCAAGAGCAGTGTGTAACATGACCACTCTCTTAGGAGTTTGGGTCAGCAATGCTGTTATTTAACTCGAGTTTCACCCTCAAATGTGAGAAATGGATGTTTACCACCTGTCACTTTTTGAAAAACATTGCCTCTAATTCTTTTACATCACCCACATGTGAGAGAACGTATTAGAGAGGGTGGCTCACCCATTCTTGTCTATACCAGGAGAAGCCACACCAATTCATGTAAGATGAGCCTCAGCTTTCCACTGGTCCATGCTATCAAATGAGAGCCCAAGGTGACATCAAATGCATTTTAAATCCTGTGGTTGCAGGGTGGGGGTGGGCTAAAGGAATGGCTCAGTAGTTATGAATACTTGTTGCTCTTGCAGAGGACTGTTGTTTGATTCCCAGCACAGATATGATGCCCCACGACTGTAACTCTGTTCCAGTAGAATTGACATCCTCTTCTGCAGGCACCAGGCATGCTTGTGATGCACATACATATGTGTGGGCAAAATACTCATACACATATAAATAAGTGAATATTATCCACATATAAAAATACTGTGAAAATTCTCATAGATATCTATGTGGAACAAAATAATTTTAACCACTATATGCAACTGTAGAGAATTACAGACTTCTCACAGTACCTTTGGTTTTCACCTCAGTTGTTTTTGCAGAAGGATGCACAGAGCCCAGAGGCTCCTCCATGTCCTGAGGGGTGATGGTATTCTTCCGACAAATTCCACTTAAGATTGCAGGAACTGGGAATGCATTTATAATGGGGTCATGTTAGCCTCATGGCAGAAAAGCAGAGGAAACTAACAATCGTGTGTTTGTGCATTTGATCTGATTGCTTGTTTCCAGGCATAGTCATTAGAGTGAGTTCAAGAGGATCACCAAACACAGTGTACAATCAGTGAAACATTGCATGAACATGACAGGTAAAGGCTAAATTTATGTGACAATGCAGAAGGAAGAGCCACTTGAATGAACACATTGTGTGCATCTGGTACCTTCTGAGAGGCACAGAATGCAATGCCTCCATTCACCAGCTAGGACACTAAGAATCTCTTAAGGACTACTCACGAGAATAACTAGGCTAGAACAGATCTTTGTAATGTATACCGTAGGAGAAAGCACAGGCATTACCCAAGTGCCCTGTGAGGTCTGTGAGATGCCAGACCACCCCAGCTACACAGGAGTATCTGAATCCAGAGCAATGGTACATTTACTCCAGAATGCTGGAGAATGGTTGTTTACTCTCCATTCCTTGACTACTCCTTATATAAGACATCTCATGGGCAATGTATGGTAGTCTAAGGGAGGTAGGAAGATAAGAAGCTGTGAAAATGTGTGACTTTTCACACAAGGGAGCTGTAACAGCTGCATTAGTGTGTTAGTGACCATCTCTCCTGACAGAAACAATCGAAGGGAGACATGCTTTACTCTGCAATCCCTGGTTCAAAATGTGAGTTTCTTCCAAAAGAAGCTGTAGGATTCCTGAACTAGTAAGTAGAGCTTTCCTCTACCACCCTCAACCTGTCACCTGACTCTCAGCTTCTGAGTCTGAACCTCAGGGAACAAAATTGTGAGAGTACCAATGCCTGCAGACGTCCCATGATGACTCAGACTCCAGGTCAATCTAAAGCAAGTTGTCAGGTGAAGGTTGGGAAAATAGGAAGTTCTTTCAATCTTGGCAAACCTGGTAAGGAAGACAGGAAGAGACCTCAACAGGAAGAGACTGGAAAAGCAGCTTGATGTCATCGGAGGTGACAACTGTCCTCTGGAACTGTGTGGACAGCCTGAACTGAGTCTAGCTAAGAGAATGGTAATCTACGCTAGCTCTCTTTCTCCCCCACCTCTCTCTGTGATGCTGTTCACTCATTCCTCATGAAAGTTCTGTTTCTTTAGAATCTTCTTCCATACATGGACCCTATAGGGTCAACTGACACGCCTCACTCCCCATCTTCTGTTTTCTTTTCTCCCTTTTCAGAGAAAGGTCTGTAGCCCATGGTGGTCTGAATATTACTATAGAAACAGATGACTTTGAACTTCCACAGCACATCTTATTCACAATGGGGGATCAAACCCAAGGCCTTAGAAATGGTGGGTATGGATGAATCAACTGAGCCTCATGCTCCCTCAAAAACTAGTTCTTCTTTGCCAAAGTCCTCCATAGCATGACTGAAGACGTAAATACAAATACACAGGAAGCATTTTCCAAATAATGATGCCCTTCCTACTCCTACCTGCTGCCTGTATAGATCCCCTGAGTGCTGGCACTCATAGGCAGCATGGAGACTGACTACCAGTAAGCAGAAGTCCTCTTGGAGCCCAGGGTCTAGCTCACGTATAAGAATCTGTTGCCAGGAGCTAAAGAGACCACTCAGAGGTTAACATCCCCTGCTATTCCTGTAGAGGACACAGTTCTTGTTTGGTTTATACACAAAAGGCAGCTCACAACTGTGTGTTAATTCTTTCCCTGGGAACCTGACATACTCTTTGAGCTTATCCATGTACTATGGATTAAAGTGCTGAACATATACACCCACAGGGTAACAGTGCCTGTCTCCCATTCTCAGAATCTGTGATCTGACTAGAAGCATGAGGACTTTTCTACCTCTCATGCTTGTGAATATATATAGGTAGATGAAGAGCAATGCTCTGGGCTTTTGCTCTCTGTGGTAGTCATGACAGGGTCTTGATCTCTACAGTTTTGACCTATTGAAGGCAGATGCTAGGAAGTTGGAGCTTAGGGATTACCAAGTCCTTGGGCTACAAAGTGTCCCTTGATGTGCATGGAGAACCTCATCACTTGCCTCTATGCCCTGGTTTATTCTTCAGTAGAGTAGCAACTACCAAATAAATGTATCACAAGTGATGGGCTTTGAACACTTATACTGTAGGTAAAGTGTGTATCCTAATATGGCAATTCAATAGCTTGTCATTAGAGATTATACTGGGTTATTGGAGTACCATCCATCTTTGGGAAAAACAGATTTAGACAAGGCCTGGTACACAAAATCCCAAACAATCTAAAGAGATCATATCTAAATCCAGTGTTAATAGACAAATTATCCCAGCTTTTTTTTTTTTTTTTTAAACTTGGGGTACTACTTTTTTCAAAAAACCAGAATCCCAATTCTTTCCTATAGGTGGCTTAGATCACAGTAGTGCATTAGACATAAGGATACCCAGTAACTAGAAAATACATTTAAAATGTGACTTAAGAAAGAGATTCCGTAATACGTACTGCGCCTGCGTTTTTTAAATTTCACCTGAAATGCAAAGGAAAGAAAATGGTTTGTGTCTTATTTCATGGTGAGATTTGGTTTTGTGTGTGTGGGGATGGTCTTTGGAGCACCTGTTGACATGCTGTAATGCCAAATGGAGATAAATCTTCAAGGGCAATGCTATGCACTAGCATATTATGTATTAGCATATTATGTATTTGCATATTGTGTTTTACATTAGTGTATTATAGCATCACAGAAGAGATGGGGCTCCTTGGTTGTGTCACTTTCCACTTTTACTGGTTCCGATTAGGTAGGACTATCTGTTTGGTCTCTGCTGAGTGTTCCCTAAGTCTCACTTCAACAAGCTGGAGCATCTTTATAACCTGACTGTGAGATTAATTCCTGCTACAATGTGCTTCAATTATTTACGGTACTCTTCATGTCTTAAAGGTCTTACCACTCAGCATCCCTTCACTGGATGAACCAAACTTTCTTCACACTGAACTTTGTGGAATGCAGTGAGATCTAGGGAATCTGAAGTATCTGCCAACTTCTGGATGAATATGGTAAGCTTTTATCTAAAAAGGGACCCTTTCCTCCAGAAGAAAATGCCCCTAAACAGAGGCTGTGATGCTTGACATTGGATGCATTGATGCTCTACTCATAATGCCCCTGATCCATTTTGTCCCTCAATGGGATATCCTATCCAGTGAAAGTAGATCACCAAAGTAACCCTTCTGTCTTAGACAAGTAAGGCCCCCTTACCTTCACTGGTGTCTTTTCCTGGTTCTCTGGTGAAGATACATTATCATCATGTTCAGGTAATTCTAGGGGGACAGAAAGCGACTGTCAGCTCATGGTACTGGTTACTGCTTATGCAGCATCCTTGCTTGATGTGGGTAAAAGTGCATGGGCTTAGTACACGTGACTAGATCTAATGGGGCAGCTGCTGCACTGTCTTCCCTTGAACGGAAATTAGAGCATAGAAAGACCTGGAGAGATAGGAGTAACAGAAATGTTACATTTCCAGACAGTGGGGACCTAAAGCAACATTAAAACAATTTATCTGATTGAAGATTAAATACAAATCTTCACATGTATTCTCTTTGGAGGCACCACTGATATGTCTCAGTTTGCATATGGAGATCAGAAGACAAATTGTGAGATTCCAAATTGTACATGTGCAAGATAACCCTACACATAAGGCACAGGGAACGTTTTGGTAGAGGCATGGAAAGACTATAAGAACCAGGGGAATAGGACATGCTGCTAGATAGTTTCATTTAGACATGGCAGGGATGACACAGCCCATGAAATCTTAATACAGTTCTCCAAATAGGACCTGTATCAGACAGTCCCTACTGATATGCCACCATAGACCAAGTGCTGCTGGCAATCAGTGGTTGCAGAGAGAGGGAGAATCCATTTTCTCCAGGGGTGACCTTCCTCATAAATTATCTAATCCCAAACACTAAGCACACAAGAGCATACATAGGTATAAGCAACATTAAATGGCCTCATCTGTTTATAATAGTTATCATGGAAGACATCACATATTTGAAAGGTGGGCATGGGATGAGTTGGACCAATGAAAAGATGGGAGAGAATGATATAACATAGTAGTCACATTAAATTCTCAAAGAATTAAAGATGTAAATTTAAACAACCCTGTTCTTTCATGCTTGTCTTCCTTCCTTCAATCAAGGTCTCTCATTGAAGCTAGACCCAAATTGACAGTCATCAAGACCCAAGAATCCTCCTTTCTCTGCCCCTGAATATTCTGGGGTCATGGGTGGGCACAGAATTGCCTGATTTTTTTTTTTATGTGCACTGGTGATTTAAAACAGGGTACTGATGTGTGTACACAAGTCTTCTCATCCACTCAGTCATCTGCACATTATGTATTTAACTTTACACAACTACTTAAAAGTGAATATTTGAGTTACAATACATTATCTCTCAATGGTAAAGAACGATACAATCTTGGTAAGTGTCAATAATAGGTAAATTGTAATAATTCATCATATATGGTACATATTTTATGGAACATTGCAAAATGTATAATTTGCATGTGTTTCGTGAACACTTAGCTTTCTGGACTTTGTAACATTCTCCTTTGTGAAATATATATCTGCAAGCCTTTTAAACTTACCAAAACTCCTAAATAATGATTCTAAGTTGTAAATTTTTTGGCAAGGTGAAGGCCAAGAACATGAGACTTCTCTTAGAGAAGGCAAAAAGGATAGACATTTCTCAGAAGGAGATGCCTTTCCATGCAAAGTGAGGGCCTGTGAGCATGAGGCTGCCACCAGTATATAAATGCAGATAAAGTTGAGACAGGGTCATTGTAGAGATCAGAAATTACAATTATTGGTGTCATAGCTTCAGGTGTTTGGACCAAATTGATCACCGTATGTCAGTGACTTTTGAGATGGGAAAACATAAGCACTAGAGTCTGAAGACACAGGCTTTTAATCTGGAACTTGAGGCATGAAGCCACACCTTTAATCCAGCTCATACCTCCTTTGGGAAGCCTATGTAAAGACATGAAGGAAGGAAGCTTTCACTCTTTGCCTGATTGCTGTGGAAAATATAATAATAGCAAGAGTATTCCTTCACTGATGTTACAGCCTACTTCTCCAGAATTCCGGTGTCTACTGAAAAGTCCAGCCTTGTGGACTGAGAAACTTCTGGGTTCTTAGACTTCCTGTTCATAGCCAGCCATTTGGACAGCAGCCTGTAAGTCATTCTACTAAATTCTCCTTCTCTATTCATGTAAAGCGAACCCTGACTAATCCAGAAGGGATCCAGTACAATATAAAAAGAAAGTGAGCTAAACCAAAGAATTTATTCATCTTGGCTTTCAACAGGTGTTGTTTCTTTATTGCAAGCTCCTATCTCTCTCTATATATATGGCTACCCTGCAATTATCAGCTATAACCTTAGACTACATGGAATAAACAAGTCAATTACTCTTTGTTTGTTTTAGCCATCACAGTATTTTGTCACAACTGAGAAAATAATTTGGATAGACACAATTAAAATGGAGATCTAGTAACCACAAGCAAAAACTTAGGAATTTGGTCATGGGTTGCAAAAACATTCTGATACTCAGTTCTAAGTGTCTTTATTAATATCTCCTCCTCACCCTAGAGTTTAGGGAGGTATGTGGAAGAAGAGATAGAAAGGTTGAAAGAGCCAGAGTATTGGATGACATCAAGGAAATGGTGTCTTCCAGACACAACAGGACTGACACATGTATCAACTCCCAGAGACTGGCAGCATGCACAGGTTCCAGGCAGACAGGGCCTCAGTGTTGAGAGGGGAAGTGGGCAGGAGTTTCCATTCCTAATGAAGAAGCTATCTGCACTGGTAAACTCTTGCAAGAGAAATATCGGAATTTTTCCAAAGAGTCTCATTAGGTATATTAACTGCACTTAAGGGCAGGCCCAGTGCAAGCTATAGATGGTCAACACAAAAATGAACTCAATGGTGCTTGTGTAGACTTTTTGGGTCTCACATTGCTTTCTTTGGGCATTTTAAAATCTTTTATTTATTTATCTTATTTTACATATCGATCCCAGTTCCCTCTCCATCCCTCCTTCCCTCCCTCTCTTCTACCCTCCCACCCAATCCCCCCACTCCACAGGTAGGGTGATACCCAGGAGGGGTCACCTAAATCTATCAAGTCATTTGGAGTAGGGACTAGGCCTTCCCTCCTGCCTCTAGGCTAAGGGAGTATCACTGCATGGGGAGTGTGCTCCCAAAGTCTTTTTGTGCACCAGGAATACACCCTAGTTCCACTGTCAGAGGTCCCTTAGACTGCCCAGACCTTCTAACTGACACCCATGTTCAGGGGGTCTGAATCAGTCAGTCCAATGCTGGATTCCCAGCTATCAGTCTGGGGGCTCAGTAACTCCTCCTTGTTCAGGTCAGCTGTCTCTGTGGGTTTCTGTAGCCTGGTCTTATCCTCCCTCTCTGCATCTGGATTCCAGTTCAGCTCAGTGTTTATCTGTGGGTGTCTGCTACTGTTTCCATCAGCTACTAGATGAGGGCTCTATGATGGTGGATAAGTTAGTCATCAATCTCATTATCATGGAAGGGCATTTATGGTAGCCTTTCCACTGTTGCTCAAAATGTTAGTTGGGGTCTCTGGACCTACAAGACTGACCTAATGTATGGTTCACCCATTCCTGTCTACACCAGGTAAAGTCACACTGACTTATACAAGATATGCCTCTGCTTTCCTCTGCCTGGTCCATGCTATTGAATGAGAGTTCAAGGTGATATTAAAGGTATTTTTAAATATTGTGGTTCTGTTTATGTTGAAGACTTAGACAGATTAGTATTATCCTACATAGGAAAAGTAGTCTTAAGCTTCTCTGTATATTTATATGAAGCAAAATAATTATCAACCGTAACACACAATTGGACAGAACTATGGAATCCCCACAGTACCTTCTATTTTCATGTGTGTTGTTTCTGCAGAAGGAGCTTCAGAGATGGGAGGTCCCTGAGGGGCAGCAACAGCTTTTTTCTGACAAATTCCTCTTAAGATTGCAGGAACTGGGAATGCAATTATAACAGGGAGTCATCTCAGCTTCATGACAAAAACAGAGGAAACTAACAATTGTGTGTCTTTCATTTGATTTGATTGCTTGTTTCCAGGCATAATCATCAAGAGTGAGGTGGAGCTTCAGGAAGATCACTGAATGCAGTGTACAGCCAGTTAGGCATTACGTGCGCATGACAGGTAAAGGTTACATTATGTCAGCGTGACAGCAGAGAATAATGGAGTCAGCCATGTACAGCTAAAACCCAAGTTACCCCCTCCCACATAGTGCCTGTCTCCCATCCTCAGAATCTGTGATCTGACTAGAAGCATGAGGACTTTTCTACCTCTCATGCTTGTGAATATATATAGGTAGATGAAGAGCAATGCTCTGGGCTTTTGCTCTCTGTGGTAGTCATGACAGGGTCTTGATCTCTACAGTTTTGACCTATTGAAGGCAGATGCTAGGAAGTTGGAGCTTAGGGATTACCAAGTCCTTGGGCTACAAAGTGTCCCTTGATGTGCATGGAGAACCTCATCACTTGCCTCTATGCCCTGGTTTATTCTTCAGTAGAGTAGCAACTACCAAATAAATGTATCACAAGTGATGGGCTTTGAACACTTATACTGTAGGTAAAGTGTGTATCCTAATATGGCAATTCAATAGCTTGTCATTAGAGATTATACTGGGTTATTGGAGTACCATCCATCTTTGGGAAAAACAGATTTAGACAAAGCCTGGTACACAAAATCCCAAACAATCTAAAGAGATCATATCTAAATCCAGTGTTAATAGACAAATTATCCCAGCTTTTTTTTTTTTTTTAAACTTGGGGTACTACTTTTTTCAAAAAACCAGAATCCCAATTCTTTCCTATAGGTGGCTTAGATCACAGTGGTGCATTAGACATAAGCCTACCCAGTAACTAGAAAATACATTTAAAATGTGACTTAAGAAAGAGATTCCATAATACGTACTGCGCTTGCGTTTTTTAAATTCCACCTGAAATGCAAAGGAAAGAAAACAGTTTGAGGCACAGGAAATGCTGAATTCTGTTTGCTTGTGTCTTTGGAACACGTCACCATGGTATGATGCCAATCAAAATGGGCAAGAGTCCTATGTATTATGTGACAATGTCACAGAAGAACTGGGGCCCTATAGTTTGTGCCAATTCCCACTTTTTTCTGGTTCAAAGGCCAGATTAAGAAACACTATCTGTTTGGTCTCTGCTGAATTTTCTACAAGCCACACTGCATCTTTATCATCTGACCATGAGAAAGTTCCTCCTACAACCAGGCCTCAAGTATTTACACAAATCCTCATGCCATAAAAGTCTTACCAAGGAACATTCCCACACTGAAGCTGAGAAACTTCCTCCACAGTTGCTTCTGTGGAACATATGCAGGAACCAGAAGTGCCTGTCAACTTCTGAGTGAAAATTATACACTTCATCTAAAGCGGAACCCTTTTCTTCAGGAGAAACCATCCTCAACACAACCTATGATAAAGGATACTGTAAGCTTATGTTCAGTTCAATCGTGAACAAGCAGGTACAATTCTGCTTTCCTTTCTTCCTGACCAAACCCATGACACACCTGGGTTTTATTAATCAAGTTTCATATCCACGATGACATAAGAGGATAAAGCAACTTTTTATATTAGAGGAAGGAAAGGCAATCTTACCTTCACCATCATCACTGGTGACTCTCTCTCTTCCCCTGGTGAAGGTGCATTGTCAGCATTTTTATCTACCACTGAAAAGATAGAAAGTAATTTCTCAGCACATGATATTGCTTTTAATTACCCCACAGATCTTTGATGTGCATAGAAGTCTATGTAGCTAGCATATGTAACAACCTATTTTTTTTCAATCCACTCCTCCTCTGTTTCTGTTCAGAAAGGGGCAGGCCTCCCATGGCATATCAAGTTGCCATAGGAATAAGCACCTCCCCTGTTATGAGGACTGGTTAAGGCAATCCAGTATGAGGAATAGGATCTTAAGAGCCAGCCAAAGTGTTAAGCATGGTTTACTTTCTGCTCATTCCAGAACTCTGGATTATATTGCTGGAAAACAAATAATGGCAAAGAGAAAAATTGAAGAGAAATGAGGAACAGAACTTTTAGTTTTCTAGACAATGGGAATCTAGATCAATGTGAAAGAATTCCTTTCACTGTGTGAAGAGTAAATAAATCTTTCAAAATATGCATCCCCTTTATTCAGGTTGAAAGAAAGCATGGACGTGTCTCTGTGCAGGTGGAGTTCAGAGGAGCTCTTCCGGGTCTGGTTTTCTCCTTTCACCACGTCAGTTCTGGGATGCAAATGTGGTTAGGTCAGCAGCTTTATGATTGAGCAACAGAATACTGTAATTCCTTTTTCCAAGCAGGGAACAATTCACACTACATGAGGCACACGTCTCAAGCCTATATCAACCTCTAATTCACATATGTTGATTAGAATTTATCATTAATTATGATTCATGCTAATGTATCCATTTTACTTAGGAAACTTTACTAGGTTGAGTATATTTGGGATGTTTTTTCTGCCTATGTTGTGTGTACATCATTCCCTAAAATATAGCATATCATGTGTTATATTTTGTTATACTGTGCTGATTATTATCAGTATTCTACAGGGTTTTAAGAAACATGGAGAACATGTATGTGTTACAGCCCTTTAAGATACAGTATAATATAATGGCTTGATTAGTTTCAGATATTGGTGCTCAGGAGTCTGGAAAAAATTCTAGGAAAATACTGAGACAACTATACATAACAATACAACTCTGCAAGCCATGGCCAAAGACATAAAGGAAGCAAGGCAACACTTTCAAAATGCATATTATCCAAGAATTTATCCAAAGTATAATGTGAAAGAACCAATCATAAATTCCAAAATCTTAATTTTAATGTTGAGTTAGCAGAGCAGTCTGGGAAACAATCAGTTTGGGTATGGCAGACAACAATGATATCATCAAGTATCAATTACCAACATTAGTGTAATTACCACACACAAAAAGGGAAAAATTAATTAATTATGTCTCAAATTTAAAAGGAACACTGGACAAAAGTCAGAATAATATATCCTTTTCAACTGGAATGGCAAAGCTACCCATCACAGAGTACACTGGTTTCATAAGGGCACTTGTATATGATTGTACCCACACCACCTGTCTTCTCCCATGTCATTAGTCCTCTTTATCAACACAGAAGCCCTTAATTTGTTCACATCATATGCATATATGCAATTTTATTTTTTCATAAAAACCTAGACCTTCAAATGAAAGAAATCACCTGGTAATTGTCTTTTCTCAATGCAACATAAGACATTTAACATGACAATTATATTCACTTACATTTATTTTCTGCAAATGACATAATCCCATGCTCCTTAATAGTTCACATAGTGTCTTATTTAGTCTTTATTGCTGTGACAACACACTGTGATCATAAACAGCTTCTGGAGGAAAGAGTTTATTTCAGCATACAGCTTTCATTTTACACTCAGTTCCTGGGGGAAGAAGTCAGGACAGAGACTAAACAGGGCAAGAATCCAGAATCAGGAGAGGAAGAAAAGGCCATGAAGGAATGATGCTTACTGGCTTGCTCACCAAGGCTCCCTCAACCTGCTTTCTTATAGCACCCAGTGACACCACCATGGGGCGGGGGGGGGAGGGTATTGCCTACAGTGAGCTGGGCCCTCACACATCAATCATCAATGAAGAAAATGCACTACAGGCTTGCCTACAGGTGAATCTGGTTGGAAACATTTTCTGTATGGAAATTTTCTCTTTCCAAATGACTCTGGTTTGTGACAAGTTAAAAAACAAAACAAAACTACTGTGCCAGCACATTTAGTTTTTGGGAGAAAGGGGATTTTTCCACCCCCCCGTTTTAATTTTTGAAATTATAATTTAGTTACAACATTTTTTTCTCTTCCCTTTTGGGGAAGGAAATTTAAATTAAGCAAAGTGCAATTGATGAAAATTCAAGATGCCAGGAATGAGACCTTTCATTAAGTAAAAATCACATAGAATATTCTACTTCCTAAAATCTTTTCTGTTAATATTAAGTTTTTTTTGTCGTGTGGAAGTTTTATTGGTGAAATGAAGGGTTATGTCCAACAACTGAAATGCTACATTTCTTAGAAGTAGGGAACTAAATGAGAAAGCCATACAGCTTCTGTGATTAGAGTCCTAAGGATGTTACAATACATTTGAAATATTTGACCTTATTGCAACAGTAATAGAAGTTGGTTACAAGATTGTTGTAGTAGTGTGAAATGTGTTTCAGGTAATTGTGCTGTGGTGGTGTGTGTGTGTGTGTGTGTGTGTGTGTGTGTGTGTGTGTGTGTGTGTGTGTGTAGGTGCCTGTCAACTGGAACATGAACACTAAAAGAGGGCATGGCATGACATCACCTATGACCCTTTTCCTTTCTTTCAGACAGGCTCTCTCACAGAAGTGGAAGATAGAATGACAGCCAGCAAGCACCAGATTTACTGCTTTTCCAGCAACTTTTCTTCCCCACTGAGCCATTAATCACCCCGAAGTTAAACTTATAGAGCTATTTGAAAAGATGTGTTGGTTTTGTTTGCAAATCTCTCAAATGGAAATCCCTATATATGGCCTGTACGCATGTAGATGATGATAGAATTTAATATTTTAATCATACTTTGTATGTATTCTGTGGAAATAAACTGTAAAACAATGGCCTGTAATTTACACATGCATGTTTTATCTTAACTTTATGATATTTCTAGGCCATGTAGTAGACATGTAAGCTTTGTAAAGGTGACCCAAATCTTTAAGGAAAACACAAATACAACACATATAAGTGGCAGCTTTTTCACAAGGTCAAGTCAAGGAGGCCTTCTGTACATGAGAGGCTGCCTCCAGCTCAGCTACTAGTGGAGGCATCATGGAGTGTCGGTTCAAGTTTGGGACAAGATACTGCCCTAATTTGTGTCATGGCACTGGGGGGGGGTTTCATAAGGGACCAATGTGATGGTCACTGACAGTCACTTTTACCTTCTTCCTTACAATCCCTAAAGTTTGGAATAACCTTTTCTGGGTTTGTTGTTCTAATGTGCACAATCTTGCCCTGTTTATGCCACTCCCTCTGGCTAACTTTGAGTTGAGCTCTTTCTTCTCTCCTTACATATCCATGCCATAGCTAGTCATCAGGAGCCCTTTAGCTTTGCCCACTAGATAAAGGACTAAACCAGAGAAACTACTACAATTTTTATTTCTTTCTGTGTATATTCTCCCTAAGAAGGGTTCTATATTCTTTACTCTCAATGGTCATATCTGTCCAGCGAGTTTGGTGAGGAAGAGATAACAGAAAAAGAAAAGAACTATCCAGACTGAGGGGGTGGGCATGCCAGAGGGTTAAACTATATTCTGTGGACAATGTGTTCTAGCATGCAGTATCAAGAACAAGAAAATTGGTGGAAGGAAACCTCTAAGACTGTCCGGATAGCTAGGCAAAGAATGCAGAATCAACATGGCACTTGGGAAACAGGGAAACTTCGGGAGAAGAATAAAAGGCAAGAAACTGTAAGAAGGGATATTGAAGTGCATGAGGCTAGACATGGGGTCTTGGGGGCTCTGTAGGACACACAGACAGGAGACCCAGAGTGTACAGTGAGTGACACAATGCATTAATCCTACAAATACTACCTGTCATGGTGGAGTCAAATACAGCCAAACAATTAGAAAATGCAGGAGACGCCAACACACTTGTGGTGAGCAAGAGTCTCAAGCGTAATGACGAGGCTCCAGGGAAGACACAGGAATCTCATTTCTAAGATTTTGAACTCCTACCTCTAAACAAGACAAGTAAGGACAAATAGTGACAGCACAGAGGACAGACACAGCCCCATGACCAGATATGTGCTGTGAGAGCAGACATCCAAGTGTTTCTAGTCCTTTTGTTTTAGGGACAAGTGTAGTTTTTACCAGAACTCCCAAACCATGATCTGAATATTGGAGGTTGAACCAAGAATTTCTGTTCAGTGCTAAAGTTCAGGTCATATTCCACCTAATAGGTCAGAGGCTCCAAGAGGGTGTCAGATCTCTAATCTCCTTGTCTCAGCCATCCTGTATGTCAGTCTGAGGTGAGGAACACCGACTTTAAAAGAGCTAAAGGTATGTACTGAGCCCTTTCTCCCAGGACATTGAAGCCTTGGGGTTTTCATGGAACAAAAAGCCTCCTGTGGGGTCCATGTAAAGCAGTGGTTCACAGAGAAGAGAGGACCATAAAGTGCTGCTGTAACATCTGGGAGAAGAAGGGAGGGAACCTGTTTCTCCTGCATTTTTGTGATTACACTATAAGACCTTTACCTGCAGCTACTTGTGAAGAAAGAAAGATGAGAAAGAAAGATGTTCTGATACAGGTTCATACTCAAAAGTGAAAACGACACATCATTGGCTCCATGGTGCTGAAACTCAGCTGTCAAATGGAGTAGAGCTGTGGCCTCTGGTCACGCCCCTGGGGGTTATCTTGATTAGATTAAGTTAGATGGGAAGACCTGTTCCTGCGGCTACAATCTTTCCCTTGGATGGGACCCTGGACTGTGTAAAAAGAAAAGTCACAACAGTACAGTCACTCATTTTCCTTGCTTCTGGGCTCTGGTTGAAATGTCACTCTACCTCCAGCTTTTGCCTCTATCTAATGCTTCCCAATTATGAACTCCAAACTCAAACTCCATGGCAAAGTAAACCTTTCCTTGCTCCCTGCCTCTAGGAAAGTAATCCTAATGAAACTTCCAAGGAGCTATAACAATAGTCAAACTCTTGGGCATTGGGAGTGGCAGAGGAAGAATGGTATGTGTGTTCTGGGGAATACAGTTTTTAAATAACAGACGCAAAGCACACTCAACCCTGCCATTATTAACCATTATGCATTTAAAAGAGGAAAAGCACAGAAACCTCATGTTACTGATCTTTCCTACTCCCTTAGCCTTCCAAGCACAAGGTCTAAGACTACCACCCTTAGAGCCCTCTCTCAAAGGACCTGAGTAGGAATGTCCTTATCTAAGTCAAACTTCATCCTCATTCCTGAGACTTTAGAAATTAACAGCTCACTCATGAGACTTTCCACACCTGTATCATTTATGTCTGGGACAAAATGACTGAGAGGGTGACTCAGTCATTCATGCCTATCCCAGGTGATGCCATACTCACTCATACAAGATAAGTCTCACCATTTACCATTTCTTAATGAAAGGCAAAGGTGACCTTTAACTGCATATTTAAATTCTGTGGTTGTATTTCTACTGAAGAGCTAGATAAATGAATAGTATCTACATATTAAAAAACACAGCAAGACATCTCCATAGATTTATATATATATAGTGCATAGCATAAAGGACATCTATTACACATAACGAACATAATTACTGAATTCTCTCATTACCTTCTGTTTTAATGTGTGATGTTTCTCTGGAGGTACTAGTGATGACTTGAGGTTTGTCCTCATTAAGGGGGACCACAGCTTGCGTTTGAGAAATTTCCTTTAAGATGGTAGAAACTGGGAATGAATTCACAACAGGGAGAGTTATGTCAACTTCATGGCAGACAAACAGAGGAAACTGATAATAGATGAGTTGCACATTTTCTCATTTATCTTCAGGTAAGTCACTATAATTAGAATGATGCTTCAAGAAGATCACTGAGTTCAGTGTCCAATTAATTATGCATCACATGATGATGTAGGTAAAATCTATTATGGATCACATGATATTATAGGTAAAGTTTAAATTAATATAGGTGTGACAACAGAGAAAGAAGAGCAGCATGATCATATTGGTGTGGTGCCTGATAGGCAGCATTCAAATCCATTTAGAGCATCATGACACAAATCTATGCAATCCCTCTGTGATCACATCTTTGCACCAGTGAATTAAAACTTCATGAGGACCCCCAGGAGTCTTAGCAGTGTAAAACAAAAATATATAACGTTAAAGCATAGGGAAAAGCACATGGACTGCACAAATGTTCTTTGCTGTTTGTGGAATGTGAAAACAACTCAACCAGACGGGAATGACTGAATCCTGAGGAAGTGCTTAGTTTTCCACAGGACAGTGAACAATGCTGTGTACTTTTCATTCTTTGCTTATTGAGGGTATTTTATAGCTCATGCAGAACATATGGTATCACTTAAAGTGAGTTTGGAAGGTAAGGATCTGTGTATTCCTCTAACATTTTAACCTTGGATAGCATATTAGTTATATCCATGATGTTCTGACCAAGTTCCCTCACATAAATAACTGAAGAGAAAGATGCTCTGACTTTGATCCCTGACTCAAATTATGCATTTCCTCCAAAATAAGTTGTAGAAGGTCCCTGAATTAGTAAATACAGCCTTTCTTCAGCATCTTCATTCTGCTAGTTACTGCTCAGCAAATGATTCTGATCAAGTACCCACACTGAGAGGTGACTTATGCTTGTGTGTCTTCCATGATGACTCAGACTCCAAGTTATTCTAAATGAAATTGTCACATCAAGGTTGGACAAAAACAGAACAAAACAACAACAACAACAACAACAACAAACTGTTCTCTTAAATTGGCCGACCCTGTATAAACACTCAACATGAATTGACATGTAAAAGGATTTAGTGTTTCATGATGTAAAGACTCTATATACTAATAGACAAGAGAAAGACAGTGGCTACACAAGTAATGAGTGTGCATCATATCTGCTCACTGCTTCCTCATTAAAAATTTCAAAAATACTTAATTCTTTCAGAATTCTATAAAATATATTTTAATCATATCCATCCCCATTCATCACCCTAACTCTCTTGGTCCCATTCATATTACTCCACTCCTTATCAGCTTTGTGTCTTTTTTATTTTCCCTAAAAAACTCAACAAGATCAATTTGTACTGGTCATATATTCATGGGCATGTGGCTATCCTCTGGAATTTCATTATCCTGCTAAGGGCAAGGCCAGTTTCTATACACTCTCCTTCTATTAACAGATCTTTATTGGGGCCTCTTCTATTTCATTTCATTACTTTTGTTTTTTCATTGGTTAGGCCTAGGCTGGCCTAAAATTCACTATTTAAAAAGGGCTGGTCTTGAAGGTATGACTTTCCTGCATCCACCACTCTAAACCAAAGATTGTGCAATCATGGGTGATGGGGAATGTCTTTCTGTTTATTTGTTTCTTATTGGTTGGTGAATAAAACACTGTCTGGCCAATGGGGCAGGAAGATAGGCTGTCTAGGATGAGGAGAATTCTGGGAAAGGTAGGTAGAGGAAGACCTCAAAACAGTCGCCATGTAAGGACTGGGAAGAAAGGATGCACCAGGCATTCTCTGGTAAGACAGACCACGGGGAAATGCATAGATAAATAGAAATGTGTTAATAATTAAGATAGAGCTAGCCAATAAGAAGCTCTAGCCATTGGTCAAGTCATAATAAAGCATCTATGTGTTTATTTGGGGCCAAACAGCTGTGGAAAGCTCCAGCAGCACATGATAAGAAGTACTTGGAATGAAACTCAGGTTTTTATGACATGATAGGTATGTATAAAGTCAGTCCCCATAATAACTCCACTTAGCACATCAGCTCACTGGTGAAAGCCTGAACATGCAGACACACCAATGTGGACAGAATGATATCCAATGACACTTTTCCCTGATGACTATGTAAATCCACTGAGAGCAAAACTGTAATAGGCAACATGGAGTCTTAACTACCCATGGCAGGAAGTAGCCTTGTTGCTCAGAGTCTAGCTCTCCATTAAAAGTATATTGCAGACTGTTGACTGCAGAGGACCTGTACAAGATCAAAGACGTCAACATTGGCTTTCAAGGAAGAGAAGTTCAGAAGCTGTTCTCACGCCTAACTGAGAAGCTATTGGTAATTTATGCCTTCAATATGAGGGACAGATAGTTTGAATTAAAAGTGTTGTCCCTGAAAGGTCACCCCAGTGTCAGTGAATACCTCTACATGTTTGAGTATATGTTTAGCATAAAATGAACTAGAAAGTTATTTTTTAAGGATATAAACTTGGGAAAAGGTAAAAAGGTGGAGTGGATCTGTAAGAGTCATGAGAGATGCAAAACACAGTCCATAAATTTATCAAAATTAATAAAATTATATTAACAATTTTAAAAGAAATAAAAATTTAAATGTATTTCTTGAATAATCATCCAGCACAGATCATTAAATAAATGACTAGAATTCTCAGTAGACTGTACTTAAATTTTGTGGCTCTTTGTGCCCATGCTGATGTCTAATCTGCTAATGTTTTGCTAGGTCTTACTGGAATGATCCATGTCTATGATTAGCCCAGTTGGGACATATCCACCCAACTTTCCCATATACTGTATTTCATTTTCTCTCACCTGAAATTCTGTATTTTTCTGCCGTTCGAAACCGTGACTGCATGCTGCATGCTGAATGACACTACTTAGGACTTCTAACCACTACAGCAGTCATTGTAGTCTTTGGGAGCCCTATCAATTTGCCTTAATGCAGGCAGATGGCAGTAAAGCAGAACTTTCTCACAGTGATTGTTATATCCTAGGTGGGATAAGAAGTGGCTCTTGGGATGCATAGTTAAGGAGGCTCAAGACTAACAATGCTCTGGTTTATTCATATATGAAGGAACACAAGCATGTAACCCAACCCTGTATGGCTGTGGTGAAGTTTGAATACATTTTTGTAGATAAACTGTATCCTGATTTTTCAGCTTATAAACTTATCACTAGAAATTGGACTGAGTAGTTGGGATGTTTTCTTTGGGAAAAAAATGTAGACATGATTTGGTGTCTAAATAACTAAAGGAATCACAATTGAACATGACAACCATAGACACATGACCATGATTTTTTTTACTCTGGATATTACTTTTTTTAAAAACAAAACAAAAAACTAAATAAAAACTTAAAAACCTATAATTCTCATTATTTTCGATCACAGTGGTCCATCACACAAAAGACAACTGATATTCACACAATTTCCACCTAAAATGTGTCATAGAGAGCGAGTCTACAGTACATACCACATCTGCGTTTTTTAGATATCACCTGTAATTGAAAGGAAAAATAAAATTTAGATCATGTTGAATAATGTCTGTGAAGGTCTTTGTTCCTTTCATAGTTGACATAATTAGGATAGAAAAGAGCAGTCATATGGAGCCTATGTTAATGGACTCATTTGATGATGTAACAGATCTGGGGGTCTGCCCTTTGTGCTAAAGACTAGTACTTTTCACCATTTCTTTTTCCAATTCAAGGGCAGATGAGGAAAACCTGTCTGGCCTCTACTGAAGGCTCCCTAACCTACATCACATGTCATCTCTAAAAACTTGTATTTTCACTAAGATATTTTCTGTTTCTAGGGCTTATTGTAGAAATAATTTGAGAATATGACCCAAAGTTTGATGTGTCAGAAGCTTAATGTGTACAGCAGCATGAGGACCTCTAAAATATAATGTACCAGGTTGGAGAGATGACTCAGATGTTAAGGGTACTGGCTGCTCTTCTAGAGGACCTAGGTTCAATTCCCAGCACCCACATGGCAGCTCACACCCATCTGAAACCAACTCCAGGGTGTTTGATACCCTCATACAGACATACATGCTCATATTGGGATTTGATTTCCTGCCCCCACATAGTGCTTCTGTCCTCCTTGGTACCAAGTTCACACATGGTGCAAATATATACATGCAGGCAAAATATTCACACATTAAAAAAACAAAAAAACAAAAACTACCACCATCACCACCACCACCAAAAACATGATCAGTTTAATGATTCAAATGTGATACCCATTGTCTACCTCAGAGAAAGAAAGTTCCTGTTACCTTCTCCATCCTCCCTTGTGGCTTTTGCTGGTTTGCTGTTGAAGTTGTGTTATTAGAAGGTTCAGGGGACACTAAGGGGACAGAAAGTGACAGTCAGCTTACAGGACTGCTTACTATTTATACTGGACTTTACTTGATGAGGGAGAAAATGCATTTACTTGGTAATGTGACTAAATCTAATGAACAAGATGGTCTGCTGCTGCTAGACTGCCTTCCCATAAAGCAAACTAAGGCAGAAGGAAGACTTGGAGAAAAAACGAGGATGTACCTTCATACATGTAGCAAAGGTCTGATCCAGGTGACCTACTGAGATTCAACTGTCTTTCTGGGCATATTGCTCAAGAAGAATTCTGCTCAGCTCTCTTCCAGTGATCTTGTCAGTCTCATGAGTTTTGTGATGGAAAGAATTTAGTGAATACAAAAAGGTCTAGTACATCAAGGGCTGAGGCTGCAGATATGTCTGGTGGTTAGGCCACATTGCATGGACACTGTGTTCCAGTATGCAGCATCAACAGTAAGGTAACAGGTAGAAGAGACCACATAGGCCTCCATGGCTTGACAGACCTATAGCCCTGAGTCAACATGGTGATTATGAAAGAGGAGAAGTAGCTAGAGAGAATTGGGGCAAGAGTCAATGAGGGATATTGAAAGGGAGGGGCTACAAGTGGAATCCTGTGTCTCTGTTACATATAGCTCATAAGCAGGAACCTGACTTTACAATTAATAAACACTGTGTATTAAACAGGCCTAGCCTATGATTGGTTCTGCACCCACTTGCAAAATGAGAGAATCCAGAAGACATACTTCTGGTGAGCCTGAGCTATGAACCTACTCAAGAAGCAATAATGAAGCCTCTGTGAGGAAAAAGTTTCCTTAGAGTATAATCTCATGTTGCATAAATGATGAGACAGGTCAGACCATGCCAAGTGTGAGACATTCAAGTATTGACAGCACAGGGGACAGACATGGACTATGACCAGATAGGTAACAGGAGAGCAGATCTCCATGACTCCATGTCCTTTGTCCTGAGGAATAAACTGAGAATAAATTCAGTTAGGACAACTCTCAAACCCAGCCTCTGCATATTGAAGGGTGAATCAAGAATGCCTCAAAAGTCACTAAGGATGAGGCAGAGTCCTTTAAGTCAAAGGATCCAAGATGAATATCAGGTTCTAACCTCTCTTGACTCAGTCACATTGCATGCATTCCAATATAAGGAGCATAGATTGAGAAGAACCGAAAGTCATACATTATGTCCTTAATTGTCAGGACATTGCTAGTGTTGCCAGAGTAGGGAACCCTGCTAGTTATCATTTTATTCTGTGGATGTTCTTTAAAGAAGGACAAAATGGTCAAGAAATGACCAAGGAGGCACTACTGCATAAGTTCCAAGGGACCCAGGGAAAGTATCTGCTTATTCTGTATCATCAGGACCACTTTGTAAGACCTTTAATTAGATGTACATTTTAGTGCACAGGAGGAGGTGGTCTTCCATCAAAAGACTGGGGTTATCATAGATTGAAACTGATCACAATCTTTTGAGGACACTGTGATGGTTAATCTCAAAAGTCAAGATGATAAGGGCCAGATATCTGGGTCATGGCAGTAGGGCATTGTCTTGACAGGGTAAACTGAGGAATTAAACTGCCCCACTGTCAGTGGTATTGTTCCTGGGGCTGAGATCCACAACTATATGAGGAGAAGGTGAGCAGAGCATAAGCCCTCCCTTTCCTTGTTCTTGTTGCACTGGACCTGTGTCTCAGGCTCCTGGATCTATAGATTCTCAGCAAATCAGCACACCATACTCATGACAGCATAAAACAAACACTCATATTTTTGGCATGTTTTGGTCATAGTATTTCATCACACAAACTGGGAAAGTACCTTAGGCACAGATTCCATGGAGAGCTGCTGAGCACAATTGGACATTTGATAGTGAGAAATGCTAAAAAGCATTAAGTATTAAAAGTCTGCCTTTGAGTGACAGAGCCAGAAGCAAAGACTACTTAAACCTGACAAAATGACAAGACTACCATGATGCCTTTGGAAGAGGAAAAGCAAGAAACCTCCTGCCATTTCCTTGTCCCCAGTATTCCTTCCCATGAGCATAGGGTGTGACACACTACTCCAGGGACCCACTCCACTTGGGGCAGTTCAGAAATGCTGATATCTGTTTCAAATTTTGTTCTAACTCTTGACAATTTTGACAATTACCATGTCAATCTTGAGACTGTTCAAATTCAGTTCATCGACATTAAAGTTTGTGGGAGAAAGTAATAGAAGGTGGCCCACCTACTCCTGCCTGCACCAGGTGATGTGACAATGACAGAGATAGCAAATGAATAGTATCTACGTAAGAAAATACTAATTCATTTGTAGACTTTTCATATATCATACTATATGATCTATAATTATGAAACAATCCAATCAAATTGTTGCATTTTGACAGTACCTTCCATTTCACTTTGTGGTCTTTCTGTGGAAGTTGCAGGTTGAGCTTGTTTAGAACGTTTATATACAGGGCACTGCCAACACATTTGTCTCAAGGTATTGGACCCTGGGAATGTATTCACAACAGCAACAATTATGTCAGCTTCATGGTGTAAAAAACAGGAAATCAGTAAAGGTTCTTTTTGTACATTCTATCTCATGACCATTCTCCAGACACTGTCCTCAGAGTCTCAGTGGTGGCTTGGGAAATTCACTGAGCACACTGTACACTCCAGCATGAATTTCATGTATGGTGTAGTTAAGTCATAAATTAATGCCAACTTGACAATGCAAAAACAAGAACAATAGGACTATGTTACATTGGAGTTGCACCTAACAAGCAGCATCAAAATCTCTTTTAGAGTCACATGAACACAGAAAAATTTATAACTCCCTAACTTCTGTGTGGTTTTCACTGGAATGCTATATACTTAACTCCCTATGAGATTTCTCAGTTTAAAACACATGAATATACACGTATGCATACATCTATGTATATACAAGTAAGCACAGAAACAAAACCTCCTCAAGGAAAAGCACACATACTGCATAAATGCTCTGTGGTGTCTGCTGAATGGCAGCAGAGTCAGCTACCCATGAGTGAATACAGGTAGCATGAGGTTTGTGTTGGTTACTCATGGACAGGAGTACTGAGAGTACACCATACCTGTTCATATCTTCCTCACTAAAGTCCTACCTTCTCTGTACTCTTATATTTTCTTTTCTTTTTTTTTTTTTCCAGAAAAGATCTTTAGTCTAGTCTCGCCTGAAATTCACCTTAGAGCAAAGAAAGGCCTGGAACTTATGTTTTTATTTCTACTTCTTAAGGATAAGGATTAATAGGATTTAACCATCCTGGTACATTTTAAGCAGAACTGAGAAACTTTGGATCCTGGACATGGAAAGCATGCACTGAGGCAACTGGGCCAAAGCTCCAGCCCATATTAGCACACTAGCTTCCCTTTATTCGAATGACAATATTATAAAGTACTGAAAGCAGACACATTATTCAGGAACCACTTGAAATAATGATACTGAGTCACATGGTTCCCTGTCAAAAATATGCAACTTCTCAGGGTGAACTTCAAAACACGGATACTAACCACCACTGAGAGGAAAACTTCCTGAAGCATAGAGTTTACCAACTTTTAAAGATGTAGTTCCATGGGGGATGTTTTGTAGTATACTCCTTTAATTACAGCTCATGTAGGCTTAGACAGATAGATATGTACAATATCCAGGCCAGAAAGTTATATATACAGGTAGTGCTAGTACAAAACAAAACGAAACAAAAACATCAAAACCAAAAGCAATATCCTTAATTCCATAAAGAATGACATAGTTCTGATCAATATGAACTAGAATTCTTAGTTGACATTGTGCCTAAATTGTGTTGCTCTTTGTCTATACTAATATTACCAACCCACTTAAAACTTTTCTCCAGACATTATTAGAACGAGCCATGTCTATGCTAAAGCCAGTTGGAACATATCCACCCCACATTCCCATGTACTGGGTTTCCTTTTCAGGCTCTTCACCTGAAAACTGACCATCTGCTGCCTTCTGAATGACACTACCTAGGCAACAGTCATGAATGTGTTTGAGATCCCTGTATTTTCCTTATTGCAGGCAGTTGCTGGAAGCTGGAAGTCTTCTATAGGGATTATTGAGCCTTTGATGTAGTAAAAGTGGCTCCAAGATGCACAGCAAAAGAGCTTCATTAATACTTCTGAGCAATGATTCATTCATCTATGGATGAGCACAAAATCACTGTGGCTGTGATGAGGCTTGAGCACATTTTTGTAGGTAACCGTATTCTGATTCTCACTGTAAACTGGGTTGGGAAAATGGCACTTGGGCTTTTGGGGCAAAAAGATTTAGACACAACTTGGAGCACAATACATAAAATTAAACAAAAGGGTTCACTGTCCAGAAAAATAAAAGATATATCTGATGGGAGATGTTATTCTGTATATATGTATGTTTCTCATACTTGTTAATTAATAAAGCACTGTTGGGCCAATGAGATAGCAAGATAGGCAGGGCTAGGAGACAAGGAGGAAAGAGGAAGTAGGAGGGAGGGGTCAAGATATAGAGCATGGAGGAAGGAAGACTCCCACCGCGGCTCCCGGATAAGATGAGCCATGTGGAAATACTTAGATAAGTAGAAATGGGTTAATAATTAAGACAGAGCTAGCCCATAAACAATAATGGTAAGTGGCCAACAGGATTGTATCAAATATACAGTCTCTGAGTGTTATTTGGGGCTGGTGCGGCTGTGGGCCCAGACTGGTGGCAGGCGGGATGGAGCAGGCGGAAGGAAAAACCTGCTGTAACATATATCCATGAGTTTTTACTTGGTGTGTTGCTTCTTCTACTTTTTTTTTTTGTTTGTTTAAAGAAACAAATTCTAATTAACAGTTACCATCTTAAAATTCAGTAGTTCATCACATAAAATACAGTGTCTATGCAATTCCTATCTAAACTGTGTTGTACAAGATTAAAAAATACATACCAAACATGCATTTTCTAGACACCACCTGTAATTAATAGGAAAGAAAATATTTAATGCCATGATCATGCTGAGTAAAGGCAGCAAAGCCTTAGGTTTATCCACTGACATAGTGTAACTGCAATCAGGTCAGAGAAGAGCAATAAGGAGACTATATTAATGGGTACATTGTTTGATGATGTTACCAAAGATCTGGGACTCTGTACTTTGTGAATAAAAACTAGCACCTTTCATACTTTTTCTGATTCAAAGGCAGATAAGGCAAACCTGTCTGGCTTCTAGAGGGTTGCAGACCTACATCATATACCATCTGTGAAAACTGGTATTTTATCTAAAATGTTTTATGTTTCTAGGGCCTATGTTTAAAAAATAATGAGTATATAACTCAAAGTTTGACATGTTGGAAGCTTAGTGTGCCCAGCTTGGGAATGTTCAGTGTTCAGTTGCTAAGATCTTATAACCAGGAAGACCTTTAAACCTCTAGTGTGAATTAGAGGCACCCTCCTTGATGGCATTACTCATAAGGCAGGACACAGAGCTGTGCCACATTGTGATGTGTGTTGTCTTGAGTCAAGACCAATTTGGAACAGTTCCATTCCCTCCTCTTATTAAATAAACTCTCTAATGTCCATGATGCCTCAGACCAGTTTCATGATTCAAATGTGATACCCACTGAAACATTAAGGGCACCACTGAGGTAATGGTTCTACTTTGGAGAAAAAAAAAGACCTTACCTTCACTGTTCTTATTGGAGGCTTTCGCTGGTACGCTGGTGAAATTGTTCTATTAACAGATTTAGGGGACACTAGGGACAAAGAAAGTGACTCTTAGCTCACAGCATTATTATTTACAGGAGATCTTTGCTTGATGTGGGTAAAAGTGCATTTACTTGGTATATGTGACTAAACCTAGTGAACAATATGGTTGGGCTGTTGCAGGACTGTCTTTCAAGAAGACAAATTAGAGGGGGGGGGGGGAAGACAAATTAGGGCCGAGAGACGATATGGAGAGAAATGAAGATCAGAATTTTCTTTCTAAGGAATGGGAATCTAAAGCATTTTAAAAGAATTTGAGCCCACTGTCCCACTGCTCTGGTTGAGCACTGAGACAAAGGGTGGAGCCAACAATCCAGCCACCTTCTAGGAACTTCCTGGAACTGATTTGAGCACAATAGACCTGCCTATCCATGTGGGACAACCATAATTTCCAACTGCCTGGCCTCTGACCCCCACCGCTGGTCCTCTACTGGAGTTCTGAGCCCCTCCCACAGATCTGCCTATCTCTGTGGGTCCACTCTGAGTTCCTGCGTGCTCATCCTTGACCCCCATTGCAGGGCCTCTGCTAAAGAGGCATCAGCTGTCATCTGCTGGAGCCTGATCTTTGATCCCCATCGCTGGGCTCCTGCCTGCAGAAAGACCACCTAGAGAGCTTGGACCACCCAGAGCTACAGACATCGAATCTCTGACCCACCTAAGCCCATAGAGAGAGGGAGAGACCCCACTAACACCTACTGGAAGAAGGTATGGGAAGATGGCAATACAAGAAAACACCTAACAACAGAAAGACAAGCATAACACCACCAGAATCTAGGGAATCTACACCAACTAGACCGGAACACAACAAAGCAGATGAAGCAGAAGAGAACAATTTAAAAATTATTGTCATAAAAATAATAGAGGCCCTCAAAGAAGATGTGAGAAAATTCCTTAAAGAAATGGAAGAAAAAACAAACAAAAAATTAGAAGAAATGAAAAAAATTGGAAGAAATGAATAAATTTCTTAAAGTACAGAAAGCCAAGAAAAAACAGATGAAAGAAATGGTTCAAGACTTGAAAACTCTAATAGAAACAATAAAGAAAACACAAACCAAAGGAATGCTGGAAATAGAAAAACTGGGCAAACGATCGGGAACTACAGATGCAAGCATAACCAACGGAACTCAAGAGATGGAAGAGAGAATCTCAGGCATGGAAGATAAACTAAAGGAAATAGATTCATCGACCAAAGAAAATTGTAAATCCAATAAATCCTTAACACAAAACATCCAGGAAATGTGGGACACTGTGAAAAGGCCAAACCTAAGAATAATAGGCATAGATGAAGGTGAGGAAGCGCAGCTCAAAGGTGCCAAAACCATACTCAACAAAATCATTGAGGAAAACTTTCCCAGTATGAAAAAGGACATGCCCATGAAAGTATAAGAAGCATACCGAACACCAAATAGACTGGACCAAAGAAAAAAGACCCCTCGACATATAATAATCAAAACACCTAACATACAGAATAAAAAAGAATATTAAAAGCAGCGAAGGAAAAAGGACAGGTAACATATAAAGGCAGACCTATCAAAATTACACCTGACTTCTCCATGGAAACCCTCAAGGCCAGAAGGCCCTGGATAGATGTTCTAGAAGTACTAAAAGTCCACGGAAGCCAGCCCAGGCTACTATACCCAGCAAAACTCTCAATCACTATAGATGGAGAAAACAAGATATTTAATGACAAAGCCAGATTTTCACAATACTTATTTACAAATCCAGCCCTACAGAAAAGTTTTGGAAGGAAAACTCCAACCCAAGGAAGTTAAGTACGCTCACAAAGACGTAGGCAACAGATAATCCCATTTCACCTGAAACCAAGGGTAAAGCAGGACAAATATATTCACAATACCACTGCCAACAAAAAATCTAAAACAAACAAGCATTAATAATCAATGATCCTTACTCTCCCTCAACATTAATGGTCTTAACTCACCTATAAAAAGACACAGGCTAACAGAATGGATACGAAGACAGAATCCATCCTTCTGCTGCATACAAGAAACACATCTAAGCTTCAAAAATAGACATTACCTCAGGGTAAAGGGCTGGGAAAAGATCTTCCAATCAAATGGACTCAGAAGCAAGCAGGTGTGGCTATCCTAATATCTAACAAGTTAGACTTCAAACCAAAATTAATCAAAAGAGATGAAGATGGTCATTTCATATTCATCTCAGGAGAAATCCATCAATACAAATTCTCAATTCTGAACATCTATGCCCCAAATACAATGGCACCCACATTTGTAAAAGAAATGCTACTAAAACTCAAAGCTCACATAAAACCTCACACACTTATAGTGGGAGACTTCAACACACCACTCTCACTACTAGACAGGACCACCAATCAGAAACTCAACAAAGAAACAAAAGAACTAACAGAAGTTATGTCTCAATTGGGTTTAACAGACATCTATAGAACATTCCATCCAAACACAAATGAATATACCTTCTTCTTCACATGGAACCTTCTCTAAAATCGACCACATACTAGGTGGCATAACAAACTTTAACAGATACAAAAGAATTGGAATAGTTCCCTGTATCTTATCAGACCACCAAATTGGAATTCAGCAACAACAAAAATTGCAGAAACCCTACAAACTCATGGAAACTGAACAATGTGCAATTGCACCACACCTGGGTCAAAGAAGAACTAAAGAAAGAAATTAAGGACTTCCTAAAATTCAACGAGAATGAGGACACGACATACCTGAACTTATAGGACACCTTGAAAGTAATGTTATGAAAGAAGTTCATTGCACTGAGTGCCCATATGAAGAAAACAGAGGATAGTCACATTAGAGAATTAACAGCGCAACTGAAAGCCTTAGAACAAAAAGAAGTAAACTCACCCCGGAGGAGTAGATGCCAGGAAATAATCAACTTGAGGGTTGAAATCAATAAAATAGAAACCAGGAAAACAATACAAAAAAAATCAATGCAACAAAGATTTGGTTTTTTGAGAAAATCAACAAGATAGACAAACCCTTATCTAAACTAACTAAAAAGCAGAGAGAGAACATGCAAATTAACAAAATCAGAAATGAAAAGAGGGACATAACAATGGACACAGAGGAAATCCAGACAACTTTCAGGTCATACTTTGAAAACCTGTACTCTACAAAATTTGAAATTTCAAAGGAAATGGACAAATTTCTATATAACTTTCACTTACCAAAATTAAATCAAGAACAGACAAACAACTTAAATAGACCTATAACCCCCAATGAAATAGAAGCAGTCATGGAAAGCCTTCCAACCACATAAAAGCCCAGGGCCAGATGGCTTCAGTGCAGAGTTCTACCAGAAATTCAAGGAAGAGGTAATTCCAATACTCCTCAAATTGTTCCACACATTAGAAACAGAAGGCTCATTACCAAACTCTTTCTGCGAGGTCACAATCACCTTGGTACCAAAGCCTCACAAAGACACAACTAAGAAAGAAAACTACAGACCAATATCCCTGATGAACATTGATGCAAAAATACTCAATAAAATACTGGCAAACCGAATCCAAGAATACATCAGAGAAATCATCCACCATGACCAAGTAGGCTTCATCCCTGGGTTGCAGGGATGGTTTAACATATGAGAATCTATCAACGTGATCCACTATATAAACAAACTGAAAAAGAAAAACCATATGATCATCTTCCTAGATGCTGAAAAAGAGTTCGACAAAATTCAACACTCTTTCATGATAAAGGTCTTGGAGAGAGCAGGGATTACAGGAACACACCTAAACATAATAAGAGCAATATACAGTAAACCAACAGCCAACGTCAAACTGAATGGAGAGAAGCTTAAGGCGATTCCTGTAAAATCAGGAACAAGACTAGGCTGTCCTTTCTCTCCATATCTCTTCAACATTGTAACTTGAAGTTTCAGCTAAAGCTATAAGACAACAAAAGGAGATCATGGGGATCCAAATTGGAAAGGAAGAAGTTAAACTGTCTCTATTTGCAGATGATATGATAGTTTACACAAACGATCCAATAAACTCTACCAGGGAACTCCTACAGCTGATGAACACCATCAGCAAACAAGCAGGGTACAAGATAAACTAAAAACAGATAAATAAACAAACAAACAAAAACAGTAGCCCTACTTTATTCAGATGACAAAGAGGCTGAGAAAGAAATCAGAGAAACATCACCCTTTACAATAGCCACAAACAACATAAAGTATCTTGGGATAATGCTTACCAAACATGTGAAAGACCTATACAATAAGAACTTTGTGGCTTTTAAGAAAAAATTAAAAAAGAAGATACCAGGAAATAGAAAGCTCTCTCATGCTCTTGGATAGGAAGGATAAATATAGTAAAAATGGCAATCTTGCCTAAAGCAATCTACAGATTCAATGCAATCCCCATTAAAATCCCAGCACAATTCTTCACTTACCTTGAAAGGATAATAATCAACTTTATATGGAAAAAGAAAAGACCCAGGATAGCCAAAATAACCCTGTATGATAAAGGAACTTAAGGAGGCATCACCATCCCTGACTTTAAGCTCTACTACAGAGCCATGGTTCTGAAAACAGCCTGGTATTGAAACAAAAATAGACAGGTAGATCAATGGAATCAAATCAAAAATCCTGATATTAACCCACACACCTATGAACACCTGATTTTCGACAAAACAGCTAAAAGAATACAATGGGGGTGGGGAGGAAAGAATCTTCAACAAATGGTGCTGGCACAATTGGATGATGGTGTGTAGAAGACAGCGTAGACCAAGGCGGTAAGCTGAGCACAGCTCTCACTGCTGGCAGTAAAAGTACTCGCTGCCATCTTGGATAGACTGGAAAAAAACAAAAAAACAAAACAAACAAACAAACAAAAAACCAAAAAAACCCCAAAAACCTGTGGATTTCATCTTAGCAATGTTGTTGTTTACAGATAAAGACTTGTGGCCAGAAAAAGATAAAGATTTAAAGTAAAGACAGATTCACATTAAGAAAAACTGCTAAAGGTTTACACTATGTTTTAAAATATATGTAGGCTTGGGAAAGAGAAAAGGAATAAAATGATTTTAAAAAGACAGACTGTGGCTGGGTATGGTGGCGCATGCCTTTAATCCCAGCACTCGGGAGACAGTGGCAAACAGATCTCTGTGATTTCAAAGTAAACCTGGTATGCAAAGTAAATTACAGAACAGATAAAAGTTACATAGAGAAACTCTGTCTCAAAATATGTAAAAATAGAAATAGAAGAAATAGAGTAATAAAAAAGCCATGTAAATATGGAAAGCACAGAGAAACTTTGGATACTCTACATGATTCTGTTGTCTTTAAATTGTTTGACTGCTAAGGAAATAACAACTGATGAAAGAAATGCTACTGGATTAATTCAATTTATATATTTTAAAAATGCTTTAACTCCAAAATTTAAGCTTAAGGACAAGTTACTGGGGAAAAGGATTTCTATTTTTGTTTCCATAGAAAATGAAAAGCTGTGGATTCCTTCCAGACTAATGTGGTTTGATCAAGTCAGACCCCCTGAGACAGCACCCCAGGTGATCCAACATTCAAAACAGTTGAGACAAAGCCTTGCAGATTACAGCCAAGATTTCTGCATCTTCTGAGAATCCCCCATGACAGCACCCCCTATCAGCAGGAAGTAGTTTGGAAAGAACGACGCCCAAATTCCCAAATATTGTTTATAAATGTTTGTTTTCACTTAAATGGGCTTGGTTATAAATGGTTAATGACCACAACCAATCTTTTTAAAGGTAAAAAGGGAATTATGGTATAGATATGAATATTTTGCCTTGGAATGGATTTTCGTTTATTGATACAATTTAAGGTCTATTTTGTGATATGTATTTTCTCCTCTTGTTTAGGTATTGTGTTTATATATCTCAGTTAGAAATGTAATGTATAATTTAACACATATTATAGATAATTACCTATGATAGTGAAAACTTGGAGTTAAGTTAGTTAGGATTTCTAGATATACAGAGATGTATTTGAGATGGATAGGCATTCTTCAAACATTTCAAAGACCTACAGAATATGGCATTTAAAATGGTTTAGGAATTTTCTTGACAGTGAGACATAACTGCTCCTGGCAACACCACCTGCATCAGAAAGGAAGATGGACCTTGAAGAAAGGCGTTATGGAGTTTGCCTCTAATATGGCAAGACTAGCCATTTGGATAAGATACTCTCTTGTCTAGACTGTTTGACTATATGCTGTATAAGCTGGACATGCAGGAACCACAGAAAATTGACTGCTGAAACAAGATGGACATTGCTATGGGATTCCTGCTTCATGGAAGAGGCTGCCAGACAATCTGCCAGACACAGAGGAAAATGACTGACATACTGCCAATATAGGTGGACAGTATAAAGTTTCCTGCTTTGTTGAGGAATCTGGAGACACACTATGGCCTATGGGCTGAAGATGGAACATTACAGAAGAACTTCGGGTGACTGACCAGGCAATGAGTTGTCTCTGTCATTCTAGAGTTTATATATAGTATCCTTCTGTCGTCTTTGAAGGAGTTGAAGACAGGTAGTTTTGGTTATAGTTTTCCTTTGTTAGGATTAAAGATAAGTTACATACAGGACTTTGGACTCACAAAGATAGGATAGATGATATTTTCTTTAAGTCTTACAAAATGTTAATGGACTAAATATTGTTAACTGTGATTCTTATTTGATAACTGTTGTATGATATATTTTGCTATGTTAAGGTTAAACCCCTTCTCTTTATTTTAGACAGAAAAGAGAAGATGATGGGAGATATTATTCTGTAAATATGTTTCTTATACTGGTTAATGAACAAAGCACTGTGGCCAATGAGAAAGCAAGATAGGTGGGGCTAGGAGACGAGGAAAGAGGAAATAGGAGGAGTCAATATGTAGAGCGTGGAGGAAGCAAGATGCCTGCCCACCGTTCGGATAAGATGACCATGTGGAAATACTTAGATAAGTAGAAATGGGTTAATAATTAAGACAGAGCTAGCACATCAACAATAATGGTAACTGGTCAACAGAATTGTATCTAATACAGAGTCTCTGAGTGTTATTGGGGGCTGGCATGGTAGCAGAGTGGCGGGAAAATGTGCTCGTAACAGACCCATGTCTGTTGCCATGCACAAAACTCATGTCCAAAAGGATCAAAAACCTCAACATAAATCCTGCCACACTGAACGTCTTAGAAGAGAAAGTAGGAGGTACCCTTGAACAAATTGGTATAGGAGACTGATTCCTGAACATAACTCCAGTAGCACAGACACTGAGATCAACAATTAATAAATGGGACCTCCTCAAACTTAGAAGCTTCTGTAAGACAAAGGACACAGTGGACAAGACCAAATGGCAGCCCACAGACTGGAAAAAGATTTTTCCAACCCTACATCTGACAAAGGGCTGATCTCCAAAATATACAAAACACTCATGAAACTAGTCAACAAAATAACAAATAACCCTATTAAAAAATGGAGTACAGAATTGAAGAAAGAATTCTCAATAGCAGAAATCAAAAAGGCTGAAAGACACTTAAGAAAGTGCTCAACATATTCTTAGCTATTAGGGAAATGCAAATCAAAACAACTTTGAGGTACCATCTTACTCCTGCCAGAATGGCTAAAATTAGAAACATCAATGACAACTTATGCTGGAGAGTATGTGGAGAAAGTGGAACACTCCTCCACTGCTGGTGGGAGTGCAAACTTATACAGCCATTTTGGAGATCAGTATGGCAGTTCCTCAGGAAAATGGAAATTAGTTTACCACAGGACTCAGCAATTTCCCTCTTAGGTATATACCCAAATGACCCACATTCATGCAACTAAGACATGTCCTCAACTATGTTCATAGGCAGCATTATTTGTAATAGCAAGAACCTGGAAGCAACCTAGATGCCCCTCAACTGAAGAATGGATAAAGAAGATGTGGCACACCTACACGACAGAATACTACTCTGCAGAAAAAATAATGGAATCTTGAAATTCGCAGGCAAGTGGATGGAACTTGAAGAAACTATCCTGAATGAGGTAACCCAGTCACAAAAAGAAGAGCATGGTATGTACTCGCTCATATATGGATTTTAGACCTAGAGCAAAGATCACCAGCCTATAATTCACACCACCAGAGGAACTAGGATACAAGGTGGATTCTAAGAGATTCATATATGGTCCCCTCACAAAAGGGGGAAGGGACAAGTCCCCTAGAGCACATGGGATGTGGGGGGGCAGTGAATGGATAGAGAACTAGGAGAAAGAGAAAGGGAGGAGAGGAAAAGACATGTAACTAGGAAGATTGAGTCAGGGTAGGAATAGAAGACAGGAGAGAGAGAGAGAGAGAGAGAGAGAGAGAGAGAGAGAGAGAGAGAGAGAGAGAGAGAGAGAGAGAGAGAGAGAGGACAAGACCAGGCTGCAGAAACACACAAAGACAGCTGACCTGAACAAGGAGAAGCTAATGCCCCCCCCCCCAGACTGATATCTGGGACTTCAGCATGGAACTGACTCAGACCCCCTGAATATGGGTCTCAGCTAGAAGGACTGAGCAGTCTAATGGACATCAGATAGTAGAACCAGGATGTATTCCTGGTGCACAAAAGGACCTTGCAGACCCCCCCCCCTCCGAGGGATACTCCTTTAACCTAGAGACAGGAGAAAAGTACTAGTTCCTACTTCAAATGACTTGACAGATTTACATGACCCCACCTGGATAGCATAGCCCTACATGTAGAATGGGGGTGGGGGGATTGGAGGAGAGGGCGGTCAGGGTGCATGTGAGGGGGGAAAGAGGGTAAGAGGGAGGGAGAGAAAACTGGGATCGGCATGTAAAATTTTTAAATATTATTAATAAATAATATAAAAAATTAGAAAGAAAAGTCAAGAAGCATACAAGAAAAAAAAGAATTTGATATATGATGTAAAGATAAAATAAATCTTTCCAAAACTTTCTTTTTACATTTATTCTGTTTAGGACTTCCAACAGTTGGCTGTGGACCTGGAAGATTTTAACCTTCTATCCCTGGTTGTCTCAGTCCACCATTCATTTTCCAGGTTCAATTTCTTGTCCTTGATCTTTGTAGCAAGTGCCTCTACTGCTGAGCCATCTAACTGGCTCCATATTGATGGGAGATGTTATTCTGTATATATGTTTCTCATACTGGTTAATAAAGCCCTGTGGCCAATAGGAAACAAGATAGGCGGGGCTAGGAGACCAGGAGGAGGAAAGAGGAAGTAGTAGGTTGGAGTCCAGATGTAGCCCGGGAAGAAGGAGGACACCTGCCACGGCTCCCTGATAAGACGACCACGTGGAAATGCTTAGATAAGTAGAAATGGGTTAATAATTAAGGCACAGCTAGCCCATAAACAATAATGGTAATTGGCCAGCAGGATTGTATCAAATACAGAGTCTCTGAGTGTTATTTGGGGCTGGCGCAGCTGTGGGCCCAGACTGGCGGGCTGGCGGAAACATACACGCTACAGATGGCGCCCAACGTGGCTATAAGAACTTTCACTTAAAACTTAACAAATGCTTAAAAAAATAGTATTTAGAAACAAGGGAACAGAGACTAGCAAGACTTTTGGTAGCAGCATTTTCTCAGTTGGATTTGTTTTGCTGTAGACAGAGATTTGCGCAGCTCCTTTAAGGGAGGTTTCCAAAATTAGCATAAGCGGCAAAAAAGCCGCCTTGCTTTTAAAGAGCTCTGCTAACAATTCATTGGTGTGTACAAGAGCTGCAATGAAGGTTTACACTGTGTTTTAAAAAATACGCTGGCTTGGGAGAGAAAAAGAAACGGGATACAATGGTTTAAAAAAGAAAAAAGGAAGTAGAATTAATCCTAGTACTCGGCAGACAGAGGCAAGCAGATCTCTGTGATTTCAAAGGAAACCTGGTATGCAGTGAATTCCAGGACAGATAAAAGTTACACAGAGAAACCCTGTCTCAAAATATGTAAAAATAGAAGTAGAATAAATAGAGTAATAAAAAAGCCACGTAAAGATGGAAAACACAGAGAAATTTTGGATACTATACGCGATTCTGTTGTCTTTAAATTATTTGATTGCTGAGAAAATAACAACTACTAATAAAAGAAATGCTGCTGGATTAATTCAATTTATATATTTTAAAAATGCTTTGACTCAAAAATTTAAGTTTAAGGACAAGTTACTGGGGAAAAGGATTTCTATTTTTGTTTTCACAGAAAATGAAAAGCTATGGATTCTTTCCAGACTTATGTGGTTTGATCAAGCCAGACCCCCTGAAACAGCGCCCCAGGTGATACAACATTCAAAGCAAAGCCTTGCAGACTACTGCCAAGATTTCTGCATCTTCTTTGGACCCCCATGACAGCGCCCTCTACCAGCAGGAAGTAGTTTGGAAAGATCGACGCCCAAATTCCCAAATATTGTTTATAATGTTTGTTTTCATTTAAATGGACTTGGTTATAAATGGCTATAACCACAAGCAATCTTTTTAAAGGTAAAAAGGAAATTATGGTATAGATATGAATACTTTGCTTTGGAATGGATTTTCGTTTATTGATACAATTTAAGGTCAATTTTGTGATATGTATATTTCTCCTCTTGTTTAGGTATTGTGTGCTCATTGGAAAAATGTAATGTATAATTTAATACAGATTATAGAGAGTTACCTATGATAATTAAAACTTGATGTTAAGTTAGTTAAGATTTCTAGATATACAGAGATGTATTTGAGATGGATAGGCATTCTTCAAACCTTTCAAAGACCTACAGAATATGGCATTTAAAATGGTTTAGGGTTTTTCTTGACAGTGAGGCACAACTGCTCCTGGTAACACCACCTGCATCAGAAAGGAAGATGGACATTGAAGAAACTCGTTATGAAGTTTGCTTCTAATATGGCAAGACTAGCCATTTGGGCAAGGTACTGCTCTTCTGGACTGTTTGACTATATGCTGTATAAACTGGACATGCAGGACCCACAGAAAATTGACTGCTGAAACAAGATGGACATTGCTATGGGATTCCTGCTTCATGGAAGAGGCTGCCAGGCAGCCAGACAGTCTACAGGACACAGAGAAAAGTTTCCTGCCTTATTGAGGAGTCTGGACACACACTATGGCCTACGGGCTGAAGATGGAACATTACAGAAGAACTTCGGGTGACTGACCAGGCAATGAGTTGTCTCTGTCATTTCTAGAGTTTATATATTATCCTTCTGTGGTCTTTGATGGAGTTGAAGACAGGTAGTTATGGTTATAGTTTTCCTTATTTAGGATTAAAGATAAGTTACATATAGGACTTTAGACTCACAAAGATAGGATAGGTGATATTTTCTTTAAGTCTTACAAAATGTTAATGGACTAAATATTGTTAACTGTGATTCTTATTTGATAACTGTTGAATGTATATTTTGCTATGTTAAGGTTAAACCCCTTCTTTTACTTTAGACAGAAAAGAGGAAATGATGGGAGATGTGATTCTGTATATATGTTTCTCATATTGGTTAATAAAGCACTGTGGCCAATGAGATAACAAGATAGGCGGGGTTAGGAGACCAGGAGGAGGAGAGAGGAAGTAGTAGGCGTCAAGATGTAGACCAGGGAGGAAGGAAGACGCCTGCCGCGGCTCCCGGATAAGATGAGCCACGTGGAAATACTTAGATAAGTAGAAATGGGTTAATAATTAAGACAGAGCTAGCCCATAAACAATAATGGTAACTGGCCAACAGGATTGTATCAAATATAGAGTCTCCTGTGGGTTATTGGGGGCCGGCATGCCAGACCAGCGGCGGGCGGGCTGGCCGGAAAACAACAAGCTACACCATATAACAAATCTTCTGATACAAATCACACAGTAAACCAGTCCCTGAGATGATTTTGTGTACAGGGTAACTGGTTACTCTCAGGCTCAGCTGGCCACCAGTAGACGATTACCTATGTACATGTAGTAGAGGTCCGATCCATCTTTACTAGAGATTCAACTGCCTTTCCAGGCATGCTTTTCTGAGAAGGCTTCTTTTCTGTTCTCTCCCAGTGATCTTTTCAATCTCATGAGCAATGTGAGAGTGGGCCATCTGGGGATTGATGAAAGACCTAGAACACCCATGACTGAGGCTGAAGAACATGTCTGGGAGTTAGTACACATTGCCTGGACGATGTCTTTTAGTACACAGAATCACTAATAAGGTAACCAGTAGTTTGGATCACATAGGCCTCCATGGCTTGCCAGACCAAGATACATGGCAATTGTTAAAGAGAAGTAGCTGAGAAGGATAGGGGTAAAGGGTAAAATGAAGAGAGACTGAAAGGTGGGGGATAGAAGTGGAATCCTGTGTCTCAGTCACACACAGCTCAGAATCAGGTAGAAACTTGGGATTGAACCTACAGATATGTTGGAAACTGAGGCTGGGTCTATGACCAGTTATGGAATGAACCTTGGCTGAACTCTGGCTGTTTCTCTTGGCTACACATTTAGAGCCTTCAGTTATACCATAAAGATTTGATGATTTAATAACTAACCCTGTTTAATAAGATCAGCCTAGCATATAACCAGTAGCCTCGTTACTATTGTAACCTTTTTTGTTTGATCTTTCCACCTTGCCAGCATCCATTCTTTGTGATTTTCTATATTCCATCTGCAAGAACTAGTCCTCAACCATTCTTCTTACCTCCTCTGCCCCCCTTCCCTACATCTTGCTCTGCTGACTATATAAGCTCCAGGTAGAAAAATAAAAATTTGCCACTTAATCAGAATCCTGGCTTGTGATCAATCTCTGTGTCTCTTGTCCACATCCCCCTCCCTTGGGTCTTTGGGTTCTAGGTTGAAGTCTCTAGTGTTGAGGAGCAGATAGTTTATCAAAAGGAGCCTAAACCTACTGCAGAATGAGAGAATCCATAGAAGCAGACATATATATATATATGTATATATATATATATATATATATATATACACTTTTTTAGCCATTCAGCCATTTACAACTTTTAATTTAAATTTGAAACAAGCTTGCTTTACATGTCAATCCACTTTCCACACCCTCCTGATCTCCCCTGTTCCCCACATCAACCCCCATTCCATCTCCTTTCTGCTCTCCAGGGAGGGTGAGGTAAAGCAGACATCCTTCTGATGAACCTAGTTTGTGAGCTTACTGACTACATGACAGTGAAGTCACTTAGTGGACAGAGATTTAGATCATAATTTTGTGTCTCCAGCAAAGATGAGAAAAGTAAGACCATGCCAAGAGGGTGGGACTCAAGTACCAACAGCAGCACAAGGGACAGACACATCCTATGGTTGCCTACAGAGCTAGTTCCCTCATGTCTATATCCTTTATTCTAAGGAATATGGGCAGTATTTATGGAATTCATAAACTCAGTCTCTGTATCTTGGAGGTTAAAGTAAGGATGCCTCTAAAAGCATCAAGGATGGGTCTGGGTACAAATCCTTTTCCCCTTCAACATCCATTAATTCAAAGGGTCTAAGATAGACATCAGTCTGTAACCTGCCTTGACTCAGTCACCCAGCATGTCAGTTAAAGTTAAGGAGCACAAACTGCTAAAAGCTGAAGACATACATGAAGCCTTTACTTTTCAGGACATTGATAGTGTTGCAATGGGGTCATATGTCCTTTAAAGAGGGATTAAATGATCAACAAATGAACAAGAAAGCCCTACTACAAAGTGTCAATGGACCCAGGGAAAGTATCTGCTTATTCTGTATCATCAGGACCACTTTGTAAGACCTTTAATTAGATGTACATTTTAGTGCACAGGAGGAGGTGGTCTTCCATCGAAAGACTGGGGTTATCATAGATTGAAACTGATCACAATCTTTTGAGGACACTGTGATGGTTAATCTCAAAAGTCAAGATGATAAGGGCCAGATATCTGGGTCATGGCAGTAGGGCATTGTCTTGACAGGGTAAACTGAGGAAGTAAACTGCCCACTGTCAGTGGTATTGTTCCTGGGGCTGAGATCCACAACTGTATGAGGAGAAGGTGAGCAGAGCATAAGCCCTCCCTTTCTTTGTTCTTGTTGCACTGGACCTGTGTCTCAGGCTCCTGGATTTATAGGTTCTCAGCAAGTGAGCACACCATACTCATGACAGCATGGCAAAACAAACACTTCTTCTTTGGCATGTTTTGGTCATAGTATTTCATCACACAAACTGGGAAAGTACCTTAGGCTACTAAGCTCGATTGGACATTTGGTAGTGAGAAACGCTGAAAAGCATTAAGTATTAAAAGTCTGCCTTCGAGTGACAGAGCCAGAAGCAAAGACTACTTAAACCTGACAAAATGACAAGACTACCATGATGCCTTTGGAAGAGGAAAAGCAAGAAACCTCCTGCCATTTCCTTGTCCCCAGTATTCCTTCCCATGAGCACAGGGTGTGACACACTATTCCAGGGACCCACACCACTTTGGGCAGTTCAGAAATGCTGATATCTGTTTCAAATTTTGTTCTAACTCTTGACAATTTTGACAATTACCATGTCAATCTCGAGACTGTCCACATTCGGTTCATCTACATTAAAATTTGTGGGAGAAAATACAGAGGGTGGCCCACCTAGTCCCACTTTTCTCCAGATTTTGTTGCTCAACGATTGGAAAAGGTAAAGTTAAAATTCATTCTTAAAATTGTGTGGTTGAATTTCAACTGATGAACTATGAAAATTAACGTTACCTAATAAGAAAGTAATTCTAAAGTTGTCATTGCCCCCATCATACAATAATGATCTACAACTACTTTATATCACCCAGTGAAATTATTGTGTTTCAACAGTACCTTCTGTTTCACTTTGTAGTCTTTCTATGGAAGTGCCAGCTTGGACTTGAGGGCTTTCAGCAGCCAGGGGAACACTAGCATGCTCCTGGTGTTGTTTTTCCAAGATATTAAATACTGGTAATGTATCAACAGCAAACAGTTTTGTTAGCTTCATTCCAGGAAAACAGAGGAAACCAGTAATGTTCTATTTTTGTACATTCCATCTCATGACCATATTCAAGCACTGTCATCAGAGTTACAGTGGTGTTTCAGGAGGATCACTGAGTGCATGGTACACTTCAGCATGCATTACACTGATGGTACAAGTAAGTCAAATTCATGTAGTTAGGGAAGAGCTATATTACTGCATTAAATTGGCTTTGTACCTGATAAGCAGCATCCAAATCTCTTAGAGTCACATAAACACATAAACACTGTATGGTCTTAGGTAGGATGCTATATACTATGAGATTTCTCAGTACAAAACATATAGATGAAGTATAGATCTATCCATCTATATATCCATTCATACACACACACACACACACACACACACACACACACACACTTGTATACACATACACACCATGAGCATTTGCTCTCAAAGAAATAGACATGTGTAGTGATATATTATTTATGATTTTTTAAAAGCTTGCCTGAGAAATCAGAAAACAAATTTGTCTCAACATATAGAGGTCAGGCAGTAGTGGTATACACCTTTAATCCCAGGACTCAGGAGACAAAGGCAGATGGATCTCTCTGAGTTCAAGGCTACTCAGGGCTACATAATATTGAATCAATCCGAAAAAGTAACAGTTCATGCCTTTAATCCCAGCAATAGAGAGGTATAAAAAGATAGGAGCAGGGTCTTTATTAGGCTCAATCTCAGAATTCTCCAGTCATGTTGAGGAAAGCACAACAGTCTGGGATTGCAGTCTGAACTTCGGTGGAGCCAGGATCTCCTTTAAGTCTGAGGTAGAAGTAAGAACTAAAAGCCGCTTCCTTTGCTTTTCTGATCTTCAACTTGAAGCTTGAACCCTAGTATCTATCTCTGGGTCTTTTATTTATTGTGCTATAGACACACATTACAGAATTGCTCTGTGGTATCTGTTAAATGCAGAAGAGTTGGCCACATATGAGTGAATCCAGGTAACATGAGGCTTGTGTCAGTTATGTAACCAACAGTAGAGAACATAATTATTTTCACTGTTTACCTTCACTGCTTATGTAAGAAGCCATAGGAGGGCCTAGCTCAACAGAAATATGAGGTCTTTCTTCAACATTTTCAACCTGCCTGGTGCCTCTCAGTGAGCGATTCTCTGATTAGAGGACCACATTGAGAAGTAAACAAGGCTTGCATATTTTCTAGAAATGCTCAGGTTCAAAGTCACTGAAAGCTAAGTTGTCACATGATGGTTAGGATGAAAAGAAACTTCCCTTCAACTAGCCAAGCCTGGATATGTCCTCATCACAAATTGACACGAGCACCAACCGCAGGTGCATTGATAATATAATAAACAGGGCCTGTACACATCACTTTCTAGGTGATATCCTCATTGACTATCTGCACAGCTTTTATTAATTCTAGCTAAGATGGGGTAATGACTACAGGAGTACAGAGAGTGCACCATTCCTGTTCATGCCTCCCTCACCAAACTCCTACCTTCTCTATACTGTTATGTTTTAATTTTTTCAGAAAAGATCTCTATCTAGTCTAGCCTGAAATTTACTTTACAACAAAGAATGACTTTGAACTTATGTTTCTCCTTTTTTCCACTTCTCAATGACAAGGGTTAGTAGGATTGAACCATCCTGGGTCCATTTTAAACAGAAGTAAGTATCAAACTCTGGGCCCTGGACATGCTAAGTGTGCACTGAGCCCTCTGGGCCAGAAGCTCCAGACCATATTAGTATACTTGTTTCCCTTAATAAAATTACAATATAACAAAGTACTGGAAGTGTAGTTGCACTCTGCATAAAGTACTTTTGAAATGATGTTACTGAGTCATATGTGGTTCACTGCTCAATGTACGTGTCTGAATGGTCCTGCTGAAAATATGGGGACCAATCACCACTGAGAAGAAAACTCATGAAGCACAGAGTGTACCACATTTTTAGAGGTATAGTACCACTGGGTGTGGCAGTGAACTCCTTTTATAACAGCAGGCAGAGGCAGGTGGAATTGTGTGAGTTCTAGGTCAGAAAGGTATATGCTTAGATAGTTCCAGGAGAGGTATGGACACAATGAGACATTGACTCAAAAACAAACAAACAAACAACAAACAAACAAACAAAACCACAATAGAAAACCAAAACCCAAACCCTATATTGTCCAAAAGTCAGACAGCACAGATCAATATCCAGGTGGATACTGGAGTTCTTAATGGACATAGTGCCCAAATTGTTTTGCTTTTTATGTTCATACCAATGCTGTTAAATGCCTTAAAGCTTCTCAGGTTTTACTGGAAGGAACCAACCAAGAAGAGCACAACCCTGTTCACATCCATCCTTTGTCAATGTAGTGGCTAGCACAGAATCTGTGACCTGCAACACATGGGCTGAGTTCTTTCATACTTGCACTGCCCCAGGCTTCTTGCAGATATCCTGACATGTACACAGACGACGGAACTTCTTGTTTGGTGACTAACGTAACATTTTACAGACTCTGGATAGTGGGCAATATGTCTGTGTTTACAACTTGGCCCTTCCACCTAAGAACACATTCACTGTGTCTGTGTGAGTGTGTGTGTGTGTGTGTGTGTGTGTGTGTGTGTGTGTGTGAGTGTGCATGTGCACGGGAGTGTGTGCACGCGTGCACTTATGCTTGCTTTATTACACCCTGGGAATTCACATAGTCAATAAAGAAAAACATGTATCTGGGCTGTTGCTGAGTGACTCAATGAAAGTAACCTAAGCAGTGTCAACACTCAGGAAGGACAGTTAGTATAAAATGTTCTGATATATAAAGCCCCAAAGTTTAAATTCCCAGGCCATTCTTCTTCTATGATGTATGATTGCTAGTCCTAAAAGCCCACATTTCAAATTTGCCAACCTCTCTTGAAAAGAAATACAGATTTTAAAATGATGCCTATGTTGCCCTAAGTATACAATCAATGTCCATGCCTAAAGATAGCATTGTTTCCCACAGTATTCTAGCTGTTTTGCCATGGACGGTGTATCCCTGTTTGTAGAAATGAACCCTAGAATCCTTGATGGCTTAACATTACATATTAAAATTTCTAGTATTATAAGACCATTGAAAACCTAAAATTTTTATTATTAGCTCTCCACAAATGTGAGCCTCTCTACATTTAGGTTTTGATCAATTCATGAAGACAGTTGTTATCTGTGCTGTGTGAAAGAGCTCTGAAAGCAGATCAGGATAACTCATCAGATAGCACATGAGAACAGAAATAAGAGCTGGGGTTCTACATACACAGAAACACAATTGCCCTTGCAAACAATTCTTTTTGTTCACCATGCTCACTCATGACTGTAAATGGATACTAACTCTAGTTAGTTCATTAGTCTCTATAATTCATCTGAGTCTCTACTTCATGTGTTGAAATAGTGATCACTCATTCAGGACGAAACAATCACATTACACAATAAATTTATCATATTTCCACTACTTTGGAGTCATTCCAATTTTCTGAGATTAATAATTTCAACATAGAGAACCTTACTTAATATACAGTGTATTTCTGAAAAAGAGTTGCAGTATTTATATGTAGGCATATCTATTAAGGACAAGTTTGAGGAAGGGAATATGAATTTGTATTATATATAATATACACACAAACACATACATATACACACATTAAATTATAAAGTCAAAATATTTCATAGAGAATATAATAAAACATAGTTCCAACAATATAGAAGTTATAAATATTTAAAGAAGATATTTTGAGAATTAACCAGTCTATTTGAAGGCGTACTCAATGACTAGTAATCACATACCTTGACTGTTACAACAGTTCCCCATTATACTCTAAATCTAACACAGTTATCATTCCGCAACTTATAACAGTGTAGTTCAAGCAATCTCTCAATGTGTACTGGCATTCAGAACTGAGTCATGACCTATATCTAAGTCTATGTCAGCAGCATGTCATAGAACTCGCATAGTGAACTCATAATACATTCTATGACATCTAACAGCTTCTATCTATGCAAATCTGGTCATATAAGTCCAAGACTACAGTAAGAGTTAATATCAATTCCAGTGTACTTTACTAAGAATGATCAATTCCAAAGTAAATACCACCCCCCAACACACACACAAAGCTTGCCCTCAAGGAAATGGACACACACTATGTAATTGCTCTGCAGTATCTATTAAATGCAGAAGAGGCAGCTACATATGAGTGAATCCAGGTAACATGAGGCTTGTGTCAGTTATGTAACCAACAGTAGAGAACATAATTATTTTCACTGTTTACCTTCACTGCTTAGTGAAAAGAAGCCATAGGAGGGCCTAGCTTAACAGAAATATGAGGTCTTTCTCCAACATTTTCAACCTGCCTGGTGCCTCTCAGTGAGCGATTCTCTGATTAGAGGACCACATTGAGAAGTAAACAAGGCTTGCATATTTTCTAGAAATGCTCAGATTCAAAGTCACTGAAAGCCAAGTTGTCACATGATGGTTAGGATGAAAAGAAACTTCCCTTCAACTAACCAAGTCTGGATATGTCCTCATCACAAATTGACACGAGCACCAACCGCAGGTGCATTGATAATATAATAAACAGGGCCCGTACACATCACTTTCTAGGTGATATCCTCATTGACTATCTGCACAGCTTTTATTAATTCTAGCCAAGATGGGGTAATGACTACAGGAATACTGAGAGTGCACCATATACCATATGTACCTTGTAGATATCTAGGTAATATTTCACTGGAACACAAAAGAATATATTTTCTTCTCAGCAGCTCATGGAACTTTTTCCAAAATTGACAATATAACTGGACATGAAGCAAGTCTCAACAGATACAAGAAAATTGAAACAGCATTCTGTATCTTATGTGAACACCATGGCTTAAACTTAGACACCAAAAAACAGCGTAAACAACAGAAAGTGCATGAAAACATGGAAACTGAACAACTAACTACTAATGAAAATTGAGTCAAGACAGAAATGAAGAAGGAAATTAAAACTTTTTAGGACTAAATAAAAATGAAATACAGCATACCCAAAGCTATGAGACACAAAGAAGGCATTCTAAGAGGCAAGTGCACAGCACTAAGTGCCCACACATAAAACAAACAAAACAAAAACGAAGAGAGCTCAAATTGGCAACTCAACAGTATACCTTAAAGCTCCAAAACAAAATAAAACAAATTAGTGAAAGACCCGCAGTGTGTGGACCCTCACGCTCTGCCTCAGGAAAGGTGACACCCCAAATCACTCACGAGAAGCGGGCTTGATACATACTGCATGGAGTCTTGTTTATTCCAAGTGTGCTGGGGTTCACAGTCGTACGCCATGCAGGGGTAGAGGACTGAGGACCCTGATTGAGACAGATTGAGACAGTTTTTATAGGGTTACAACAAAGCCTGCACATCGTAAACCAATCGTGTATAGACTAATCAGTTTTCTATTGCCCCCCAATCAGTTTTCTGTAGCCCCAGAGGTCTGCATTTGTGTGGGCTCCTAGGTGGGGTGACAAATGGCAGTTAGGTTAGGTCACTGGAGTGGGGGTTTCACAAGCCATTTATGAAGTCAGATAAGCATCAAGGAATGTGACCTTTTGCCTATTTACTGGCTGAGAACAGGGTCTGGAATTTTAGGTATTTAGTATTTTTAAACTTCTAGCTTCCTGGGGTCATTGGAGAGTTAGGCTGTATATTTCTATCCTTACAGTACAAGAAAGAAAAGAAGAAGCATCACGAGATATGTTGTGTAAAATATGTCACTGTGACAAGTTTAATAACAAGTTAAATGACATAATAGCTAGGCAGGATTTTGGGAGCACAGAGGATGCTGGTAAGAAGAAGGGGCAGAGATGCCAAGAGACAGGGAACAAACAAGACATACATGAGGAGAGGTAACAGATATGAGCCACAATGGTAGGACACAGATGAATAGAAATAGCTTAATTTAAGGAATAAGCCTAAGCTATAGGCTGAGGTTTCATAATTAATACTATGTCTCTGTGCCATTATTTGGGAGCCAATGGTTCTGATGAAAAATCTGCCTACAAATGGAAACAAACAAACAAACAAAAAACATAAAACATTCTGGGCAAAGAGCCAGATGTAGCTTCTCTAGTCCCGCAGTTTCTTAGGCAGGCTGATTCTTGGCAGCATACAGAGACATGGCAACCAGCTGTTGCCTGTGGGCTGGAAACAGCCACCTGCACCATGTGGTAAGCTGAGCTGCATGGCATGAGATCAGAGAATGCTATAGATGCTTAGTAAATCCAGGTCCACACACAAAAACCTCTAAACAGGGAGTTAAGGTGTAAGAAAAGAAAAGAAAGAAGAAAAAGAAGAAAGAAAGAAAGAAAGAAAGAGGGAAAGAAAGAAAAAGAATATAGAGAGTCATAAAAATAAGTGGTTTTTTTTTTTTTTTTTTGTTTTTTTCATAAGCCACATGGAGATGGAAATAGACAGGAAGTTTGAATCCTGTATGGTGTTGTATTGAATTTAATTTTTTTATTGCTGATGAGCAAATGAAAGCTGCTGAGAGACAGCAGATAATAAAAACTACTAAATTAAACCAACCTATATATTTTTAAAATGTCTTAGCTTCAAAATGGAAGTCAAAAATATGTTACTTTGGGGAAGAGGTTATGCTTTTGTTGGAAGCAAAAGGCTGTGGATTCATTCAAGATTGATAGAGATCAGATTTGATTGGGAAGACCCCTGAAAATCCTGAGTAGGAACATAAAGAAATAATACTATAAAAACTACAAGACATAAATCAGGTGGTGGTGGTACACTCCTATAATCCCAGCACTTGGGAGGCAGAGGCAGGTGGATCTCTGTGCGTTTGAGGCTAGCCTGATCTATAAAGTGAGCTCCAGGACAGCCAGAGCTACACAGAGAAGCTCTGTCTCGAAAAACCAACCAACCAACCAACCAACCAACCAACCAACCAACCAACAAACCAACAAACCAAACAAATAAAAAACAAAATAGAACAATCTATAAGACAGATGATGTATATTTTACCTGCTCAAATATAAAACAAAAAATCATCTTTAATTGACTTGTGCATACGTATGTTAATGCAGATATGTAATTGCCTTTGGCAGTTTATGTATTTTCAGAACAAGGGGATGAGACACCAACGAAATCAGAAGGTCCAGGTGATGCAGCCTTTCAGAATGCCTCTGTTGCAGTTTCCTCAGTGTTCTATATCCACAACTAGTTCAAGGCTACTGGCTGAGATGGTCCATCCTTGTAGACTATTATAGCTAGCAGTTGACCATTATCTAATTTTCTCAGGGTCTCCCAAAGATGTCAGCACCCTCAGACAACAGGAATAGAGGACATGTCACCCACATTCCCAATAGGTACAGTGGGAAGTTTATGGCAATCTGGTTAGCTATGAATGTTTGTCATAATTTAGTGGGTATATAGGAATATAGTATAAAAAGACAACTATTAATCTCAAATATTTTCATTTGTATGGATTTTTTTGTATATTGATACAAAAATGTTATTTTTGTTATACTGAAGGCATGTTTCTACTTTTTAAGGTATTGTAACTATGTGGCTAATTTAAAAATGTAAAGTTCTAGCCCTTCACAGCTATTTAGGATAATAAAGAAACACTAGTTAGTAGTTAGTCATCTATAACAATAAAACTTACAGTCAAGTTATGTAATTTTCAAGGCCAATAAGAGACATATTTTAAATAGATAGTCTTTAAACACTTCAGAGATCTACAGAATATGGCATTTTAATGTTGTAATAAAATAGGGGTTTTCATGACAGTCTGCTTCTGACAGCACCAATCTACTTCATAAAAAGATGACAGACATTGCAGAACCTCCATATGGAGTTTGCTTTCTTTGTGGCAAAAAGCTAGCCATTTGGGAAAGAAACTCTTGTCTCTACTGCTGACACTATGCTGTCCAAAGCAGACAATCAGGGTGCGCGCAGCGCACACACACACACACACACACACACACACACACACACACACACACCCCTGCTGAACTTTGCTAAGACAGGGTAGGCCCTTCAAAAATTCATGTTTAATAGAAAAGTCTGCCAGATATTCTAGACCTGTAGGCTGAATATGGATGCCTTAAAATTGTAGAGGCACATTATGTGACTGTCCAGGCAGCTAGATGTCTGTTGCTTCCATGCATTTGGAAGTGGCTTGTACTACACTTTCTATTTACTCAGGTAATTTCATATCATTCTGGGGTCTTTGATGAATTGAAGACTAGACAGTTATAATTATACTTTTTCTTAGGTATGGAAAGTTGTACGCGCACCTACCCTTGCAAGCAAGGAAGACACGACCCCGGGAAGATCTTCTTCATGCAGTTTATTTCAGGATCCTTGAAACATGCTTCTTCTGACCCGGGGCCCTGGGGGACCCCGGCACAGGCTTAAATCCCCTTGTGCTAACCAACCCCAGTGAGCTATGTGGACCCTGCAGATAGGCTACTCTAACGCGGAAGCAGACAGGCTGAACAGACTTAACCAAATAAGGGATTGTTTGCGCCAGAGAGTGCTCACCCTCTGGGAGGTGGAAGGCGGAAGCCAGCGCCATCTTTAAGGCACGGCATTTTGCAGCTCTCTACAGAAAGTATTTCCATACCTAAATGGAGTATTTTTCTTTGAATCTGCCACATACACATGGACTGGTTATTGTAAATGTAATTATTGATAATTGTTCTTATTATATATAGTTTTACTATGTTAGAGATAAAACCCTTTCCTTTTTATTTAGACAAATATTTGATTACAGGATATTTGATTACACTGAGTGAAAATATGTCATTGTGATTAATTTAATAAAAAGCCAAAATGGCAATAGCTAGTCAAGATTTGGGGATCACAGAGGATGGTGGGAAGAAGAAAGGCAGAGATGCTGAGAGACAAGGAACAAAGAATTCATTCAAGAGGAGAGGTAAGAGATATGAGCCACATGGCAAGATGTAGATTAATAGAAATGGGTTAATTTAAGTTATAAGAATTACTTAGAAACAAAACTAAGCTATAGGTTGTGCTTTCATAATTAGTAAGTCTTTGTGCCATTATTGAAGAGTTGCTGGCTGGAACTCCTTGCTCCAAGGCTGTTGTTGGTACTCTTCCTGTTTTTGAGAACAATACACCTCGTGACAACACACATCTGGTGACAACACACACCTCATAGGGAGGAGCTTAGCATAAAATTCCTGTAATTTTCCACTTTGCTGTAAGTCAGGATTTAAGCCCGTTCTATCCCCTCAATAAACGGCATTCAGCATTTGGCGTTCCGACATTGCCATTGAACAAATGACCCACTGTCTTGTCTTTATTTCAATCTCTAGGCCTTCACCCGGTTTGTGGAACAGATCATAGCGTGGGTGCTACAGGAAGAAGTAGAAGAAGCGAGAAGAAGAGATAAGAAGGGAGAAGAATAAGTAGTAGTAGTAGTAGTAGTAGTAGTAGTAGTAGTAGTAGTGTAGTAGTGAAGAAGAAGGAGAAGAAGGAGAAGGAGGAGGAGAAGAAGGAGGAAAAGGAAGAGGAGGAAGAGGAGGAGGAGAAGGAGGAAGAGGAGGAGGAGAAGGAGGAAGAGGAGGAGGAGAAGGATGAAGAGGAGGAGGAGAAGGAGGAAGAGGAGGAGCAGAAGGAGGAAGAGGAGGAAGAGGAGGAGGAAGAGGAGGAGAAGGAGGAAGAGGAGGAGGAGAAGGAGGAAGAGAAGGAAGAGGAGGAGGAGAAGGAGGAAGAGAAGGAAGAGGAGGAGGAAGAGGAGGAGAAGGAGGAAGAGAAGGAGGAGAAGGAGGAAGAGAAGGAAGAGGAGGAGGAAGAGGAGGAAGAGGAGGAGGAAGAGGAGGAAGAGGAGGAGGAAGAGGAGGAAGAGGAGGAGGAGAAGGAGGAAGAGAAGGAAGAGGAGGAGGAGAAGGAGGAAGAGAAGGAAGAGGAGGAGGAAGAGGAGGAGAAGGAGGAAGAGAAGGAGGAGAAGGAGGAAGAGAAGGAAGAGGAGGAGGAAGAGGAGGAAGAGGAGGAGGAAGAGGAGGAAGAGGAGGAGAAGGAGGAGGAGAAGGAGGAAGAGAAGGAGGAAGAGAAGGAGGAAGAGAAGGAGGAAAAGGAGGAAGAGGAGGAGGAGAAGGAGGAGAAGGAGGAGAAATATCCCAAAGAGTTAGACAGCAAGAAATAATCAATTTATGGCTGAAATCAATGAGCCCACATGCATACACACCCACACCCACACACCACACCCAAAAATCAATGAAACTAAGTGTTGTTTTTTGAGACAGTAAGATTAACAAAACCTTAGCCAAATTAACTAAAATATGGGGAAGAAGATCAAAATTCATAAAATTGGAGATGAAAAGGGGAACATTGCAAAAGACACCAAGAAAATATAGAGAATCATAAGGCCATACCATAGAAATTCTGTACTCTTCAAACTGGAAAACCTCAGAAATAAATGAATTTCTTCACACACACATGCACGCATGCATGCATGCACACACGCGCACACATACAAACCCTACTAAAGTAAAATCAAGATCAAATAAGCAATTTAAACAAGCCTACACGTCCTAGTGAAATAAAAGCCTTAAAACATCTCCTACTCCCCTTCCCCCAAAAATTCCATGGACAGATGATAGAGACCCTCAAAGATGTAATGAGAAAAATCTCTTAAAGGAATGGAAGAAAAGAATTCAAGAAATGGAGGAAAAGACAAACCAAAAATTATAAGAAACAATTCATAGTGCAAGGTTTGAAAGCTGAAATAGAGACAATTAAAAAAACACAGTCTGAGGGAATGCTGGGAATAGAAAAGTTAGGCAAATGATCAGGAGCTACAGATGCAAGCATAACCAACTGAATACAAAAGATGGAAGAGAGACTCTCAGGTGTTGAAGATACACTAGGAGAAATAGATTCATTGACCAGAGAAAATCTTAAGTCCAACAAATCGCTGACACAAAATATCCAGGAAATATGGGACACTGTGGAAAGGCAAAACCTAAGAATAATAGGTATAAAAGAAGGTGAAGAAACCCAATTCAAAGGTACAGAAAATATATTCAACAGAATAATAGAAGACAACTTTCCCAACCTAAAGAAAGACATGTCAATGAAAGTACATGAAGCTTACAGAACACCAAATAGAGTGGACCACAAAAGAAAGTTCCTTTGCCACATAATAATCAAAACACCAAACATACAGAATAAAGAAAGAATATTAAGAGCAACAAAGAAAAAAATGCCAAGTAAAATATAAAGGCAAATCTATCAATTACATCAGACTTCTCCATGGAAACTCTGAAGGCCAGAAGGTCCTGGATAGATATTCTGCCAACACTAAGAGATTATGGATGCCAGCCCAGACTACTATGCCCAGCAAGGCTTTGAATCACTATAGGTGGAGAAACCAAGATATTCCATGACAAAACCAGACTTAAACAATACACATCAACTAATCTCCTACATAAAGTTCTGGAAGGAAAACTCCAACCCAAGAAAATTAACTACACCCAAATAAACAGGCAATAGATAAGCCCACTTTACCAATAGCCCAAAGAAAAGTGGGGCCGGAGGAATCCACACATAATACCACCACCACCACCACCAAATCCAAAATGAGCAAGAATTAACAATCAATGGTCATTAATATCCCTCAATATTAATGGTCTTAACTCATCTATAAAAAGACACAGGCTTAAAGAATGGATACAAAGACATAATCCATCCTTCTGCTGCATACAAGAAACACACCTCAACTTCAAAGACAGATGTCACCTCAGAGTTAAGGGTTGGGAAATGATTTTCCAATCAAATGGACCCAAGAAACAAGTGGGTGTAGCAATATTTATATCTAACAAATTAGACTTTAAACCAAAATCAATCAAAATAGATGAAGAAATTAATTTCTTATTTATCACATGAGAAATCCATAAAGATGAAGTCTCAATTCTGAACATCTATGCCCCAAATACAAAGGCACCCATATTCTCAAGAGAAACATTAATGTAACTCAAATCTCACATAAAACCTCACACACTTAAGTGGGAGATTTCAACATGCCTCTCTCATCACTATACAGGTCCACCAAATAGAAGCTTAACAAAGAAACAAAGGAACTAACAGAAGTTATGATCCAACTGGGTTTAACAGACATTTATAGAACATTCTATCCAAACACAAAAGAATATACCTTCTTCTCAGCCCTACATGGAAGCTTCTCTAAAATCGACCACATACTCGGTAACATAGTAAACCTCAATAGGTACAAAATAATTGGAATAACCCCCTGTATCTTATCAGATCATCATGCTTTAAAGTTAGAATTCAACAACAACACAAACTTCAGAAACCCTACAAACTCATGGAAATTGAACAATGCACAATTGCACCATTCCTGGGACAAGGAAGAAATAAGTAAATAAAGAAATAAATTCTAGGAAGTCTCATTGACTTCCTAGAATTCAATGAGAATACAACATACCCATACTTATGGGGCATTTTGAAAGCAGTGCTAAGAGGAAAGTTCCCACATTAAGGAATTGGAGAATAGTCACACTAGAGAATTAACAACACAATGGAAAGTTCTAGAAAAAAAAAAAAAAAAAGCAAACACACCCTGGAGGAGTCAATGCCAGGAAATAAATAAGGTAGAAACTAGGAAAACAACACAAAGAATCAATGTAACAAAGATTTGGTTCTTCAAGAAAATCAACTAGATAGACAAACTTTTATCCAAATTAATCAAAAGACAGAGAGAGAACAAGCAAATTAACAAAATCAGAAATGAAAAGGGAGACATAACAGTGGACACAGAGGAAATCCATAGACTCTTTAGGTCAGACTTTGAAAATCTGTATTCCACAAAATTAAAAAATTAGTGGAAATGGACATTTTTTGGATAGATATTATTTACCAACATTAAATCAAGAACAGATAAGCAATTTAAATAGACCTATAACCCCTAATGAAATTGAAGTAGTCATCAAAAGTCTTCCAACCAAAAAAATCCCAGGGCCAGATGGTTTCAGAATTCTACCAGAAATTCAAAGAACAGCCAATACTCCTCAAAGTCTTCCATTCAATAGGAGCAGAATGGTCATTGCCAAACTCTTTTCACGAGGCTACAATTACCCTGGTACCCAAGCCACACAGAGACATAACTAAGAAAGAAAACTAAAGACCAATATCTCTCATGAACATTGATGCAAAAATACTCAATAAAATACTGGTAAACCGAATCCAAGAACACATAAAAGAAATCACCCACCATGACCAAGTAGGCTTCATCCTTGGGTTACAGGCTTGGTTCAACATACAAAAATCCATAAATGTAATCCACCATATAAACAAACTGAAAAAGAAAAACCACATGATCAAGTCACTAGATGTTGAAAAAGCTTTTGGCAAAATCCAGTACCCTTCATGATAAAGGTCTTGGAGAGATCAGGGATAACAGGAGCATACCTAAACATAATTATAGCAATATACAGCAAACCAACAGCCAACATCAAACTAAATGGAGAGAAACTCAATGTGATTCCTTTAAAATCAGGAACAAGACAAGGCTGCCCACTCTCCATATCTCTTCAATATTGTCCTTGAGTGCTAGTTAGAGCAATAAAACAACAAAAGGAGATCAAGGGATACAAGTTGGAAACGAAGAAGTTAAACTGTCATTATTTGCAGATATGATTGTTTACATAAGTGACCAGAAAAACTCTACTAGGGATCCTCTACAGCTGATAAACACCTTTAGCAAAGTGGCAGGATACAAGATTAAAACAAACAAACAAACAAACAAGCAAACACAAAAACAAACAGCAGCCCTAATATATGCAGAAGATAAAGGGGCTGAGAAAGAGATCAGAGAAACATCACCCTTTACAATAGCCACAAACAACATAAAATATCTTGGAGCAATGCTTACCAAACAAGTGAAAGACCTATATAATAAGAACTTTAAGTCTTTAAAGAAAGAAATTAAAGAAGATACCAGAAAATGGAAAGATCTCCCATGCACTTGGATAGGTAGGATCAACATAGTGAAAATGGCAATCTTGCCAAAAGCAATCTACAGATTCAATGCAATCCTCATCAAAATCCCAGCACAATTCTTCACAGACTTTGAAAGAACAATACTCACCATTATATAGAAAAACAAAAGTCCCAGGATAGCCTGTACAACAACCCTGTACAATAAAGGAACTTCAGGAGGCATCATCATCCCTGACTTCAAACTCTATTATAGAATTATAGTCCCGAAAACAGCTTGGCACAGAAATAGACAGGTAGACCAATGGAATCAAATTGAAACCCTGATATTAACCCACACACCTGATATTAACCAACACCTGATTTTTTGTCAAAGGAGCTAAATTTATACAATGGAAAAAAGAAAGCATTTTCAACAAATGGTACTGACATACCTGGATACTGGTGTGTAGAAGACTGCAGATAGATCCATATCTATCGCCATGCACAAAACTTAAGTCCAAGTGGATGAAAGACTTCAACATAAATCTAGCCACTCTGAACCTCTTAGAAGAGAAAGTGGGAGGTACCCTTGAACTATTTGGTACAGGAGAAAGCTTCCCGAACACAATACCAGTAACACAGATACTGAGATCAACAATTAACAAATGGCACCTCCTGAAATTGAATAGCTTTTGTAAGGCAAAGGACACAGTCAACAAGACAAATGACAGCTCATAGAATGGAAAAAGATATTCAACAACCCCACATCTGACAGAGGGCTGATATTGTGATTTAATAAGAATCAGGATAAACAATTAGGCCGAACAGAAGTTTATTAAGGGAGAAATAACTCACAACATAGGCAGATGCACGCGGCGGGTTCCAGCAGATCCGGAGCCTTCCAGCGTCCACCACCCAAAAGGGGCAGATCGACCCTCTCCCAACCTTTTCTCCCCTCTCCCATCCGGCCCTGTCTCTGCCCCAATGGGCATGGCCTAAGCCACAGGTGCAGACAAGGTGAATATCTCGCTACAATTCCCCTTTTAGTCTAAGATTTTGGTTTGATACAAAACTATATACAAAACAGTGAATAACAAGTGTGCTCTAAGAAAAGGAAAATTGAGAACAAAACGACCTACATATCTAGTCCTAGGATGAAGACATAACGGAGTTTACAATAGAGTTATCCTAAGCTAGAAAGCTTAAGCCTAGTACCTAATCTATCTAACTAAGAAGAGAGAATAATATTTGTGATGGTTTAATCTACAACCTCATCAAGACCTGAGAAGGAAAATAGCAATACTAGGATAGACAGGAAGTGCGGATGGGCAACTTCCAAAAGATGCCTCGAAGACAGAAACAGCAAGCTACCTGGACAGTCACCCAAGGTCTCAGAGCAATGTTGGTACAGCCAGTTTTGGCTAAGGCCAAGAGTACCTGACAGATCACAACAAAAGCAGGGTGTCAGGAACAAAGGTGTCTTACCCTGACTTGGCAAGGTTCAGCAGTCTTCTGTTTGTCTCCTGCAAGCACATAGGACCGCATGTCCAGATCAGTTGTCAAGGTAGGGGCAGTTCCTTGCCCAAGAGGCCATGGCCGAAGTGAGGGTGAACTCCAGAAGGAGCAACGACAGTGTCCAACATACTTTTGGGAAAGTGCATGGTGCTGTCAGGAGCAACAGTGTCTCATGTCAACGGAGTACTAATATTAAAACATTTAAATGCCGTGTTCTGCAGGTCTATGAAGTGATTGGAGATTAAGCATCTATTTCTGACTAATCTCATAGGCAAAGGAAACACAGGTGAGGATGATCTGTAATACTCAGGAACTTAGCTAAAAACCTGATTAAAACTTCCTTGAGAAAAGCAAGGATACACACCTAAACAATATAATTATGCACATGTAAATTCCTAAAGTAGAGGTAGAGTAGAAATGTCTAGACAAGAGGGCAGCAAGATAAATATCCTAAACTGTATCAATATACAAACTGTCTTGAACTCAAACAAAGTATACATGCATAGAATATAGCGAGAATAATGTGCATAAAACATAAATGGAAAGATTTCACACAATATGACAAAATATAATATACAATTCTTCCAGTACATAGATTACCACAGATAAGAATATATAACAGTGTAAGCTGAAATGCTAATGTCTTACTCTTACTAAACAATTCACAAGAAGGTAGGCCAATCTACCTATATCATTCTGAACCATACCTTTCCCAACCATACCCTATTCCTGTCTAAAAGAGATAACCGAGTCTAAATATCATTTTCCATACCCAACCCCAAGTAACTAAAACCAACCCTATGAAGATGAATATTATCCCTAAATTCCAAGAGTGGGGAGAGGGGCGTCGTTATCTTAAGATTACTTCCTGCTGAAATGGGACGATGATTGCTCCATGGGATCCTGTAGGAAGAAAATGTTTAGCAACCAAATTTTTCAACAGAATTGGCTGTGACATATGTAGGTATTCATAGTGTGGCAGAAAATGCTTGACTAGAGTTCTATTTGGAACTCTGGCCAGGTTGTAATAAGAAGGTGCACCATTACAGCTAGCTAGTCAGGAGTTGTCTTGAGCAAAGCAGTCCCAAACCGGTTAAAGGGTGAAGTTTGTAGTTCAGATGCATCAGGGTGAGTAGAATGGAAATGTCCATTTGGGGCCCCATCTTCCTTCCGGAGTGTTCAAGGATTGCTGTTGGGAACTGTTATTATTCCTTGTGGAAAACTTAAATATCAATATCAAAGTAAAATTTTCAAGTTTTACGGTATGCATTAGGGGAAAGGCAACAATAAGCATTAACATGTATAAGAGAAAATGAGGATTTCAGAGAGAAAAGTGCATATAAACATATGAGTCCTTAGATTTTGTTTTCTTCTGCCTTACATCAATTGGCTTCTTGATATAAAGCAGAAACTGTGAATTCAATCTTAACAACATACTTGAATTTAGAGAAGGAAAGCCAAATCCAACTCCAAAGCCAGCATTGATTTATATGAATCGGGACTACAGGAATACCAAATAGTAAAGAGAAATAGATTTCAATTTAGAAACAGTTTATTAGACTTAAATATTTTTACCATAAATCAGATTACTCTTCATTAAATGATTCTTTCTGGAAAGCTGTCTTCTGTAGGTACCTACATGTTCCTTGTCTCTTGGTTGTTTGAAGATAGGTGTTCTCTGTTTTCCTGTAAGGACAAGAACAGAACACTTCCCCTACCTTTGAGAGGTCTCCACACATTTTGTGGGACCCAATTTGTTGAATGACTTGTCATTCCTCTTCATTAAGATGTTTCTCTTGTTCAACTCGGATCTTGATCAACTTAGACGGTATCCATAGCTTTTCTTCTCCTGTAGATACAAATGCGAAACCCCTACCCCAACGTAATACATATCCTGGTTTCCATACTGAGGTCAATACATCCTTGAAGTACACCGGCTGATTTAGTTCAGAAGTTTTTTCTATTGTCCAGTGCCTTTCAGCAGCTGTTTGTCCTTTTTTATTAGCATTAAGAAAGTTTAATGTTAATAAAGCATTATGTAATCTGTGTTTGGGTGTCTTGGTTACTCCTGCCTGTTTATGGAGCATTTCCTTTAAGGTACGATTGGATCTCTCAATTACTGCTTGTCCTGTAGGATTGTGTGGTATACCAGTTATGTGCTTTATGTTATAATATTCAAAAAACTGTTTCAATTTGTTGGAAACATATGCTGGAGCATTGTCAGTTTTTATTTGTGCAGGTATGCCCATAATGGCCATTACCTCTAATAGGTGTGTAATAACAGACTCAGCCTTTTCAGAGCTCAGAGCAGTAGCCCATTGAAACCCTGAAAATGTATCTATAGTATGATGTACATATTTTAATTTTCCAAATTTTACAAAGTGAAACACATCCATTTGCCATATTTCATTTCTTTTTATACCTTTAGGGTTACTGCCTGGTGGTAAAGGAGTTTGGTTATAGAATGAGCAAGTAGGACATTTCCTTATTATTTCCTTGGCTTGTTGCCAAGTGATAGAAAAGTCCTTTTTCAAACCTTTGCTGTTCACATGGTGTTTCTTATGAAACTCTGATGCTTCTAGCACACTTCCTATCAATAACCGATCAATTTCATCATTGCCTTGTGCTAGAGGACCTGGCAGACCCGTATGGGATCTAATGTGTGTTATATACATAGGATGAATCCTCTTTCGGATAGTATCTTGTAACTGTATAAACAATGAAGTTAAGTCTGTACCATCAGGAATAAATTCTGCAGTCTCAATGTGTAAGACGACTCTTTCTGCATATTGAGAGTCAGTAACTATATTGAGAGGTTCTGTAAAATCCATAAGTACCATGAGAATGGCATACAATTCTGCCTTTTGTACAGAATTGTAAGGGCTTTGAACCACTTTACTTATTTTACCTGATTTATATTCTGCCTTACCTGATTTGTTTGCATCAGTGTAGAATGTATGAACTCCAGAGATAGGTGTTTTTCTTACAATGCGTGGAAGGATCCAAATCGTTTTCTTTATGAATTTTATCCTTTCACTTTTGGGGTAATTGTTGTTAATCATTCCCAAAAAGTTACTGCATGCTCTCTGCCAATATTCATTATCTTTCCATAAGGAGGAAATTTCCTCATTAGTCAAAGGTACTATGATTTCTGCTGGGTCCCTTCCTGTCAGTTGACGAAGTCTTAATTTACCTTTTATAATCAGGTCAGAGATCTTTTCTATATATGTTTTTAGTTTTTTATTCTGTTTATGTGGTAGAAATATCCATTCTAATATGATATCTTCCCTCTGCATCAAAATCCCTGAAGGATATTCTCTAGATGGTAATATAACCAGAATACAGTCTAATTTTGGATCCACACGGTCCACATGTGCTTCTAATATCCTCTTTTCTACCCATTCTAATTCCTTTTCAGCCTCAGCTGATAGTATTCGTGGACTATTCAAGTCTTTGTTCCCTTTTAGGGCCATTTTTTAAGTTTTTCAAATCATGCCCTTCTACTCCAATAATGGTTTGTAGTTGAGAGATCTCTCCTAGTAATTTTTGAAGATCATTAAGAGTCTGGTAACGATCTCTCCTAATCTGTACTTTTTGTGGTCTAATTTTCTGTAGACCTATTTTGTATCCTAAGTAGTTGATAGAATCTCCTTTTTGTATTTTTTCAGGAGCAATTTGTAATCCCCAATGAGGTAAAACTTCCTTTACTTTCTCAAACATTTTTTCTAATGTTTGTATTTTAGAATCAGCTAACAATATATCATCCATGTAATGATAAATTATGGATTGTGGAAACTGTTCACGAATTATTTCCAGTGGTTTTTGTACAAAATATTGGCATAGAGTGGGGATATTTAGCATTCCCTGTGGCAAAACCTTCCATTGATATCTCTTCACCGGTTGAGAATTATTATAATTAGGTACTGTGAAGGCAAATTTCTCTTTATCTTGTTCCTGTAAAGGTATAGTGAAGAAGCAATCCTTTAAATCAATAACTGTAATAGGCCATTCCTTAGGTATCAAAGAAGGCAAGGGCATTCCAGGCTGTAGAGAACCCATTGGCTGAATAACTTTATTGATGGCTCTCAGGCCTGTAAGCATTCTCCATTTACCAGATTTCTTTTTGATAACAAATACAGGAGAATTCCAAGGGCTGGTTGATTCCTCGATATGTCCAGTATTTAGCTGTTCCTGTACCAGGTTTTCTAAAGCTTCTAACTTCTCAGAGGTCATAGGCCATTGCCCTACCCAGACAGGTTCCTCTGTTAACCATTTTAAGGGTAGGGTTTTTGGTTCCTCTGTTTGTTCAGCGCTTGTATTCTGTTTTTGTACAGCCTGGATATTTGGTGTCTGTCTTGAATAGTACTTTATAACACCCTTTCCACAATCATGAGGTCGTTTATGGTTCCTATCCATTATTGGAGGAATGTTAATCTGTGTATTCCATTGCTGTAATAGATCACGACCCCATAAATTTATTGCTATATTGGCTACATATGGTCTCAACCTTCCTCTCTGTCCTTCTGGTCTTACACATTCAATCCATCTCGTGCTCTGTTTTACCTGAGACAGGGTTCCAATCCCTAAGAATTGAACATTTACCTCTTGCAGGGGCCATCTAGGAGGCCAGGATTTATCAGTTATGATAGTTACATCAGCTCCCATATCCAGTAAAACTTCAGTCTGTTATTCATTTTAACTATCAATCTAGGCCTATGACTATTTATAGAGGTTTGCCAAAATATACGCTTTTTGTTTCCTTTACTCAAGTTTGATTCAAATTCCATCTTTAGTATGTCATCCAGAGCGGTATGAGTTTTTACAGTAGGCACTGGATTTTCTAATTGTCCTGTGGGAGATTGCCCTCCATTGTGACTGGGAATGTCCGGACCACCTTTGGCATGGGGGCCTTCGAGAGGCCCCCCAAGGAGTTTCCCGATGGTAAAGGGTTTCCTTGCTCGTCTCTGGTCGATCTACATTCGTTGGTCCAGTGTCGGCCTTTGCCACACCTTCTACATAACCCAGAAGGCTGAGGCCTTCTGTTAGATTCATTCCTGGGAGTGTTATTTCTAGAAATAATTAGCCTACAATTTCTTTTTAGATGTCCTTTCCTACCACAGTTAAAACATCTGACATTGTGATATCTTTTCAACCCTTTGGAGATGGCTTCTCCTAGCCAAGCTGCTATGGCCTCATAGTTAGGATCTCTGTTATCTTGATGTCTTCTCGGATTTTTAGATGTGGCCTCTCCTACCCAAGCGTCAGTGTCAACATAGTTAAAACCTCTGTTATCTTGATGTCTTCTCATACCATTAGATATGGCCTCTCCTACCCAAGTTTCAGTGCTATTATCATTATGTTCCATGTTGGCTGTATATAGAACCCAGTCATCTAAAGGTGCTGATCGAGTTTTTAAAGGCCAAAGCACTTGTTTGCATCGAGGGTTTGCATTCTTATAAGCTAATGTTTTTATAAGTACTTCCCTAGTTTCTATGTCTGCTACCTCTAATTGCACTGCTCTAGACAATCTTTCTAGAAATGAAGTAAAATGTTCTCTTGGTCCTTGCCTTATCTTGACAGAGGATTCTATCTTTTCCCCTAGTTCATGAACCTTATCCCAAGCATTCAGAGCTGCTGTACTGCATAGAGACAAGATATGTTCATCATAGGCAGCTTGGGTTTCTGGGTCAGCATAAATACCCTCACCAAGGATTTTATCTTGGGGAGCTTTATAACCTTTCTTCAAGCCCTGAAGTTCAAGAGCTTTTGCTTCCTCTCTCCATAAAGCCCTCCATTCTAATTGAGAGGAGTTTTCAAGGACAGCGGATATCAATTGATCCCAATCCTTAGGGGTTACCTTGTTATTCCTTGCCCATGATTCTATTAACTGCTTCACATATGGTGAGTGCATACCATAAGAGACTACTGCTTCCTTTATACCTTTTAAATCTTTCATACTTATTGGTTCCCACTGATAGGCAACACCACCTTTTGGGTGTTTTTTCATTTCTGGTTTTTCATTAACAGATACAGGGAAAACTCCCCTGACCCTAAATGGTGTAGAAAATTTTAACACTCTTTCATGCCCTGTTCCCTGTAGTTCTCCTTCTGATATGTCAGATCGATGGTCTTCTAAGGCCTGAAATCTATTCACTATTGTTTCTTTGAGTGTCTGAACTTCTTGAACCACATAAGTTTCTAGAGACTTCATTGCATCAGTCAGTTTATTACTTTCTCCAACTACAAATGATTCCATGTTTTTAATATTCTCATCCTTAGATATAATCTGAATGGCATGTAAACTGCCTTCCAGAAACAATGTTCTATTTGCCAGCTTGTCATTATCCTCAGACATGGAACAGATTCTATCTGCTAGTCTTTCCATCTGATGTTCCAGTTTTTTAACCTTATTAGTAGATTCGTCCAACCAGGAATGAGCCGTTTCTGCTAGCATGGTAATGCATTGCATTGTTTCTGTTTTGGTTGTTGAGTTATCAGCTATGAAACAAATTCTGTTTTCTAGTTGGTCATTTTTATGTTCCATGTTTTGCATTCTTCTGTTAGCTCTCTATTGACATCTTCAATGTTCTGAACCTTTTCCTCTAAACATTTTATATTTTGCATTCTAATTTTAAGCTCTCCATTGTCATGTTCAATATTCTGAACCTTTTTTTCTAATAATTCTATGTTTTGAGTTCTAATTTTCAGCTTCCCATTGTCATTTTCAATATTCTGAACCTTTTTTCCTAAGGATTCTATGTTTTGCGTTCTAATTTTCAGCTCTCCATTATCATTTTCAATATTCTGTGTTCTGTTTCTCAGCTCTCTATTGCCATCTTCAATATTCTGAATCTTTTCTTCTAAACATTGTATGTTTTGCATTCCAATTTTAAGCTCTCCGTTGTCATTTTCAATATTCTGCGTTCTGTTTTTTAGCTCTCTGTTGTCATTTTCTACAATTTGAATCCTTGTTACTAACTCTCTTATGGTTTTTACAAGCTCCTTATTATTTGTCCTAGTCTCAAACCATTTCTTTAAAAATATCATAATAATGATGAAACCCATTGCTATTACAAGAAAAAAAATGTATATATTGGTTAAGTCATGATTTTCTTCTGTTAAAATTCCTTCTATATAAGAAGTAAAGGAATTTCTAAAGTCCTGCATTGTAAGATTATCCGCCATAGCTATGGGACAATTGATCTCAGATATTATATCAACTTAAATTGCAAAGAATGTTGCAATTACCTTAGGTGTAATTCTGCTCTCCTGGAACTTTGGTTCTTTTATTTGCAGATCTCAACACCTCCAGCCGTAACCACCAAATAGCGTCTGGCAGCAGATGATTCTTCTGATTCAGTGTCTGCAGAATAGCTCTTAACAAACTATAGCAAGCGAGAATTTGTTAAATGAATAAGTAAAAGGACCCTGTGTAATTGCTGGGACCACGGGGCTATGGCCGCAGGAAACACACAAGCAAGGTGGGCGCCAGGGCAGGTGCCAGGCGGCGGCACGAATGCAAAGTGGGGAAATGGGCAAAATATGAGAAGCAGGGAGTGCCTTCTCAGGGCCGCTGTGGAGGTAAAGGGGTTGGATGGCAGAGGCAACTGTCCCACAACTTGTGGTGTGTCCACCTAGTTAGGCAAGGAACCCTGCCGGTTCAGGGATGGTGGGGGAAGGGAGCAGCTTGGCTTCCGCCGCCTCTCCCACCTCTATCACTGGGGCGAAAGCCAGGTCCGGTGAAAATCCAAATCCCACTTCTGACACCAGATATTGTGATTTAATAAGAATCAGGATAAACAATTAGGCCGAACAGAAGTTTATTAAGGGAGAAATAACTCACAACATAGGCAGATGCACGCGGCGGGTTCCAGCAGATCCTGAGCCTTCCAGTGTCCACCACCCAAAAGGGGCAGCTCGACCCTCTCCCAACCTTTTCTCCCCGCTCCCATCCGGCCCTGTCTCTGCCCCAATGGGCATGGCCTAAGCCACAGGTGCAGACAAGGTGAATATCTCGCTACAGGCTGATTTCCAAAATATTCAAAGAACTCAAGAAGCTAGTCACCAGAGCACTAAATAATCCAATTAAAAATCTATTTAGTTCTGGGGTACAGAACTAAATAGAGAATTCTCAAATCTAAAATGGCTGAAAGACACTTAAGAAAGTGCTCAACATCCTTAGCCATCAAGGAAATGGAAATCAAAACTCTGAGATACCATCTTACTCCTGTCAGAATGGCTAAAATTAAAAACTGTCGCGCGCAACCTTTGCCGATAAGGAAGACGCAGCAACCGAAGATGTGTCCAGCAGAATCTTTATTGTAGCGCTCTTTACATGCTGTGGAGAAGGGACCCAAGCCCCGAATACGCACGACTTAAATAGCCTGCAGGGCGACGTATTCGTCTGTAATTGGTGCTCCGCAAAAACGCCCGAATGATATAGCTTCTCTGATAGGGAGAGCTACCATATAGAAATTACCATACAGTGGCGCATGTGCAGTCAGCATAGCTAATGCTGTAAACAAGAACCAGGAAACAGGAAGCCAGCGCCATCTTGTAATGGCGAATGCGGCTCCCGACATCTCCCCCTTTCTTTAAAATTATATGCAAGGCCACAATTAACACTGTGAAGTTTCCAATCAGCCCGCTGAATCAACAGTTTGAGCGATCAAGGAGATTACACAGTGAAGGAGACCCCTTGCATCTGAGATCCCGTGCAATGGGAACCTGAGCCCTGGGAGATGCAAAGGTCTGTCCAGAACAACACCCTGGTGCAATGGGAACCTGTGCCCATCAGGAGTGCTTGGAGTTCTGACAGCGTCTCAACGGCTTAGCATACTTAACCATACTTGGGGGGATGCTCCCTGCTCAACAGCCAGCATAGCCTGAATCATGGCCACATTCTTAGCGTGTTGTTGTCTTTTGAATCTGCAAAGCAACCAAAAACAGAGGAACAGTCCCAAAAACAAGGTCGTTCCAAACATTCCTACACCGACCCATTCCTTAAAGTAGGAAAAGGCAGAAGACATCCAGGAAAACAACCCTTGTGTAACAGAGACATCCAAACGAGTGGAATTAATTTGAACTATTGCAAGACGTAATTTGCTCAGGGTTGCATCAAAATTTGCATTCCAATTGAACTGCAACATTTTGGACAATTCTTTAGAAAGATTTGCTGCTTTGGTAAAATTATATTGAACAGAGGTTAATTTTACATAGGTTACCACAAATAATAATATATAACAATGTAAGCTGTAATACTAATGTCTCACTCTTACTAAATAATTCACAAGAAAATAGGCTAATCTACCTATATCCATTCTGAACCATACCTTTCCCAACCATACCCTATTCCTGTCTAAAAGATATAACCAAGTCTAAGTATCACCTTCCAAACCAACCCCAAGTAACTATGACCAACCCTATGAAGATGAATATTATCCCTAAATTCCAAGAGTGGGGAAAGGGGGCGTCGTTGTCTTAAGATTACTTCCTGCTGAAATGGGACGATGATTTCTCCATGGGATCCTGTTGGAAGAAAATTTTAAGCAACCAAATTTGTCAACAGAACTGGCTGTAACATGTGTAGGTAGTCATTGTGTGGCAGAAAATGCTTGACTGGAATTCTACTTGAAACTCTGGCCAGGTTGTAATAAGAAGGTGCACCAATACAGCTAGCTAGTCATGAGTTGTCTTGAGCAAAGCAGTCTCAGACCGGTTTAGGGTAAAGTTTGTAGTCCAGATGCATCGGGCTGAGTCAAGTGGAAGTGTCCAATTGGGGCCCCATCTTCTTTCCAGAGTGTTCAAAGATTGTTGTTGAGAACTGTTATATTCCTTGTGGAAAACTTAAATATCAAAATCAAGGTAAAATTTTTAATTTTTACCGTACATTAGGGGGAAAGGCAACAATAAGCATTAAAAGGTATATGAGGAAAATTAAGATTTCAGAGAGAAAAAACTGACTGTAGGTAAATGACAGTGCCCCCAGATTTTGTTTTCTTCTGCCTTACACCAATTGGCTTCTTGATATAAGGCAGAAACTGTGAATTTAATCTTAACAACATGCTTGAATTTAGAGAAGGAAAGCCAAATCCAACTCCAAAGCCAGCATTGGTTTAGATAAATTGGGACTAGAGGAATTCTAGATAGTAAAGAGAAATAGATTTCTATATAGAAATAGCTCACTAGAATTAAATATTTTTTTTTTTTTTTTTTTTTTTTTTTTTTACCATATATCAGATTCCTCTTCATTAAATGGTTCTTTCTGGAGAGCTGTATTCTCTTCTGGAAGTACCTACACGTTCAGTGTCTTTTGGCAGTTTGAAGATGGGTGCTTTCTGTTTTCCTGTAAAGACAAGAACAGAACACCTCCCCTACCTTTGAGAAGTCTCCGCACAACTCATGGGAACTACATTGGTGGATGACTTGTCATTTCTCTTCATTAAGATGTTTCTCTTGTTCAACTCGGATCTTGATGAACTTAGGTAGTTATAATACTCAAAAAACGGTTTCAATTTGCTGGAGATATATGCTGGAGCGTTGTCAGTTTTTATTTGTGCAGGTATGCTGAGAATTATTGCAACTAGGTACTGTGAAGGGACATTTTTATCTTTTACTTGTAAACGTATAGTGAAAAATTAAGTATAAGATAAATTGCTTTAGTGGCTTTATCGGCCAGATCATTAGCTCTTGCCATGGGTCCTGGTAATAGCGTATGTGCTCTCATATGTTGTATAAAAAAAAGGATGCAATCTTGTCCTGATTGATTGCTGAATATCAGCAAAGACTTGTGCAACAGCACTTTTTGAGGAAATTAATCCCATTGTTTCCAAAATCTGTACTGCTCCTACCACATAATGTGAATCGGAGATGATATTTAGGGGCTGAGGAAAAACTCGTAAAACCTCAGCTACAATAGCACATTCAACCAATTGTGGGGATGAAAAATTAAAACATTTTTGAAACACCTGATTATTAACAACATAACTGCCAACACCTGTCTTGGACCCATCAGTGAAAACATCAGTAGCTCCTATTATCGGTTGACTTCTAGTAATTTTTGGAAAAATAATGGCATTAGTAAGAACAAACTGCAACAAAGGATGCTTAGGATAATGATTATCAACATGCCCCGAAAAGGTGCAACGAAGAATCGCCCAAACATCCAAGGTGGCACATAACACATTTACTTGATAAGCAGTATAGGGTACGATAACAGATTCTGGTTCACAGCCAAAATGAATTAACGCCAGCTGTAGACCTTTTAAGGCCATTTCTCCCAGTTGAGTGGGATAATGGCTCAAAACTTGCCGCCAGGGGAGGTTTGAGGATGGACCCATAATAGCGGTCCCTTCTGCCAGAGCACAGCTGTAGGCTGTTGAGGTGAGGGAACAATGCATAACTGGAATGGGCTAGATGGATCTAGCCGAATTAAAGAAGCTTCCCCCAATTTCTTTTCTACTTTATCCAACACTTGGGCAGCTTCGGCAGTAAGTTGTCTACTAGATGTGATGGCTGGGTCTCCTTCCAGAATGGCAAATAAAGGTTTAAGTTCTGCCGTAGTTAGATCTAAATATGATCTTATCCAATTAATATCACCTAAAAGCTTTTGAAAATCATTAAGTGTTTTAAGAACATCTCTTCTGATAACAATCTTTTACGGCTTTACCTGCATCGGATAAATGGTAGAACCTAGAAAATTTCCAATATCCCCTTCTTGTACTTTCTCAGGAGCTATAAACAAACCCTTATTATTCAACTCTTTAGATAGAACGCCAAAAGCTTGCTGCAGAAGGGCTTGATCAGAATGGCATAACAAAATATCGTCCATATAATGACATATCTTAATGGCGGGAAATCGAGATCTAACTGGCTGAATATCTTTTGCTACATAAAGTTGACACATAGTAGGACTATTCGCCATGCCCTGCGGTAAAACTTTCCATTGGTATCTCTCATCAGGTTGTTCATGATTAATGCTAGGCAAGGTAAAGGCAAATCTAACTTTATCTTGCTCATGTAAGGGTATAGAGAAAAAGCAATCTTTAATATCCACTATTAAAATTCTCCAGCGAACTGGTAAGGTGGATAACAAAGGCAAACCCCTTTGAATGGGGCCCATGACCTGCATTTGTTTATTTATGGCTCGAAGATCATGTAATAATCTCCATTTACCAGATTTTTTTTTTTTTAATTACAAAAATAGGGGTATTCCAAGGAGATTGAGAGGTTTCTATATGTCCCTGATTTAATTGTTCCTGGACTAATTGATTGGCGGCTTCCAGTTTTTCAGAGGTAAGGGGCCACTGAGGAACCCATACCGGGTCCTCTGTTTTCCAAGGAATGGGGATTGCCTCCCCAGCGGCCCCTAGGAAAAACCCAGTCCTGTTCTGTCTTGTTTCCCATTAGAGGGCAGGGGACTTGTACGTCCCTGCAAGTGTTTTCCAAGGCCTCGACCAGGGACGCAGCCCATATTTTTCATTATCTGCTGGCTCTGAGGTGAATAGTCATTTGTGAGCACAAAATCTAGTTGTTGTAATACATCTCTTCCCCATAGATTTATAGGGAGGGTTAGCACATATGGGGTAATAGTTCCTCTTTTCCCTTCCTCATTTTGCCAATGTAATTCTTTTGCGCTCTTGGCTGGAGCCTCTTCAGCATCCTCGAATATCCTTCCTGCTGCTTCCATCATTCTAGCCACAAAATCTGAAAATGGTTCAGTTGTTCCTTGAATAATCTTTGTAAGATTTCCTGTCACTTGCCCTTTATTAGGTAGACTTTTCCATGCTCTGATGGCAGCCTTATTTATTTGTTCATAAACCTCTAGTGGGTAGGCTGTCTGATTTACAGCCCATTGACCTTGACCTGTGAGCATATCAAAGCTCCATTGAGGTCGTTGACTGGCTATATTCATCTTTGCCTGGGCCGCACATAATTCCTGATAGACTTCCAATCTAAATAATGACCCATAGATAAGCATGCTTTAACTGTATTGTTCCAATCATCTGGGGTCATTGCATTCAAGGCCAGCCTTTCAATAAGGGCTGTAGTAAAGGAAGCGCTAACTCTGTATGTTCATAGAATTTCTTCCTTTTTTGGCCATTTTTTGCTGCTGTACAACATCATAGGGCGGTGCCGTTGGCTCATAGCCTGGAGCATAAGGTGGGGCACTCCCATATCTCCCAGCCTCATAATTTTTAGCTTCCTCATCTAATTCTGTCTGCTCGGCAGGGTTCAGCTCTGGATCCCCTTCTGACCCAGATAGGTCAGACTCATCCTCCTCTCCGGGGGACGTCTCCTCCTCGGAGGAAGAATCTATAGTATAATGTTTAAACTCAGTGAGGAGAGGGTATAATTTTGGATCCTCACATTCATAATCCTTACATGCTCCTCCTTTTGGAGCAGGCACAAGCTTTAAATCTTTAGCTCGTCGGTTAAGTTCCTTTTCCTTTTCGGCGAGCTGTTTTGCTTTCTTTTCTAGCTTTGCTAGTTTACTGTGCACATTTTCATTCTTATTTGACTTCTTTCTGGAGAACCTTTTCTTTTGTTCTCCCTTTCCCTTTTCAGCTTCTGATAGACTATCCTGATGGTCTGAAAGCACTCTCTGTCCCTCTTTGACCTGTTCCTTACATCTCTCATCTTCAATACAAGACTTTAACAATTTATATAACGGCCATACACCAGTCCTTAAAGTTCCTTGTTCCTTCTCCCGCATAAGATCTCCTCCTAATTTATCCCATGTTCCTTTGGAGAGGGTCCCAGAGACCACAAACCAGGGAACAACACGGTCAACTTCCATAGGGAAGTTCCGCAAAACTCTATCTGGAATCTTTAGCTCCTTTTGCTTCAGCAGCGCCTGCGCTGCATCTGCAATAGGCTTGGTGGCTGGTTCCCCATAACTCCTTTATCTATAGGAGAGAGGGTGTGACGGCTCAGTTATTTACCTGAGACTTAAGGCCACTTATGCTAGGTCACAAAAGAGTGAGCAGCGAGTATTCTCCCGTCTATGACAATTAAAACACAGACAGCACAATAAAACGAAAAATGAAACAAACAACAAGAAACGGGATCACCTAGACCACAGAAGTCATACCTTGCTGAAAAGTGCTGCAGCTTCTCGCTCCGCTGGCTTGAATCTTCCTTCGACGAGCAGTCGAGGGTCCTTCGAGTCGTTCCTCCGCCCAGGGTCGGCAGGCTCCCGGGTTTCGGCACCACTTGTTGCGCGCAACCTTTGCCGATAAGGAAGACGCAGCAACCGAAGATGTGTCCAGCAGAATCTTTATTGTAGCGCTCTTTACATGCTGATGGAGAAGGACCCCAAGCCCCGAATACGCACGGCTTAAATAGCCTGCAGGCGCGACGTATTCGTCGCGTAATTGGTGCTCCAAAACGCCCGAATGATATAGCTTCTCTGATAGGGAGAGCTAGCCATATAGAAATTACCATACAGTGGCGCATGTGCAGTCAGCATAGCTAATGCTGTAAACAAGAACCAGGAAACAGGAAGCCAGCGCCATCTTGTAATGGCGAATGCGGCTCCCGACAAAAAACACCAAAGACAGTTTATGCAGGAGAGGATGTGGAGAAAGGGGCACACTCCTCCCCTGCTGGTGGGAGTACAAACTTGTACAGCCATTTTGGAGATCATTATGGTGGTTTCTCAGGAAAACGGGACTCAGTCTACCTCAAGACCCAGTAGTTCTATTCTTAGGCATATACCCAAAAGATGCATATTCATACGACAAGGACATCTGTTCAACTGTGTTCATAGCAGCATTATTTGTAATAGCAAGAAACTGGAAGCAACCTAGATGCCTCTCAACTAAAGAGTGGATGGAGAAAAATGTGGTACCTTTGCACAATGGAGTATTACTCAGCAGAAAAACACAATGGAATCCTGAAATTCCCAGGGTAATGGATGGAACTAGAAGAAACTATCCTGAGTGAGGTAACCCAGTCACAAAAAGACAAGTGTGATATGTACTCACTCATATATGGATTTTATACATAGAGTAAAGAATTACCAGCATACAATTCACACCGCCAGAAAAGCAAGTAAACAAGGAGGACCCTAAGAGAGACATACATTTTCCCCTGGAGAAGGGGAAAGGGACAGGATCTCTGGAGCAAATTGGGAGCATGGAGGGAGGGGAGAGGGAGGTAGGAGAAAGAGAAGGGGAGAAGATGAGGGGAGAGATGGGCATGAGGGAACAGGAAGGTTGAGACAGGGGAAGAATAGAGGAGAACAAAAAAGAGATACTGTAATAGAGGGAGCCATTATATATTTAAAGAGAAATATGGCACTAGGGAAATGTCCAGAGATCTACAAGGATGGACCCAACTAACAATCTAAGTAATAGTAGAGAGGCTACCTTTAATGCCCTTCTATGATAATGAGATTGATAACTACCTTATATGCAATCCTAGACCCTTCATCTAGTAGCTGATGGAAGCAGAAGCAGACACCCACAGCTAAACACTAGCCAAACTCCTGAAATCCAGTTGCAGAGAGGAAGAAGTGATGAACAAAGGGGTCAAGACCAGGCTGGAGAAACCCACAGAATCAATTGACCTGAACAAGGGGGAGCTCATGCACCCGAGTCTGATAGCTGGGAAACCAGCATAGGACCGACCCAGACCCCCTGAATGTAGGTGTTAGTTAGGAGGACTGGGCAGTCTATGGGGCCTCTAGTAATGGATCAGTATTCATCCCTAGTATATGAATGGACTTTGGGAGCCCATTCCACATAGAGGGATACTCTTTCAGTCTAGCCACATGGAGGAGGGCCTAGGCCTTTCTCCAAATGATATGACAGATTTTGAAGACTCCCAATGTAAATTTACTCCCTGGGGAGTAGAAAGGGGATGGGCTGGGGTTTGGTGGGGGTGATAGGGGAGGATGGCAGGGTGAGGGAACTGAGATTGACATGTAAAACAACCTTGTTTCAAATTTAAATAAATAAATAAATAAATAAATAAATGAAAGGTAAATAACCCAATTCAAAATGGGGCACAGACCTAAGCAGAGAGTTCTTAAGAGATGAAACACGAATGGCTGAGAAGTATTTAAAGAAACATTGAACATCATTAGCCAACAGGGAAATACAAATTAAAACTACTTTGAGATTTCACATTATACCAGTCAGAACAACCTAGATCATCGATAAAACAAATGACACCTCATGCTGGCAGGGATGTGGGGAAAGGAGAACACATTTTTGGGGATGTATAAAAACCTAATAGTGTATAAGCATCTTAAACCATTACATAAATAAGAGAAATATAAATGGAGTCTTCAAATCATGGGAGTGCCAATACCTCAAGCATACATTGTTCATCAAGTGAAATCTCCAGGGCTATGGATGGGTTACATCCAGTTGAATCAGTGGTCAATGGGGTCCAATAGAAATCCTCAAAGTTCTCAGGCCATTGCCAGGTTTTCAGTTTATTCTCTACAAATTGATGGTAAGGCCCTGCTGTTGATGACAACATTTAAGAATCTCATTGAACATGCAAGCTCCTGCGGAAAGGACTGAGCAGATGACACTACAGGCTGCCCAATCTTCCCTCCCACATCAGGCCTCAGTTTGAGTTTCCTGAGACTGAACAAGCAGTTTCTGAGGAAAAGCCAAGCCATGAGTAAAGGTCAATTAATCTTCAACACCCCCAACAGAAAGCAGAAGGACTGGTACATGCAGTACTAAGCTAGGCCAGGCCTAAGCCAGCCTCCACATTAGCTCAAGGACAGGGCCTGATCAGGCCTGCCCCAAAATAGAAAACTGTAGCCTTGACCAGCTCCTGACTAGCCCCAGCCAACTAGAACGTACTAATATGATCGCCACTTGCTTAAGCCAATCATACCTAAAATAACCCAACTTCCTTAGACACACTTTAGTAAGGCATAAAAGAAGCCCCCACCTCCTTCTCAGGGTCATAGCCATCTTGCCTTTGTTTAGGATAGTCACCCCCAGCATGATGGAATAGTAAAACAAGACTCTTTGCTTTTGCATTGGATCTGGTCTCTTGTGGTCTTTGGGGATTCTGACTCCCGGCATATCAGCTGTTTAACTAGAGGCTCCACCTTTAAAAATAGCATTTATAGTACAGTAAGTTATTGTCAACCCAGTTATAAACCCTGAGATCTATAATGATAATCTTCCTGTGAGATATGGAGGTGCAATTGTGGTGCAAGCATTGTGGATATAACTAACTACTCTGATAGATTCAAGGCCCACTCCATGAGAAGCAACTCATTTCTGACACTGCTAGGGAGGGCAATCAAGAACCTGAGACTGGATAGGCCATGACCATAGGGGAAAACAAAATATTATTCTTGTGCTAAAGAAACATAACATAAATAAGTCCTAGTGGCATTCTGCTGTACTCATAGATCAGGGCCTTGCTCAGCCATCATCAGAGAAGCTTATCCTTCAAGTATTTGGGAACTAACATAGAGACCCACAACTAGACAACATGCAGAGAGAAGGATTTTGGAACACTCAGTCCTAAATAGTATGTCTTCATGTAACCTGCCCCTCATGGGTCAGGAACATATGCAGAAATCAATCAGAGACACATTTCAACAGCCAGAGGTGACGAATGACTGCAAGGAAGCACTGTGCTCCACATGTAACAGGACTGATGCTCATATGAACTCACAAAGTCCGTGACAGCACACAGGGCCTTCAGAGGTGCAAGCCAGACAGGACCCCAAGTCCTAACCAAGAAGCTATTTTCAATCAATACCTACTGATAAAGGAAAAACCAGTTTTCCATAATGGTGTCTCACTGGGTATATTAACTATACCTCAGGGTTGGCCCCATGCCCAGGAGTAGTTGGTCAACACAAAATGCACTCAATAGTATTTTTGTAGACTTCTTTAATATAAATCTCTATCAGGTCGAGGCTAGCCCAATCTATATAGAGTTTTAGTCCAGCCAGGGCTAAATAGTGAAATACTTTCTAAAATGACCAAATAGAATCCCCACTACTACCCCCAAAAACTGCTTTATCCATTAGGTGATTTTTTTGTTACTTATATTATTTGCAGTGCTGGGGACTAAACCCAAGGCCTTTTAATAGTAGGCAAATGTTTTGTCATGAAGCTACACTCTTAGCTCCTGTGTTAGCTCTATCAAGCTGACCATGTGACTGATGTCTAGTAATTTTCCCAATACCCACCTGAATTTTGAGTTCTATTTTGGCATCTTATAGTGTTTCATACATTTGGAGCAATTTACCATCTTTGGAGACCATGGGTTATGGAAGAAGCCACCAGCAAAGAAAATTGCCAGCTCAAACCTTCAAATAGCAGCTCACTCAAATGTCAAGTATATGCAGGAAATAACTACACAAATTAAGAACTCCCTCAAATATCTGTAGCTGGTTAGCATTGGGAAAATTTAGCATCCCCGGAGATATATATTCTGCTTGTGACCTATACCTGTGGGTTTTTTTTTTCATTTCTAGTTTTTTGGTTTACCTTCTTGGTCTTGTTCAGATTCTGCTTCCAGAAGTTTAAAGACAACATCAAGGGTTGTTACACTCCTCATGTGTGGTTGTTGTATGACCACCAAAGAAGTCATGGAAAAACCATCTTTTCACCCTTGAGAAGGCAACAGTGGTGGAGCAGAAACAGAATTCTACCCAAGTTTAGTTTAGTGAACAATTGAGATTTACTGGGGTTATTTATAGGAGCATAGGAGAGGGGTTACTGGCAGGAGTATGGATAATTTGTAAGCAGTTGTGTCACCAGAAAAACTATCCCAGCATGAGTGACAACTCACAAAAAAGCAAAGGAAAACAAAACAAAACCTATTCCTGGAGCTCTCTGTTCATCTTGCAGGCATCCTGGCTTTTTCAAGTCTCTTCTTCTGGCAACCATTACTGTTTATATAACCTTCATGGGAGCTTAGCGACTCTTACAAGTTTTCAGGAGTTTTCTGAGCCTTGTAAGTTTCATTTACTTCCAGAGTCTTGCGAATCTCCTTTCCAGGAAGGCATGTTTCATTTTGGAGGATGTAGCTACACAGTACAAGTCATTCTCCATGTTTTCTTTCCAACTTCCTTCAAGACTTCAAGGTCACAAATATTTTAGTGACTCTCAATCAATTCCTAAAATATATTTCCTTAGCTCCTGCTCTGACTGTTGTGCTGTAGCCCCACTGAACAACACAAGCTGGCACCCTATGAATTCCTGTTGACAGTAGCTGTAGAGAGCTTTCCTAGATAGGCTCACCCAGCCCAGAAGGACAAAGAATTCCAAATTCCAGAAGCAGTGATGAGATTGATTACCAATTTATTTGCTGTGATAAGCAGATCTGTCAGATGGTTGTATTCATCTGTGTGAATTAAAAAACAAAGTGTGAGTAGTATTTTATCCGTATTTTGGAGTCAGAATAGTTCTGAATTTTAATCCTGGTTTTTCTTCTTCATACCTGGATAGTCTATCAAGTTCTGGATCATGCATTACTCTTCTGTGATGGAGTCAGTAATAACTTTCACAAATGCTAAATTGATGGCATTTGCAGAGTTCTTGGCTTAAGTCCTTATGCTGATTATAGGCTTCAATGACCACACTGCTTACTGTTCTGTGCATTACAATAGCTCTTGCCCACTGCTAGTTGCTCATTCTGGTATGACCTCCTGGAATACAGACTTTCCTTTCTGTATCACTCAGCTCAGCAGTTGTGACCTGCAGCAATGCAGTAGATAAACTTCCAGTTATATGATGATGAATGAGTACCACTTATATTCGCACCTTCTCCACCCTCTAATTTCCAAGACCATTATGAAGTGTAGAAAAAGCTGAGTTACCCAGGCCTAAGTGTTACATAACTACTGTAGCATTAGTAGGCTTGAAAGGCATCATAATTAACACTGTTTAAAACCAAGGACTAGAACTACAGTCAATTCATCAATGGTCAAGAAGAATGGGACCTGAATCATATCTCTGACCCTGAAAGGTAAATGACATCTCAAACTGCTAAGAAAATATTTAATTGATAACTGTCAAAACCTGATTATGGGGAAAATGACAACAACAATAATAATAGTAATAGTAATAATAAAAGATCTGATCCCCATTAGGGAATCTTCAAAAGCATAGTTCTGAAATCTCAAACTGTTAGCCACAAACTGCTGTAACTTGGTATCACAAAACTGCAGTGTGACCCACACTTTAACCAGAACCAAACTTTAATCAATCAGAACTGCCCTTATTTGTATGACTCTAATTTGCACAGGCCCTATTCACATGGCCACAGTGCAGTTTGTACTAACTTCCCAGAGTAGCTAGTTTGAACTGCATGTCTTTGCATGGGATGAACCACATGCCAAGACACTGCACACATGGAAACTCACCCTAACTATAAATGTACTTTGCTCAAATGGAGACATCTCCCCAACACCTGCTTCATACTCCCCTGCCCTTTGCTATAGATGATACTATTGTCACTTCCTAGCCTGCTGTCCTCTTGCAGTCTACTCAATAAATTATTATTCCTGTTCTGGACTAAAGAGTCAATTGTTAACTCTATACTCACCCTTTACCTGTTACAGTAATAGCTGAACATCCAGCCTGCTATAAAAATTTTATAAAATTATTATCTAGCAGGAGGGCTTCTGATAATGAACAAGGGATACCATATTATCTTCCCATAAGAGTCAATCTACACAGTCTTGTCAGTCACACACACAGGACAACACCCCTCAAGGGACTTTGAAAAAAAAAAAAAGCCTGCTTAAAATATAAGTGGGCATAAGCATCTTTGGTCACTGTAAACTTGCTAACTTACCCCTGTTGAGACTGCCACACTTTACACTGTAGTAAGGACTGTCCACCTCCTGTATTATACTCTAGGTGTCTCATCAGAATTCTCTCAACAGAGATGACAAGGACTGGAGAGAAGGCGCAAAGCCAGGGTGAAGTTTCTCATGTGGTTTTTTTCTTAGAACACAAAAGGGAAGAAAAATCTGGTAAAGTTTGGACTTGTCTTTTTGTGCTCCATGTCCCCATAGGTTTGTTTGCCTGCATGTTCCGTGTAGTGGGTCTGGCTTGAAGTGCCATCATCCTGGCAAGAGTACAGATGTTCTAAAGGTTGGTCATGTGGTTAGAAAGGCTAGCCTCTCGATTAGACTGCCTATGTATTGGAGCTCAGCCCCTTTTGTTCCGTGGAGAACAAGCCTGGAATTTTCTCAAGAGGCTTTTTCGAAGTTAGAATTGCTAACTGGCCCAGGCTGTGACAGAGGGAGGAGTAGGATAGATTAAAGAAAGATCTGTTTAGGTCTTCCTCAGCTGTGAACAATTCCCCATGTACAGTTCCTATACTTGATGTGTAAATGGTATCTAAGGGTCCAAACCATGACTCTGAATCCCACTGTATTGGAACACTTCTACAGTTGTTGGAACTGTTTGGGAAGGATTAAGAGGTGTGGATTCATTGGAGGAAGTGCTGTTACTGGGAGAAAACTTTGAGGTTTCAAAAGACTTTTGTCATTCTGTGCGGTGTGTGTGTGTGTGTGTGTGTGTGTGTGTGTGTGTGTGTGTTTGTGCATGCATCTGTGTGCGTGTGTTCCTCCAACTTGTGGATTAAAATGTGAGCCCTCAGCTACTGCTTCAGTGCCCTTCCTGATGCCTGCTGCCATGCTTCCTGCCTTGATGATGATGGACTAACCAACCCTGTGAAACTGTAAGCCCCAAATTAAAGATTTACTTTTATAAGTTGTCTTGGACATGATGTTTTATCACAGGAATAGAAAAGTAACTAAGGCACTCCATAATTAATTAAAGACACAATTAATAGCCAAAAGCAGAAAAGGAAGATTGACAAATTAACTCTCTTCTTTGCTTCAGCTCCACGGGACCACTTTACATGAATGTTGCCCTGACTGCTCTGCTGTAATCCCACTGATCAACACAAGATGGCACTCTACGAAGGCCTATTGATGTTGGCTATGATAGGGCATTGGGAAGAGGAACAGAGGTTTATTGACTCTTCCCCCAAGACCATCCTCAGGATACTATCATGAGCGTTAGTTTTAAACAAAGTCAAGAGGTATCCATAGCTCAGCAGTGCTGGTCAAGGTATTCCCTCCCTCCTGACCCCCACTGCCATTAGTTTCAGTCTCTCCTGAAAAGTGATATGATACATTTTAAGTCTCTTTCCAGAAAACAAGTCCTCCTTCTGGCTTACTCAAGGGTCCTAGCTTGTTCCTTCTCCAAGTATGATATTCTTGGCATCAATGGTATTAGCTATCTAATACCAAAGGGAGGGCAAAAAGTGTCTCTTTACATTATTCCATGCCTGCCAGGATGCTTATAGAAATAGATGTTTTGTGTCTTCAAACCATTGTTTTGAGCCCCCACACTTCCTCCTTCCTCTATAGTACCCATGTATGGTAGAATAGAACACATACAATGAAATGACAGAATCATTGATTCTTTTCCCTCTAACCTAAGATCTGCAAGGGGAACTCAGCTCAAAGGGTGGGCCTTTGCCCTTGGTGGGAGGCTTGGTCAAATGTTTAGGACTTCTGCTTTATGTCTAACCTTCCCACTTAAAAATATGTGAGAGCTAAAGTGGCTTGAGAAATAAGAAGTGGGGAGAAAAGATTCTGGAAACTCCCCAAGAATTTCTGATGGTGGGGACGTATAGCTGCTAAAGCCATCTGTAACTAGGGTTGGTGCCTGAGATGTCAAGAATGACAAAGGAAGGGGATTTCCTTTTGAGCTTACCTTTCACCAGATAGATAGATGTCCCCCATCTGTATTAGAAAGCAAAGACTTCATATGTAACCATACTTGCAAAAGTAAAAATATTCTGAATAAAACAACATGTTTTCTTCCCTTTGGCTGTCAAACCATCAAAACAATGGTCTCCTATAAATTGGAATTTCCTCTGGAATATCATGGCAGGAAGAAGTGACTGAGGCCCTGGTCCCAGCTCATGGGGGATGGTTTCCTATTAGACATATTTCTCTCTCCCATTTTTCCAAGCCCATGCTTTTGAGCATGTGGTTAACAGGGAAGAAAGGCAAATATTCTAAATATCTTGGATGCAATAGAGGGTGATGCTTTTTATAAGGTAAGGAATACTAAGGGAGGAAGAAGCAGCGAGAACGACCCCCGGCTGGACCAAACCCGCGCACTGCTGCAGCCCTGCGTTCAGCGCCACAGTCCTCAGCCGCTGCCATGCCCAAAAGAAAGGCTGAAGGGGATACTAAATGAGATAAAGCCAAGGTGAAGGACGAGCCACAGAGAAGATCAGCAAGGTTGTCTGCTAAACCTGCTCCTCCAAAGCCAGAGCCCAAGCCTAAAAAGGTCCCTGCAAAGAAGGGAGAGAAGGTACCCACGGGGAAGAAGGGGAAAGCGGATGCTGGCAAGGATGCAAATAATCCTGCAGAGAATGGAGATGCCAGGCACAGAAAGCTGAAGGTGCTGGAGATGCCGTGTGAGATGTGTGCATTCTGATAACTGTGTTCTTTTGGTGACTGCACAGTTTGAAATACTATTTTTTAAATCAGGTTTTATAAAAATGCAGAATCTTGTTTTACTATTTCTTTTAAAAGCTATGTTGTTAACACACAGAACACTTCATTGTTTTGGTTGGGGGGAGGAACATGTGTCACTAGCAAAATGTCTCCTAAGATGGATTGATGATGGTTGATGGAAAACATCTCTCCTTGACAATTTAAAGGTCTCCTCTTGGCTCAGGAGAGACGTCCTGAGTGTTGACTATGTGGCCACCAATGGCACAGAATGCCTTGTGTGGGAAAACTCTAAATTCATTTTTTTATATCCTCTTCCCCCTGTACCATCAACATAGAGTTAACTCCCTTAAAACCAGAGACCTGTTGGAACTGACCCCCTAAAATTGGTTTTGCTGGTCTATTGGGCAATCTGAACGTTGCAGTGATAATTATCCTCAAAGGCACATCCGTTCTTTTATAGACAAGATTGTGGATCTTCAGAATGATAATTCTGCCGTTTTCATTTTGTTTTCTGAAAGTCAGGATCAGCTTGTGAAAAGTTGTTAAACAACATCCTTAATGTGAAATGTCAACCCTCACTCTAAGCTCTTCCCCTTTTCAAAGCATTGAATGAAGACTTCACTGGGTTTTATAGTGGCTTTCTGATTTTGGTAGTCCATACAAGAAGGGAGTTTGGAAATTCTTGTAAACTGTTAGTGATTGTCTGCCCATGTCCTGCCTGAAATACCAGGATTGTTTATGGAAAGTATCTTTAATAAAGCCCGATAAGGTTTGGCTTGGGGAAAAAAAAGAATACTACGGGAACAGACAGATGGGAAGTCAAATTTCATTTGGAGATTGTTAAGTCTGAGAAGCCTGTTATATATGGAAGTAGAAAAGTCAGTGGACAGTATAAGTCTAGAGTCTGTAGGATGGAAATACTAGAGAAATGGTGAGGACAGCTAGTCCTGGAATTCAGACCAAACCTCGACACCTGCATCACTAGAACTTCCTTTATTGCCTCTCACTTCACCGTTGGTCAGCCACACATTCCTGAGTAGTTTTGATGAGTAGGTGGACAGAAAGTGCTTCGAAGTGTGACCTCAAAGAAGTGACGGGGAGGAAATGGGGGCATAAGGATTAGATGATAGAGAAAATTATTGTGACAAGTGTGAATATGTAGTAAAGCTATAGAAGGTTACAAATCAAGGGGAATTATTTTTTTTTTTTAACATGAGATGAGTTATAAAATGGTGATCCTGTCAATGAAGGCATCTCAGTAGTGAGAGAAAAATGTTCAGTTCAATAAATTATGGAAATTATCCAACAAGTCATGGGCAAAAAAAGAAAGGATCCAATGTCTTCACTTTGTGGGCATAGAGATAAGTGGAGGACCCAAGGGGAGTTCCATCTAGGCCATAGGAATTACAACCCCAGGTACAGTTCAGTTCTATCCACCCATAGAAGAGAGCAGGGGGATTGGGATGGAGGAAAGTGGTTGCTTACTGAAAACTGCCACAGACTGCTCAGTGGGTAGCAGGTCTGCGTGGAGACCCAGACTCGGATGACCAGGTCAGGAGTGACTTCGGCTTGACAGACAGATGCAAACATACCTGAGGAGGTTTGTGAACTGCTGCAAAGTTTACTTCAGAATATCAGGTTTTTATACAGAAAGTTCAAAGAACAGATCTTTGGTCACAGTTTAAAGATAAACAGGCATTCTATAGATGTCAGCAATTCCCTTTGAAGTTTGAGATCGTAAATGCTTCTAAGCAAGTGCATAATTGGGAGCCTCTTTATTTTGGCCTGCTTGTGGTCAGCGTATCAGAGATTTGATTTGTTGAGTTTAGAGGATAATCTTTGTCTCTGGATAGTAAACTTTTATAGTATTGATTTAGGGGCCCTAAGATCCCAAATTAGAGTATTGTTGTGAATCCCACAGCAGGTTTGTTGTGGGCGGGCTAATTACAGGCAGGGTCTCATTGTGGGCTGCTTCTTACAGCCTTAGCCCTAATTGATTTATCAGGCCTTGGGCTGACATCTGAAGTCACAACTGGAGCCTTAGGATCTGTATCTGAAGACACAGAGGGCAATGTCCAACTACTGACTGCTGATCTGTATCTCTTTTATGTATCCCTGAAACTATGTCTAAGTGTTTTCTAGGCTTCTCTGAATTAAAAGTGGAGCTACAGGTTAAAATATCCATGAATAAAAGGCAATATTGTTAACACAGCACAAAACACATCTAGCACCTGTTCAAAACAGCCAGCCAAGCAAGCACCTGCAGGGACCTGAACCACTTTTCCCCAGGAGGCCGTGCGAACCTCTGGACAGATAGCCATTGAGATTTCTCTCAGCCATTGCTACACTGTCTCCACTGGGGCTGGTGCAGCAGAAAACCTAACACATAACATCTAGTCATGATGGTCCATAGTGAGCAGTCTTTGTTTTGGGGGGTTGTTTCATCTTTCAAGGTTTTTCTCAGTAGAGCCAATGCCTGTTCCTTCAATAGCACCCACTTTGAATCTGTTATATGATTTGAGCTGCTTAGTCAGAAGTAACAAAAGAATCTATTGGAAGGACTCTGAGATGTTCCACTACCTAAATGTGGGATGAGGCACTTTGAACAATTTCAAATTAGGACCCACAGACATCTAGGTCTCTCTCCAGAAATATTTTCTCTTTTCTGCATATGAATTTCACCCAAGTTTTAAAGACTTTTAATTTATTTATTTTTATTTGTATGAATGGTTTGCCTGCGTGTGTATGTATGTATGTGTACGTGTGTGTGTGTGTGTGTGTGTGTGTGTGTGTGTGTGTGTGTCTTGTACCTGTGGAGGTCAGAAGAGGGTACCACATTCCCTGGAGGATGAATGCAAGCCACCATGTGGCCACTGGGAACAAAAACAGCATCCGCTGCAAGAATAGGAAGGAAAGTGAGCTATCTCGGCAGCTCTGGATTTCTTTAATTTTACCAGCTTTACTCCTCCTGGGTAAGTCTGCTTCTTTTTGTTCTAGAGATTCAGGTGTGCTGCTAAGTCACTAGTGTGAGATTTTCCCACTTTCTTTATGTAGGCACTTAGCGCTATGAACTTTCCTCTTAGCACTGCTTCCATAGTGTCCCATAGGTTTCAGAGATCCACAGCTAAACACTGGTTCGAACTCGCAGAGTCCAGTTGAAGAGAGGGAGGAGCGATAACATGAGCAAAGGGGTCAACACCAGTTTGGTGATATCAACACCAGTTTGGGGAAACAGACGACCTGAGCTAGTGGGAGCTCACGAATCTGGACTAACAGTGGGGGAACCTGCATAGAACCAAAGTAGGCCCTCTGAATGTGGATGATGGTAGTGTGCCTTGGGCAGTCTGTGGGGCCACTGGCAGTGGGACTAGGATTTATTCCTGGTGCTTGAACTGGCTTTTTGGAGCCCATTCTCTTTGGAGGTATGCTTGCTCAGCCTAGATACGTGTGTGTGTGTGTGGGGGGGGGCGTGTTGGTCCTGCCTCAAAGTAAGGTGCCAGAGTTACTTGACTCTCTATGGGAAGCCTTACCCTCTCTGAGGAGTAGATCGAGGTTGGGGTAGGGGGAAGCAGGGAGGAGGAGGAGGAGGAGAGGGAGTGGCAACTGGGATTGGCATAAAGAAAAAAAATTAAAAAGAAAATAAATAATAAAAAGGAAATATGGTAATGTAAAAATATATACATTAAATATCTCTGTTCCCAATTTCATAAAACTATGTTCAATAGACATAAAAGGTCAGGTAGATCTCAATACACTAATAGTGGATAATTTTAATACCCTACTCTCATTTCAAGAGAAGTCATCTGAACTAAAAGTAAACAAACAAACAAACAAACAAAAACCCCACGGAGTTAAATTATATGATAAAGTAAATGGATTTACCAGATATATACAGAACATTTCATCCAAGAGAAACAAGTATAAATATCCTTCTCAGGAGCCTATCAGCCTAGATAGGCTTCTAGATCACATTCTAGATCACAAATCAAATCTTAGCAAATACAAAATTACAAAAATAATATCTTGTATCTTACCAGACCAAAAGCAAAAGCAAAAGCAAAACAAAACAATACAAAACAAAAAAAACCCCTATAATTAAGAAGTAAGGACTGTTAGAAACCTGCAGTCTGGACCCTGTTGGGCCATGCCCAACCCCCACCTTTTTAATAGCAATAAGAGGTGGGAATGTTGGGGCTCGGCAGTCTGTGGACCCCGCCTCGGCCTATGGCCACATAATCACTACCTCAGGCTTTACCTAGCTGCTCAAGCTTCTTCCTGGCTGCTCAGAGACCAGTTACGCATGCGCAAGCCCCCCTTTTAAAGCAAGCGCTCCAAGCGCATCTCTCTCTTGCTTCTCTCTCTTGCTTCTTGCCCCTTCTGTTTGTCTCTCTCTCTCTCTCTCTCTTCCCCCCGCTTTCGGTTGGCCACCAGCTAACCTCCCCCCCCTTTTCCTCTCCCCTCCCTCAATAAACTCCGCGTGGGCGCTGAATCTCGTGTTTGTGTTTCTTAGGCCATAGCAGCTGTATCAAAAGAACAACAAGGACAGCTACAGAAAATGAACAATACATTCTTGAATGTCAAGAAGGGCTGTTGAAGAAATTAAAAAAACCTCCTAACCAAGTGAAAATGAAACTATATTATGTCAGAGTTTTGAGTACTTTTGAAAACCAAAAGGATCTAGAGTAACTTAAGGATACACTCAAGGTCCTAGAAAGCAAGAGTAATCCCAACTCTAAAGCAGTAGACGGCAATAAACAGTGAAGATCAAGGCAGAAGATAAGGAAGCAGAGGCGAAAAGAATATTATACAGAGCCAATAGAAAGAAACCCTGCCAAACTTGTCAAAAAGAGAGAAAAACCCAAACTGAAAAATCAGAAAAACAATTAGGTAAATGCAAAGAATAATTAAGGGGTACACTGCAATTATGTACCTCCCCAAACTGAGGAATATAGAAGAAATGGATACATTTTAGACAAATTACCTACCAAAATCCAAGAAGAAGTTACAGAGAACTAAAACAGAACAATAGTAATAATTATGAATCAGTTTCTCTGATAAATATTGATGTAAGTAGTCTCAATAAAATTCTTGCAAGCTGAAATGAAGAACACATTAAGAAAACCATATACCAAGACCAAGTTAGTTTCACATCAGAGATGACTGAATGTTTCAACATAAATAAGTGTAATTCAGAACACGAGTAGACTTAGAGATAGGAATCACATAATCATATTAATCAATGGAAATAAAAGGTCTTGGATAAAGCCCATCATCCCTTCATGATAAAATCCCAAAGAAACTAGGAACAGAAGAAAAGAAAATATCAAGGTAATAAAGGCAGTATACAGTAAATATTAGTGTTAAACCAACTGGGGGAAACGGGGAGCATTTCCTCTGAAATTTACAATGCAAAACAGATGCACATTCCTTCCATTGTTATTAAATACAAAATCTTAGCAAGAGCATTAAGACGAGAGAATTAGAGAAAAAGAAAATAAATAGAATGGAAACAAGGTGGGTTACTGCTATTACTGCTATTTGCAGACAGCACAACCTTATACATAATAGACCCTAACAATTTCGCAAGCAAACTATAAGCTCTGACAAACACTTTCAGAAGAATAGCAGGATATAAAAATTAACACAAAAATAGTACCCTTTCTACACATCAATAGTAAACTCACTGGAATGAAGTTAGGGGGAAATCCCATTCATAATAGCTTTTAAACAATAGTTGGGAATAAGCCTAACCATGAAAGTAAAAGACCTACAATAAAAATTTAAGAAACTAAAGAAAGAAATTGAGGAAGTCACTAGAAGATAGAACGCCCTCTTCTTCTTTTGGATAGGCAGAATATTGTGTATATGGCTATGTTACTGAAAGCAATGCACATATTCAAAGCAATTTCTGTAAAAAAGACAATGGCATTCTTCACAGAATAAGGAAAGACAATCTTAAAGCTCACATGGAAGCACAACACCCCTAGTAACTAATGTAATTCTCAGCAGAAAGAATAATGCAGGACATGTCACAATATCCAATCTCAAATTGTATTACATAGTTGTTGTGACAAAAACAGCACGGTACTGTCACAAAACCAGATATGTAGATCAATGGAAAAGAATAGATGACCCAGGAATAAAGTCATATAGCCACAGTCATCTGTCCAAAATATAAATTAGAGACAAAAATAGTCTCCCTTACAAATGACTCCAGACAAATGGTTTACAATGTAAAAGGATACAACTAGGTCTCTCTTTCTCACCCTCTACAGAATCAATTAAAAATGAATCAGAGACATTAAAGAGAGACAAGAAACTTAGCAAATGTTAGAAGATAATCTAAGTAAAACACCTGAATATACAGGCACAGGCAAGCATTTTTGAAAAAGAACTCTAATACATAGGAAATAGTCCTAAGAATTGACAAATGAGAGATTGCATGAAATTAAAACAACTTTTGCATAGCAAAGGAAACAACACTAGAATGAAGAGAAAACCTACACAGAAGACAAGTCATTAATTTATAGGCTACACAAGGAACTGCAAAAATGGAACACAAAACACAAAAACAAAGCAGTAAATCAGTAAATGGGTCCATGAACTGAATGGATTATTCTCAAATGGAGAAATTCAAATGGACAATAAGTACTTGGAAAAGTGTTCGAACTAATCAAGGAGATACAAAACTGTTTTTGAAATTCCAACTCAACCCAGTCAGAATGGCCATGATCAAGAAAACAAATAATAACAAATGCAGGAGAGAATAGGGGTGGGGTGAGGGGGGAAGAATATCCTTATTCATTGCTGGTGTGAAACAAACCTGAGCAGCCACTATGAAAATAAATATGGGGACTCCTCAAAAAAATTAAAAATTGAATGGCCACCTCAACCTTCTATGTTACTCTTATGTATATGTTTGAAGGATGCTAAGCTAACATAGCACAGAAATACCTTACCTACACTTCCACATTTATTTCTGAACTATTTATAGTTGCTTGAACTGGAACCAGCCTTGGTGTCCATCAACAATAAATAAATAAAGGAAACATGATTCATATTCACAGTAGAATTTTTTTTAAAGATTTATTTATTATGTGTACAATGTTCTGCCTGCATGTTCCCCTACAGGCCAGAAGAGGGCACCAGATCTCAGTACAGATGGTTGTGAGCCATCATGTGGTTGTTGGGAATTGAACTTAGGACCTCTGGAAGACCAGTTAGTGTTCTTAGCCACTGAGCCATCTTTCCAGCCTCCGCAGTAGAATTTTATGATCCTGTAAATAAAAATGAAATCGTGACATTTGTCAGGAAAGTAGGTGCAGCTGAAATCATTAGGTGAAATAAATCGAGCTCAGAAAGTCTAATACCACACTTTCTCTCAGATGCAGGACTTTCGTAAATCTGTTTCTCATGCCGCCAAATTCCTTAGGATCCAAGCCACTAGACATACTGTTGTCCTGGGGAAGGGCCTAGGTCCTGCCCCGAAAGATATGACAGACTTTGATGATACCCCATGGAAAGCCTCAATCTCCCTGGGAAGTAGAAAGAGGATGGGATAGGGGGCCAGTGGAGGGCAGGGGAGGAAGGGAGGGAGAGGGAACTGGGATTGACATGCAAAACAAGCTTGATTCTAATTTAAATTAAAAAAGAAATTCTGTTGTCCAATTAAGCGGTCCTAAAATATAGATTTATCCATGTTGCTGTCTTGTTAACCCTTTCAAATGTCCCTCTTACTTTCAGCTCACAAGGCAATCTCAAAGCTCATAACCCGATACTCCAGTCTACTGTGATCTGGATTCCCCTCTCTTCCTTTAACACATCATCCATACAGTGGGGTCCACACTTTAGCTCACCACAAAGCATACTCATGAAGCACAATTACACACTTCACAATGCTGTACTCTCCGGCTGGTGACATCTTCTTTCCCTATAAAAGCCAACTTTGATGCCCGTCTCTTCTCAGACCCCCTGCTTGTCTTTTAAATTATTTGTTACTGTGACACTCTGTAGTTAAGATTTTTTTGGTTCACACTCTGAGAACTGTGTTAATGACTCCAGTATTCAAGTGCCCGGAGCCCAGCTCAGGACCTGGCATGTGACAAGTACTCAGTAGAGAGCAATTGGCTTGGTGCATAGCTGTCAGTTCTCTGTGCTTTGCTCTTTGGTGACTGTTTAGGCCTTGACACTTATAGAAAATTGCCCTCGAGACACTCAGTTTCACTTGCTGTCACCAAGTATTTCTGCTTCTTTGGGTATGTGTGCTCTTTGCCATTCCATTCTGGGCACTGGAAATCCCTCGGCCCTCAGCCACAATGACTTAAAGGTCCTATTTAAACAGGCCTTCCCCTTGTACTTCCCCTGAGATGATATTTGGTAGAAAAGAACATTTTCGTTTTGCTTTGCTGAGCAAAACTTAACAGAAAAGCTAATAGAGTTTTGGGGACAATGTCAACCTGAGTTTATATCAGTGCATACATGAAATACTCGACAATGCTACAGAGCCCAATGAACATTTATTATGCGTTTCGTATGTACCAGTCCCTAAGCCAGGCCTTCCAGAGAAATCAAAGGTGAGCTAGTACTCCTCGAGAACTATGAGCTTGCAGCTCAGCCCGAAGTGTACAGCAGCTGCAGCATGACACGTGCTCTCTGCTTCCATCCAGAAAGATGTTTGTTGAGGGATATTTGGTCACACTGTGAACCCGGAAACTATGTTAATAAAATCAACCTTGGGTCAAGAGGCAGAGTCAGCAACTAGCCGACATGAATTAGCCATTCAGAGTATGAGGGAGACGGGAAGATGGATGGAGAGATGCACAGGATGCTGTAGGGAGTTTTGGTAGTCTTTTTGGTTTGGGACAGCTGGAGAGATACTCTTTTGCTGGGTCGTCAGCCAAACAAGGTCGGTTGTTGCTTCCAGGCCTCTCTGAGCTAGCATGTTTTCACCCTAGTGACTGACCCCCAGGTATTTATTGGTAAATAGAATGATAAAGAGAGACTTAGTTAGAAACTACATTTGGTGGCAGTGGCAGAACAGGTGCCAGCAGAACTGGAAGTCCCACCAGGCCACAACCTGAGCAGAGGGGCACAGACAGTAGCTACAGTAGCAGTGGGTTAAGATACAGCTTCTAAGCCAATGGTAAAACACCTGCGCTTTCCTGACTATATCCTTGAAGATAATCTCCCCTGGCATCCTATTCCTTGGCTCACTTCCCCCATCCTTTCTCCTTTTGTTTCCTTTTGCCTCTACATCCTTAGATAACATTCTACCCCACTAGCCAGGTCACATGACACTTGCAGGCTTTCTTAGGTATCCATCCACCTACTGAGTTGACAGCTAGTTGGGCCTCTCCAGAACCATCTTGAGCCTTCCTGCTGAACGTAAGAAGAACATTAGGGGAACTCTTGCTTGCATTTGTGCTCCTAGGATAGACTGGAGTTTAGTTTCCTCAGCGAGAAATGCAACTCCTACCAGAAAACCTTGTCACTCTGAGCCTCTAGTTGTTTTTGTTTTTGTTTCTGTTTTTGTTTTTTTAAATTAAAACAAACAAATAAACGAAAACCGACCCCCCCAAACATCATCATCATCATCATCAACAACAACAACAACCCCTCAGGAAACTGGGGGGATGGGTTTGTCTCCAATGACCCCACAAGACAGAAGGAGGTCATAGAAGACACACAGATGAAGTCTTGCACTTATTTTTCTCTTTTGTGCTGCAGCTGTGTTATTAGTGTGTCAAGTCCAAAAGAAACCAGAGACAAGTGGCTAACTGTGGTGCCTATTAGCATACCAAAGAATAAGCTGGCCTCCAGGCTCTCTCAGCATTGCAAGCTCCTCTCACCCCACTCCTTACCCTAAACTCCAGCTCACAGGCTTCTCTTCCTCCAGCCTCTCACCCCTGCATAGTGCTGCCATTTGGACACACACCCTCCTTTTGCTCTGCTGGCCCTCTCTCCTCTTCCTCTCTTGTTCCTCCTCTCCTCAAGGCCCAGTTCAGTCTACTGCTCATGTTTAGTCTACTCTTAGTCTACTCCTTTCTCTCCCTGCTCTAGACTCTTCCAGATGCCTCTGGCTCTTTTCTCCCTCATATCTACAATAAAAAACTTTCCCTCAACCATACCTTGGAGTGGTCATGTCCTCATTTTATATAAGTGAAGACTATCATTCTTGACCGAGAATTTGCCTTGGTCTGGGCTTCAGAATAGGGAAGTAGCTAAATTCAGAGGAGTGAAAGAGCCAAACTGACTGAGAACTTCCCCATGTCAACCCCGAGGAAGCAGCAAAAAGCCCAGCAAAATTTTAGGTTCCTCCTTTGGGGAAAAGAGAAGTTGACATCAGTATTTTCTTTTGAAAGCTACTTACCTTGTCCTGCAGCTTGCATCATCCTGGATACTCATCAGCTGGGATAAGCTTGGAGTTCTGTCTTGTTTCCTATCACAATTATTGCTTCTTCTTGGTCAGAACAGAAAAGAGTCCTAACTGTTTTGAGTCATTTCAGCCAATCCTAGACATTAAGGAATATCAGTCAGTCCTATTGGGTCCTGACAAATGTCAGGGTCATGAGAAACACATAATACATACATACATACTACATACATACATACATACATTACATACATACATACACACACACACACTGTGGCTTATTATAAGCATAGACAATTAGACACAGAAATACTTTTGCAAGTGCAAAGAAAATACACAAGGGTATGCACACTAATAATCAAACATTGACAGTAAAACCTGTACTAAAGGATGAAGTCATTATTATTATTAACATGACACATATTCTTCTTGTTCTCATGGCAGTCACTAGTAGTTCATTTAGTCCTAGATGGGCTACCAAGCTTCTTCAAAAGAAGCTTCTGGATAAAATAAGCATAAAGAAAGGCTTAGACAGGCCAGAGATGTATTTTTTTTTATATTTTTGTCACTGGGGTTTGAACTCAGGCAAGCAAGCTAGCCAGCTGCTCTGCCACTGTGATGAATCCCAGGCCCTAAGCCAAAGGATTTTTTAAATGTGGAAATATTCACAAATCTTTTTTTTCATCATTTATCTCCCCAGTCAGTCTTCCCCACTTGATTCACATTGGATACAATTCAGATCTTCAGAATTATTGCACGACCTCAGGCTACAACTGCCTTAGTTTGTAGTTTGGGAAGTATCTCTATATTTGAACCTCCTTCTAATCATTCCATTCAACAGATCCTTGGATCATGTATGGTATGCTATGTTTATCCTGAACTGAAAATTATTTTTAGGCTGGAAGGATTCTTTTAAAATCTAGGACACAACAGTCCTGGTACACTGTTCCTTAATCTACATTTATGAAGTAATATAAACGTATGGTTTTCAGTTTCCACTACTGGCTGGCTTTACAGTTTGAATCTGTTAGACAAGCATGCTGATGGGGGTTGTCCATATATATATATATATATATATATATATATATATATATATATATATATATATCTTATTGGTTGATGAATAAAACACTGATTGGCTAGGCAGGAAGTATAGGTGGGTCTGGGAGATGAGGAAAATTCTGGGAGAGGTAGGCAGAGAGGCCAGAAGGAGTTACCATGTAGTGGAGAAAGGAGTAAGAGGTCCAGGCATTCTCTGGTAGGCCAAGACCATGTGGAAATACATAGATTTATAGAAATGGGTTAATAATTAAGACAGACTTAATTAATAAGAAGCCCTAGCCATCGGCCAATAATATAAGTCTTTGTGTACTTATTTGGGGTTGAAGCAGCTGTGGGAGCTGGTGGGACAAGAAAGAAAGAAAGGAAGAAAGGAAGAAAGAAAGAAAGAAAGAAAGAAAGAAAGAAAGAAAGAAAAAGAGCAACACATGGTTCCTCAACTCCATGCATTCATCAGCTGCCTTCACTGCTGTACACTTTGGTGGAGAGACTAAAGTCCAACCCAAAGTCTGCAACTTTGCTTCAGCCACTGATTTCACCATCTCCACCAAGGTTCTCCCAGAATTGCTACCAAAGCTCAACAAAATGAGAGATTCGTTCTTAACTTCAAATTGTGGACATCTGAAGTTCTGTACTCACTGGGTTAGGAGATGACTGAGCAGCCCAATCGTCACTAGTTCATATAAGGATGAAACTAAGCACCACGAAGCACCTACATCTCAGCAGACATGGTGACAGGCACAAGGTCATCTCCTTTGGCCTTACCTCAACCCTCTAAAGTCAATCTAGATGGCTTCCTTTTACAAGTTCAGGCCATACCACAGTAAACAGGAGGGAGACTTGTTTACAACTGAGACCAGGCATTGTGACTCTAAGGCCATTGTTCCTTCTAAATTCTCCCATGCTTTCTGAACCAGGTCAGGATAATGTATATATGATTTAAGAATATGTATTAGGGATAAAAAAGGTGGTTTAGAAGTTAAGAGCACTTGCTGCTATTTCAGGGGATCCCAGGTTCAGATCCCAGCACCCATAGCAGACTGCCGGTAACTCTAGCCCTAAGGGGTCCAACACCCGCTTCTGGCCTCCACTGGTACTGCGTGCGCGTGCTGCACATACACACACTCAGACACAGGCACAAAACAAAAACAAATACATACTTGAAGAAGAGTAGGTACTAAGTTTGGCTTAGAGCCAGAGTGTTTCCTATCACGAATTACAAATATGAGAAGAAAGGAGCTGACTTTTTCTCCTCTCAACCTACGTCTATCTCTCAGAGCGACTTTGAATGGGCCTCTAGCTCCCAGGGACTTACAGGGATCTGATTTCTCCACATCCTCTCATTAAAGATGCTTAAACTGAATCATAAGAGGAAGAGGAAGTGGTGTTGCTTTGAAACATTTTCCTCCTTCACAGTTCAAACTTTTGCTTTCACACATAGCCCACACAGTGAGCTACGTAAAGAGAAATTCCAGCAGCCTCCAGACATGATTACCCCATTCGCTGCCAAACCCTATCTTTGGCCTAGTTGCCTCTTTGGCCTCCAGGTGGACAGCTCCAGTCCTCTCTTCTAAGGACGATGACTGACTGTGAGTTCATGTACATTCACTCTCTGGCTGAGGACTATCTTCAGTATGTCCTGCAGGTACCTGCTTTTGAATCGGCGCCAAGCAAAACATCCAGGGTGTTACAAAGAGTTGCTTTCTCGGTTCAAAAAGAAGTCGAAAAGAATCTGAAACTATACTTGGACGATTTTGACGTGGGATCCATAGATACTGCCAGAACAATATTCAATCAAGTGATGGAAAAAGAATTTGAAGATGGAGTCATTAACTGGGGGAGGATTGTGACAATATTTGCCTTTGGGGGTGTTCTCCTGAAAAAACTTCTACAAGAGCAGATTGGTTTGGATGTGGGCGCTTACAAGCAAGTTTCCAGTTTTGTGGCTGAATTCATAATGAATAACACAGCAGAGTGGATACGTCAGAACGGAGGCTGGGTATGTATGATAGCATTCTTTTAAGTTTCTCTACTATAAAACCAGAATGGAGAGTATCCTTACTAATACGAAAAGGTTTCAGTTTATCATATTTTAGATGCTTTTAATCGAAAATAAGCCAAGCAGAGATATCCTGGGTCATTTCCAGTGGACTCTGCAACTTTCTAGTTGGCAAAAATTTGGGAACTACAGTCATGAGGTCTGGGGCTAAGAGCAGCAGCTTTTGACTACATCTTCGGAATCGGCAGTGCAGACCCGCAAGAATCTGCCTTTTGCTAGAATTCTCATTACAGTGGAGAATTAGTACAGAAAGAGCTGGGATTAGATCTTGTCATTTGAACTTGGCTGTGTTGTTGTAGTCAGCTGAACAGCTTTGTACATTTATTACTTACACTTTGACTTTTTCCATTTTGTATTATACAAATTATGGGCTATTAAAGTTCTATGTTAAAAAACAATGTACTGCCTCACTGGAAGGAACCCTTTAAAAGCATATTCAAATGTAAAAATTTGCTTTTTTTGTTTGTTTGTTTAACACTACCTCAGAAAGTCAGGACTGTACGAGAAGTGTTTGGAGATCAGGTTATCCGGAAGCCTTTACCAGCTAGATTTAGATGCTTCATTTTGTGGCCGAATCTGCTTAATACTGAGTTGAAAAACATTTCTATTCCCATGTAGTCTCTCTCCCATCCTCAGCTTTTATCTCTCTCAAGCAATGCCCACTGTTACTATCATATATGCAAAGCATGTTTATTGAACACACCCAAAAGAAATACTTGTAGCACCTCCCACCTGCATTTAGAGCAGAGATCTCACCATGCTGCCCAGGCTGGCCTCCAACTCTAAGAGTGCTGGCCTCCAACTCCAAGAGTACAGCCATCCTGCCTGTCATGCCTCTGGGATTCTGCATGCACACCATCATGCTTAGCTAGCAAGCACTTCTTCCCCGCCACCAGACCTTTGTCACCAGGGACCAAACCTAGAGCTTAACACAGTCTGAACACATGCTCAATAGCTGCACTGTACCCTCAGCCTCATGGTAGTCTTCCTGAAAAACATTTTATAAATTACTATCTGGGCTAGACATGACAGTGCACATCTGTAATCACAGAACTCAGGAACAAAAGATAAGGGACCAAAAGCTCAGGGTCTTCTTTGACTACATACAAGTCAGTAGAAGGCCAGATCTGGTCATATGAAGGCCTACTTAATCCCCCCACCCCAAATAGTACAGGAACTTATTCTGTAACTGTTTTTTTTTTTTTTTTAAACCTAGGGTTTTAAAAATAGCATTCTTAAAGAATACTGTAGGGATTCAGGAGGTAGATCAATTGTGGAACTCCTGTGTTGCATGAACAAGGCTCCTAATTCAATCCCTAGCACCATAAGTAAATGAAAATTAAAAGAGTTCTTAATATATTTTGCTGAATAGACATGCTACCAAAGGGTTGGTATCTTCTGGCTGATGTTTATTTGGGTTATTTCGAGAGTTTTCTGTCACAAGAAATGTTCCTTTGAATTTATCAGTATGTATTTTCTCCTGTGTGCAAGTGTTTGCTAGGGTGAATATTTGGTCATAGAGTTCACTCAAGGTGTGTATTCATTTTGAAATCACTAGATTTTTCTGCTCCATAGTGATTGCATCAATCCTGTCAGCAGCATGTTAGAATACCCAATGTTTCCTGGGTACAATGAGGTCCCAGTAACCTATTCCAATTTCTCCACTTTGTTATGCTAATTGCATACACTTAAGTTAAATCATTTTCCCCTTGGTTACTAGTACAGTTAAAGTTCTCTTCAGGCTGAGCTCAAGTTCATGTTCATTGACTAATTCTTACTGAAAGAATTATTTTTTTTTGCCCAGTTTCCAATTGTTTTATTAACAAAGGAATTCTTTGAATAACCTGAATGGTAATTATTTTTCTATGTGACAGATTTATTTTAGTATATTTAGTATTATCCTCTAAGACTAGATAATTGCACGTGTTTAAAAATTTGATTCAATTGACTTTATTGAATGCAGACTTTGTTCCAGTTCTATTTCTATTTTGTTGAAAGTCTGCTTTCTCAGTGCTATGTCTTACTGTAAAGTGGTCTTCCTTTTCAATTGCTTTCAACTACCTGTAACCCTTCTTTTTAAGTTGGCTTGATTCAGGTCTAGGTGAAACATGTCAAATGTTTGGTTTGATTTGGGTCTAGGTGAAACGTCAAATGTTTGGGCATGTTTCTTCTGGTTGGCTGTGGGAAGGACTCAGGAAACTCTCCTCTGTGCTGTGTATACCTTAAGTGAAGGAAAGTGTCTTCTATTGCAGAAGCCACAAATGAGCCTGTAGAGGATAGTCTTACAAGCTTTATAGGTTTACTTTATGTGCCCATTGTCTATCACAGTTTGTGGCAGACACAGAATACATGTTACTTAAAAATGTAACTTCTCTATAACATATTATATGAATTCATAGAATTCAAAATGAATGAAGGGTATGGAATGGTCTCTTATTAGAGTTTCTAGAAATGCATTTATTTGCCTGGGAATCATAAGAGATATTAGCATGTATACAGTAGGAAAACTTATCTTGATGGATATATAAAGACACATCTCATGCAAAACACACACACACACACACACACACACACACACACACACACACACACCCTTCATATAGCTCCTATGTAGGTTTTCAGGTCTTTTCTTTAACACCTGGCAACTTATTCTATAGACATGTTTAAGATCATTTAAAGTAATCTCAATACTGTATTCCAGCCAACATAAATCAATTGTTCTGATAATGGCAAATAGTGCTATAGTGATCCCATATACACAGGCATAGCAAACTGATAGCCTTTCTTTCACAGTGCCATTGATAAACCTGCTTCAATGAACAAATTTACTTTGAATGATTCCTTTTGTAGAAAATGCACTTGTTTATGTTAGCAGTCAGAGGTCCCAGTAGGAAGGGGAAATGGTTATTTTATAACTTTTACCTTTTTATTTTTCTGAAAGGGTAATCTCTAAGCTCATCATAAAACATGCAACCAATGATCTTGTTACATCTGAAATATGCCTGAAACTTTATGAGAAGTTTTGAGCCAAGATATGATACAGAAGTACAGCATAGGTATTAGGAGCACCAACTCCAGTTCAAACAGGGCTGGGTTTATTCAGGACTCAGTGCTCACCATCTATGTGATCAGAACAACTTACATAATGTCTCTATACCTTGTTAACCTTGTCTCTAAAACTAGGCCACATTGAAGCCTAGTATAAGGCTCATGAGTTATTTACACACAAAGCATCCATAGTAACTTCTACAAATGAGTTCAGTACAATTTTAAGACTATTACTTATCACTAATAAACACTAATATTAACACTAATAATAGTAATATTGCATAACTTCCATTTAGCAAATCTAAATATATTTAGACTTCAAACGTGTGGTCCACTTCGGCTAGATATTAATCACTGTGGCCCTCAGGTGAACTAAAGTGTAAAACATAAGAGCAATGCATTAGTAATGGGATGCATAATATCATTGTTTTTTTAAAATGTCAGTTTGAATATTTTCTCCTTCCCTCCCCATCCATTTCCTCCTTATTCTTCCATCCCTTCCCGTTTCTCCCTCTCATCTTTCCTCTGTCCCCTATTCTTTTTGGTTTCCCTTGTCATCTCTGATTGTCTTCATCTTCTACATTTACATTTACATTTTCTCCAGTTCCCTTTGCCAGTTTCAAGTGCACAGTTGAACTTATATTGCCTGGTAGAAGATTCAATGTGATTTTCTATTAGCGATCATGAATATTTGGGAGGGAAAGATAATTCCTAAAGCCACTAGAATACATTTCAGTAGGTGGTGTCTATAGCTTCAGCTACACTGAGGAACATTGCTTGAACACAGAAGTTCAAGGCCACGGTGGGTTATACAGTAAGACCTATTTTTTGAAAAACAAGAAAACATGCTTAAGATGAAACTCAATGTCTCATCCCTTGGAAATCATACTTTTGTTTGACTAAGGTGACTTTCTTACTTCCTTGCTCTTTAATGACAGGCTTTCCATGTACAGGCTTGTAGAATAAAGAAGAACACTCGGTCATCAGCCCCACAGAGGGGGACTATATCTACTACATGCATCACTGTGTTTCTCATGCTTAGCATAGGACCTATCGAGCAGAAGGTACCTGACACGTAGCTATGGATCTTAGGAACTGACACTGAAATCTGAGGCTTGAACTTGGATTTTTCCTGTTTATTAGAGGCATAAAGTTAAGTTACCTAGGAAGGACTCCAGGATTCATGTTTTCTAAGTAATGCATATAATAACATAACATAATGTAATAATAACCACATTACATAACATAATGTCTATAATGTAATAATAATAATAATATAGCATAAACATAACAAAAATTGAAGACAATAATACCTATAGGCAAAGACCCAGAAAGCTTTCTTGTAAAAAGTACATTGTGAATATGCAAATAAAATTATGCAAGTATGGGGGTTACATGGGAAATTCCAAGCAATTTAAATATGTAGTTTTAAAAACTATTCTAAATTAAAAAAAAATCCCTTTAGAAGTGGGGATACACCAAACTAGCCTCTTCCAAGTAACCAGAATAATAAGCTTTAAACTAAGTAAGAGTAACTTACTACTAAGTAACTCTTAATAGTAAAAGTTAAGCTAAAAGACCCTCTCCTCATTTACTCGTCTTCCTCCTCTCCTCCCTTCCTTCCTCTTTCTCTAATGGTGTGGTTAGTTTGGTGGCAAAGTGAAAAGAAAGAGTGGACACGTATAGGTGACTGATTAACCATTCATCTCAGTAAAAGCATTTACAAAGGTATAAACAGCCAAGCCCTCTGCATGCTAAGTACATGCTCCAACACTGAGCTATAACCCCAGACACCAAAACAGGTCTTGAATGAATATCTGAACAAATAATTTCTAGAGGAGTGGCTGTGGTATCTACATATATCTTTAAAATAATTCAGAGGTTTTAATTTTCTTTGGGTTATTGGTACAGTATGTGTCAGTCTGCTTTGTAATGCTATAATAGAATATCACACAGTAAATGATAATAAGAGGAAGTAGTTTAGGGAGTTTGAGAGCGCCAGCATCCAAGGGTACCAGAATTGAAGGGCACCAGCATTGAATGGCTGCATCTGTTAAGAGCCTTCTTGTTGCACTAAGTTAGGAAGGAAGGCAGGGTTGGAGAGAGAGAATGGAAGAGGGAGGAAAGATGACTAGAGGGCTGAAGACATCTTTTGATAACAAATTCACTCCTTGGAAAATAGTCTTGATCTAGTTAGTCATGGGAGAGGGGTTCTCCCATAACCAAACCATTCCTTAAAGATTCCAACTCTTAATATTATCAAAATAGCAATTAAGACTCGACATGAGCTTTGGAAGGCATAAACAAACTGTGGCAGCTTGGTGTATCATTTTATGCTTTAGGCCTTCTCAAAGCCAGAGTAGCCCAATTTAGCAAATTTCACTACTTCGAGAAATAATCAGACCTGGGCATTTTTTGTTTATTACTACATTATCAATGTGATAATGAATCCTTATTTGTATTTTTACTTTTATATAATGGCCTTAAGATTCAAACTGCATCATTAAAGGAAAAAGAATATGGAAAAATATTTTTATAGGCATAAAAAAACCTATGATTGTGTTGAAATGTAAAATTCGTTAATTTCTGGTAACCTAAAAGTGTTTCCATATATATTATTAGTAATTTAAATCTCAGTGAAGTTTTCTTTTTTAACTATTAAGGCCTGATTGTTTTTCTCTTACATATGAATGAACTTTTTCCTAATAAATATATTTTCCTGGTTTGCAGTTCTTTTAATTTCAGTTTTTGTATAGATTTATGGCTTTTATACTATCTTCATTTAGCTTTTTCTTTTACTTTCTTTACCTTACAAGTTGAAAATATGTAACAAGTTAGCATGTTAACTGCCAAGAAATCATCAGTTTTTCTGTTAATAAATAAATCATTTTGGAGACTACCACTGTGCCTGTCTATTATAAGCTTATGACTGTTCTTGGAAGCAGAAGAAGAAACGTGTAAATACCAGGACTGGGAAGTAGTTGCGAATGTCATGTTAGGAGAAGGGGAAACAGGGAAATGAGCAATGTTTTTTTTTTCTGTTTGAGCATGATGTTATATGCCTCACAGCTGACTCTGCATACCACATTCAGACATGCTCCCCTCGCTAGTGGCTTCCTGGTTTGCTGATGACCCCACAAGTATTAATTTTAAGATCTGCAGCAATTTCCAGAGTCCTCTGATTCTTAAGAAGCTACATTTGATTCACTTTTTTCTGGATTAATCCTATTATGACATAAACATTTGGAGACATTGTAAGACTGGAGCTTACAAGATGCAGAGCAAATGTTTACTAGATGAACATAAAACATATCAGGGGTGGTAGTACAGACAGTATGCAAGCACAGTCTGGGGATATAGATCAGTTGGTAGGGTGCTTGCTTAGCATGCATAAGGTCCTGTGTTGTATCCCCAGCCCTGCCTGAACTGGGCATGATGGGGTATGGCTATAACCTCAGAGCTAGGAGATAGAGACAGAAGGTTCAAAAGTTCAAGGGCATCTCTAGTTACTAGAAAATAAAATGAGTATGAATGAACACAAAAAAATAAATAATAAATAAACATTTTTAACAATTTTATAATCTTTTTCTGCTAGTTTTGAAATATATGGAGTGAAATGAAAGGGAGTGTAATGACTGTAGCCCAACCCAAGCCCAGGTAAAGAATTAGCTGCTCTTAGCAGCTACCGCATGCCACCTTAGTTCTTACCTGCCTGCGTGCTATCATGCTTCCTCCAGGATGATAATGGACTAAGCCTCTAAAGCTGTAAATTAAGAGCTACCCTGGTCATGGTGTCTCTTCATAGCAACAGAAGGTCAACAAAGGGACTTCTTAATATATGGCTGAGAGAGGGAGGGAGAGAGAGAGAGGGGGGGGAACCCTTGAAACTAACATGTACCTCAGGTGGTATTTCTGTAGAGAACAACACTGACAATGAGATGACCACACATACTGAGAGTAGAGAGAAGATTATCCCACTGACTCTTAAATCTTCACTTTGTTCTCATAGGAAGATGGCTTCATGAAGAAGTTTGAACCTAAATCTGGCTGGCTGACTTTTCTGGAAACAATAGGACAAATCTGGGAAATGCTCTTTTCTTCCCAAGCAACACTACTGACCAGAGAGGACCCTGGCTCCTGCGACAATGGTGACCATCACTTAGTACTTCCATTTGCAAACAACTCAGCTGATAGGACTTGACTTTCCAGAGTTGCAGATGTTTTGTTCCTACTTTAATAAATAAACTACCGATATTTGTTTCTGTATGAGTTTTATGCTTTGACTTTGCCTCGAACTTCAATAATACTCAACATAGGGACAGTGCACGTGGCCATGCCAGTGAGTAGCAATTGAAGTTCCAGGTGTTAGCCCGTCAGAAGGAAATCTTTGAGGGGCCAATCTCGTTTAGGCAAGGTCATGGAACTGCTGACCCTGGAATGTCTTTTGCTTCTGCCACACCTTTATGTGTTTGCTGCAGCTCTTTCTCTGGTATCTAGCATGGTATGAGTGGAGGTGGGGAGGTCTCCACTGCCTGTAACACAGTGTGCTTATTTCTTGGAAACGTCACATTGTACTGGGCATTTTTTCCTGTGGCTTCTCAAGAAGATGACACCTCCCTAAGTTGTACTGTCTAATTTGATAATAATGATAGTTTATACAAAGTTTTGGTGAATAAAAATAAATGCAAGGCTGTGTTTCACAGCCAAAGTCTGGGTTTCACCTAAGGAGCTGCATGGATTGTAGCTCAGGTTAAGGATTAACAATTGAGCCCAGCTAGTTGGAGGAAATATGTCAGTTGGGGTGGGCTTTGAGGTTTCAAAATCCTATGCCAACCCCAGAATCTCAGTGTCTCTCTGCATGTGGATTGGATAAAAAAGTTTATCCATTGACTCCCGTGTAGTTCTGTGAAAACCCTGTGCTGCCCCTGACCCCCCCCCCCCCCCCCCCCACATGCCAGAAAGCAGCAGGACAGGTACTGAAGTAAGGACTGATGATGACCTGGAGGGTACTCTTCTACCTCTACCAGGAAGTGGAAACTCTTCCATAAGGGTGTGCCTGTTATCCAAAGTTATGCTGTGTCATTAGGCTGAACCATATGGGGCTTCCTAACTCTTCCCTGGATTCACACTTTCTCTGTCCTCAGAGTCCCTGGCTATTTACAGCTCCTCATTGATTGCTCTCTCCTCAACCTTTACTCTCTGGCCTTTCATTTGGACTTCATGGATAGGACAGTCAGATATGCAGTATTGAGGTCAGAAACAATATCTGAAAAGGAAGGCCTCAAACCATTCTTCTCTCTGACCTCTTCTTGCCTTCTCTTCTCTCAGTCCACCCACACTGTTTTCTCCCGAGGCAAGGCACAAAATGTAGAATTCACTTTCCCCAAGTCAAGTCATAATCAGTAGTCAGACTATATATGGTCAGTATACCTTTCTAGCAGCCAGGAAGGAATCACTTCTCTTTCTGTTCCTATAGCAGGAAACTGGAGTACTTTGAACAAACACAGTTAAATGGATATCAAGCCATTTTTTAAACTTTATGTTTGTGTGTGTAAAAAACTGTTAGGCCATGTTTCAATTTTTAGATCAAATTTGATGGCAATATAGAAATCCTCTATTTTTGGTCTAGATCACTTGTATCACATTCCCCTTGAGTCTAGTATAGATCCAATAAAGACAGAGTCCCTTTCCCCAAGACCAGGCACATGCTCATGAGGGATCTCAGTTATCAATACTACCTCTGTGGTATGATTCCTAACTGAGGAAATGAAGACACTAAGGCCCTTAACACCAGATCCTTCTGTTTTGATATCCCGAGGGCTAGGATTACAGATACGGTTATCACCACATTCAATTTGTGTGGTGTGGTGCTGGAGGTATTACCCCCAGGTTTTGAGCATGAAGGCAAACACTCTAGGAATGGTGCTTCAGTCTAAACATCATGGTCTTTTATTTCATTACCACCTTTAAACTGGAGCAGCAAAAAGGAATAAGCAAGAAGACCAGGTAGGAAGCTTCTTAACCCCTATTGAGGTGAGTCAGAACAAGATGCCATCTTTGAGCGCTGCTGCCTACAGTGGTGCTCTTGTTAGAAATGTTCCAAAGCACCTCACAGCAGTGCTACCAGGTGGAGACTACGTGTTCAGACTCATGAGACTGTGGGTGGGGGAATTTCACATTCAAACAATGAAACTGCGTTGGTTTTAAGACACAGTCTCCCTGTGCAGCTTAGGATGACCCTGACACCACAATCCTTCTGTCTCAGACTTCCAATGCTGAGGCTAGAGGTTATGTGCTACCACTTTCAAGATATGCTATGTGAGGTTGCTTTGGTTTTGGTTTTGTTTGAGTCAGGGTCTTCCTACGTACCTGTGTAACTCAGAATGGCCCAGAACCTTCAAGGTTCAGACATTAGCCTGTAAGACCTTTAATGACCTGTTTTCTACATGAACACTTGATCTCTTCTTCTTTTGCTTCAGCTATCTTATTGTCTAGTACAATGTCTTCCCCTAGTATCTGACACCTTTATGTTGAGTCTTTCTGTGATTTTGATTTCTGCTGGAAAATGGCTCCAGAGGGTTGAAAGCATTAGGAGTATCAGTGATTCTGTTCCGCAGTCTTGCCTGTGAGAGGACACACGGAGATCTCTGAAGACTCACAACCCTAAAGAGTTTACACCTAAGGCAGCATGCATGCCTTCACAGGTGTGAATATATCCTTGATGAAATGTACCCATGGAACTAAAATATTTTTTCCCCAAGACTGGGATTAAGTGAAGAAAATGCTTTCTTCCAGGCAGCACTGGTGATCAAACCAGGAGCCTTGTGCATGCTAGACAGGCCCTTCACCCCTCAGTGATGCTGTCAAACTACCTATTTAGTGCTGAGATGAAACCACATAGAATAGCCCTGGGTATTCAGAAAAAGCCTGCCTCTAGAATTCAACAGCAATGACTTATCAACAGTAACATATACAATGAACTTTTGTGTGTGTCTGGTATAAGTGGTAAAACCCAGGACTTCACACATGCTAAGCCTTACATCTCTTCCTGAAGATTAATACTTGCTGCACACAGTGATTTATGGTAGTGATTATCGAACCTTAATATAGATAGAAATCACCAGAGGACCATTTGAACTCCCAGGATGGCTCAGGATTCTCCATACTTAATATGCTTTCAGGGAACACTGATCCATAGAGTATATTCATGGCCAAGTATTGGTAAATGAATATTTTGTGGCCACACTAACCTGAATTGTTAGGTCTGTAAGCATAAACATGAGATCAGAGATGTAAGTGAATTCAGCGCTTGTCTTATTGTCTGTGATAAGAATTCTGTTCATCTTTGTTCTCCCTCTTCCACCTTCCTTTGTCTTCAGGCATTTAGATCTTACAGAAACGAACTATAGACCCTTTGACAAGGCTGTTGGAGGCCTGACTCGGCTCCTCATGCTTGTGTAGCAAGCATTTTACCAAATAAATCATCCTCCCGGCTCTGAAAAATTAACTCTTAAAAAAAATTAGTCCTTGGCTGCTGAGTGGTAACATGGGAGTGGTCATATATATATTTATTTATTCTTAAAAGTCAGTCCTCAGCTATCTACTTATTCTTTGCTCCCCACTTAATCAAACGTCCTGTTAGAGAAAGGCATTATCTGTCTCTGAACAGCAGGTTCCATCAGCAGCAAAGGCAGCTAAATAAACTCTGATAGTAATGAACAGGGTGACGGAATCCTGAGTTCTCCAGAGATGGGACATCCATCTCCAGAAAGGGCCTGCCATTTGTTGTAACAGGAGCCCTTCAAGTTTATCAGTAATGAGCCAACTGCCTGACAAAGGGGGAGGAAGTCAATTTCTGGTAAAGCAGACCAGGAGGAGCCACGTGTCCACAGATCTACGTGCATCTGGTTTGCTTTGCCCTTCTGAGGCCTCTTGAGTCCTGCACTCCACAACACTAAGGGTAGATGAGTTCGCGAGTATAGTCGACAACCTTTGTTAGACCCTCTGCAGAAGCATGGCTACCTTTGTGGGGGGTGAGGGAGGGTTAGACGTGCTGGGCTACGTGCACAGTCCCCAGCTATCAAGCCGGAAAGGCCAAGGATGGCACAGCACACGGTCATTCGCTGCCACGAGATGGGGGCCGGCTCGGACGCCTAAGCGGCCTGTGCGCCACTGCTGGTTCACAGAGGCCACGCCCCCAGCAGCCGAAGGTGATGGGCGTGGCCGGGGCGGTGCTTGCCACGCGATGGCGGCGGTCGCAGCAAGCAGCGCCAAGCGGAGCCTGCGGGCCGAGCTGAAGCAGCGTTTGCGGGCCTTAAGCGCGGAGGAACGGCTGCGCCAGTCTCACCTCCTCACGCAGAAGGTGCGAGAAAGCTGCGGGGAGTTAAACGCCTGGAAGCTTGGGCTCTGCTCGCGTGTCTGCGCAGGCGCACCTCTGCCGCTTGCGTGCGCGTCCTCTGCCGCCTGCGCGCGCTCGTAGCTTGTGGCGGGCCATGTGGGTAGCTTGGAGCTTCCCAGGGAAGATGGACTGGAGCACGTTTGTTCATTCAAAGCCCAGTTATGTATTGTGAGGGAAGATATTGCTGCGAGCTTTAGCAGATGTAGAGTGTCGAGCCACGCCCGCACTTCCGGTTTAAATTTAATCCATTCACATGTGTTTAACATCTAGTAGTAAGCCATTTTTCTGTGTATTGGGTTTTGGAGATGAAAAAGATGATTGTTGCCCCTAAAGGATCAGATGATCTAGCAGAGGAAGCAGGAGGCTGAAAAATTTAGGGCTGGGGATATGGATCAGTGACACAACTGTTCAAAAATGTGGTATATTTTATTTGTCCGTACTTAGAACAGACCCTGAATTTGGGTCTGTTTTTCTATTTTTAAATTGCGTCTTTCTTCCTTCCTTCCTTCCTTCCTTCCTTCCTTCCTTCCTTCCTTCCTTCCTTCCTTCCTTCCTTCCTTCCTTTCTTCCTTCATTTATTTTGACAAATCTAGAATCTGAGTTTATGGGTAGATTAATTCTCACGTTGTGAGTTAGCTGCAGTCGCACAGTTACCCTTGGGTTTCTGCTTCTGAGTTAGAGTCGATTATCTGGAACTTGTTTCCCTTACGTACGTTTTCTTCTCCATGTTTTTAGAGTATATCCTTAATTTTTTAAAACGGAAAATAAGTATGTGATTGTCAACCTTTATTTTTAGCTCATATGTATGAATGTTTGCCTGCATGTAAGTACAGCGTGTGTGTGTGTGTGTGTGTGTGTGTGTGTGTGTGTGTGTGTGTGTGTGTGCGCACGCGTGTCCCTGTTGCCTTTAGAGGTCAGAAGTGGGTGCCAGATCCCTTGGAACTAGAGTCAAGGATGCTTATAAGCCCCTATGTAGGCGCTACAAATTGAACCCAGGTTGTGTGCAAGAGCATTAAGTGCTCTTAAACTGTGGAACCATCTCTCTAGACCTGACTTTTTAACATATTAAATATTTTCAATTTCCATTTGACCAATCAATTGATTTCAAGTTTTTAATTGTTTTTGTTCTCATTCTTTTCAATATCTATGACTTAAAATGGTGATTTTTAAATTTTTTTTTTTTACTTACCTATTATATCTTGTGGCTGTTGCTGTTCTATTGCTGTAAAGAGACACTATAACCAAGGACACTTATAAAAAGAAGCATTTCACTTGGGGCTGGCTTATAGTTTCAGAGGGCTAGTCTGTAGTCATCATGGTGGGAAGCATGGAGGAGTCAGGCAGGCATGGTGCTGGAGAAGTAGCTGAGAGCTCACTTCTTATCCACAAAATGGAGGGAGGGAGGGATGGATGGAGAGAGAAAGACAGAGACAGAGACATAGAGACAGAGAGAGACTGAGTCTGCCATGGGCTGTGGGATTTTGAAGCCTCAAAGCCCACTCTAGGGGGTCTCTGTGGTCGTAGGGGCCTGCAGACTATCAGTGTATAGCAAGGAGGAAGTCCAGCTCAACACAACTCTGGGCCTGATATTGGTTCAAACTTCCAGAGTCTGACACAGGACAGATTGTTTTAGACATATTTAAGCATAGCACATTTTGTGGAGAAAAAAAAAAAAAAATTCCTGGTGATAATTAATTCAATCCTGTGTCTACAACAAAACTTAAGACATGGTTACATTGGAACTCTTTCCAAAGTGCATGTGTCCTCTCCCATAAAGATGGAGTCTGTAGATTGACTGATGATAAAGGTCTGGGGGAAGATCTGGGGTGGTGGTGGTCATACAGTTAGTGCAAAGGTCACCAGGCTATTAACCAAGTCCGTCCCCAGCCTTCCCTTGAAGAGTGGACCCTTAGTGTTTCCCATCCCTGGTTCCCTAGTGCTTCTCTGTGAGCTCTGCAGCCCACCCTGAGCGACACCCTCACCACCACAGCTAGATTACCAGTTTTCCTTTGGGTCACTCGGAAATTCTTGTTAAATCAGACAGTGAAAAGTCACACTGATCTTCCGTGTCTCTTAACATTTTTTTCCCCTAATTTTCTCCCCACTCAGGATTTCTCCTAGATTGTTTTCATTTTGCTTACCCTGATTTTAATTTCCAATAATTATTTCTTACGTCTCTTACTGCATCCTTTCCATAGCAGTCTATTGATGTTTAATTGATTCGGCTGTTTTCAGTTTGTCTGAGAAAACTCGAGTTTAAAAATAATCTTCATTCTTTGTGTTATCTGTTTTGCACTGAATTATTTTTTTCCTCCCATTTGTCATTTTAAAAATATTTCTGTGTTGTATTTTAGCTTTTCAAAATGATTGAACATAATTTATTGGCTATGCATATTTATATCCTTTGGGGATATTGGACATCACCCGAGGACCTTGTGGTAGTGAAGGCTTTTTACCACTGAATAAAACCCCTGGCCCTTCTTGTCTTTACATATTTATTAATGAAAGTGTGTTAGCTACAAGATTCCCTCTGTTTTGTAGACACTGATTGGAGTTCTAAGAGGAGAATGGGTTCTGTCTACCTCCTGTGTCCGTGTTTTAGTGCTGCTTTCTCTATAAATGCTGTCTCCCCCTCCCTCTGTCTTATAGGACTTAGTCAAATTTCTGCTTGCTGTCTTCATTATTATGATGGGTTTCCTTTTTTCCTTTCTTCTTAACAAATAGCATGTAAATGGGCTGGAAGGAAGGCAGGCAAATGCATATACATAGTCTCACACTGAATTTTAGCTGTGTGCCTTACTGCTTATTCAGCTCTTGGTTTTCTACACTCTTCTTCTTTAAAGAGATTAAGGAAAATATTCTCATATAGTAAGTGCTGTCAAAGCCTTAGGCCTGCTCCAAATCTGGGTTTCCCCTTTCCATTTGCTTCGCTTATGCCAAGCCTCCTAACAGCTTTACAGCTTTTCAGAAACCAGGGGTTGACTTTCTTTCTTAGCCCCGGTTTGATAAGCTTTGCTTAGGTTCTCTCTTCCCTTGGTATTAAACGTAACTCTGCTTTCTTTACCTGTATCTTTTCTGCCAGTCATATTTGTAAGCTGCTTTTGTATTATCCTTTTCTTCTTAGCTTGGAGAACAGGGAAGAACAGAAAAGAAAGGGAGGGGGAAAAAAAAGGGAGTTAAGGGCCAACTTCTGAGTCTGGGTAAATTCCTACAGTTATGAACAAAACTTAACCCTTTGCCTGATGAGTTATACTAAATATGGATTCTTATACCAAGAGCACCATTTCAACAAACTTTGGGAACACTCAGTTGAATGGAATAGTGTTGGTAGAGCTAAGAGATGGTTACAGGGCAGGTTCTCTGTGGGAGCTTGTGGACTGATTCAGAATTTTTCGTTTAGGACACATAAGCAGTGATTGGCTCTTGGCTTACCTCATATAGACTGAAGTGCTGAGTTGTGTCTCACTTGAAACATAGTAAAAGTTCTTCAGACATCAGGAAAGTTAGGTCTTAGTTAGCCTTAACTAGGTAAAATTGATAGGAGAAATACCCAACAATCCAAGGAATGGAAAATTGGTGAGATCCAAGTTTCCAAGAGAAAATAAACCAAAAGTCCTCACAAGTTTCTGGTGTATACTGGAAACTGGGACCACATCTGGAATTCTGAAGATAGACAGCTTTTCCACTTCATGTCTTTTTAATGGGTTTCTATACAGGCAATAGGCCTATCAGAGAGGTAAAGGGATCATTGAATGTGCAAATCTTGAGTTTTGAAATGAAAGCCAAGTATCAGGACATAGAATTAACTCACTGTATCACTTGGAGAATGCTGTGATAAAAGGGAAAACTGGAAAGAGAAGTTTCTAGTTTATGAAAAATACAGTCTTAAAATTATAATTGCCATCATTTCCCACTTAGGTGATTGCCCACAGTCAGTATCAAAATTCCAAAAGAATTTCCATCTTTTTGAGCATGCAAGATGAAATTGAGACGGAAGAGATTATCAAAGACATTTTCAAACAAGGCAAAATCTGCTTCATCCCTCGGTACCGGTTCCAGAGCAATCACATGGACATGGTGAGATTAGCATCACCTGAAGAGATCTCTTTACTTCCCAAAACATCCTGGAATATTCATCAGCCCAGTGAGGGAGATGTTCGGGAGGAGGCCTTAGCCACTGGTAAAGTATCATTTTCCACATCAAAACACTTACCTAGATGTGTCCTATTTCATCTGATTTTGGATGCTAAGTATAGTCAGGCTTGGCTAGTTGGGCAAATTAATGTCTTTGAATGTTTAAGTAATTTCATCAGATTTTTCCTCCCCATACCCCTACCCCATACAGTGTGTGTGTGTGTGTGTGTGTGTGTGTGTACACAAGACAGGGTCTCTATGTAGCCAAGGCTGGCTTCCAACTCTCAATCTTAACCTCTCCAGTGCTGAGCTCTTGGGCGTACACTACCTCTGGCTTCTACCAAATATTTTCATCTATTTTATGTCAGATCTATTGTATGTATAGGAAGATAAGGCCCTGTTTCTAAAAGGACGCACACTGTAGCTGGGAAGACAGAAATTTTATACAAATAAAGTATCCCAACTTGTATCATACATCAAATGTAAGCATCACACAAAAAATACTGAATATTGAAAACATTGAAGTTCAAGGCTTGGTCTTGAAAATGTGCATTTGCAATACTGGGTTATTCATTTTCATCCTCTGCTCTTAATTCATGCCATGTTTGTGGCCTCAGTGGCTTTTGCCCCCATGATACTTGCAAGCCAACTTGCAGTGGAATGGAGTATGATGTTTTAGATTCTCTCAGTTGTGGTGTGAGACAGAGATCCCTGCTGTGGTTGGTGGAAATGCCTGAGCAGGCAGGCTTGTTGTTTGTTACCTCCTAACATCACAGCCTCAGTGTGCAGTTTCACTGGCATCAGCAGTTTAGAATGCAGCAAGTTTAGTGCTAAGGCATCAATCACGCTTCACAGTGTCTGAGACAAGCTGATTGGAGCTCACAATGCCTTGCCGCAGACTCTGTGGTCTACTCATCTTCCTGCTTGGCTTATGTTATCTCAGTTTAGAAGGCAGTAAGTTTGTGTACCCTCGGTTGCAATTACAAGGTCTTAAGCAAAAATTTCACACAAGGCATTCTTCTTTCACATAATAAGCCAGCTGGTAAATGAAATAGAGAGGCTGTATCTTTGGCGGAAATAAAGCGAGACCTGCCTAGACAATTCTATCAGCTGGGAGTCCTTCCATCGAGAATTTATAGTCTGACTCAACCTTAATCAATTTGGCTTAAGCACAAGTGTGGTTCAGAAACTGAAGACTGCACAGAACAACCGGTCTTAAATGTTTCAGTGTCCTTAGGAGTCAACCTGTCTTTGTTGTGATTCTGTTTATATCTGTAACAGCTTCATGTCTGCTGTGGTCCATGGCAGCTTGAACATCACCTTTTCAGCTAGAATTTCCAGCAGAAAAGAGCAAGTCTGATTTTCTAATAGTCTCCATAAAATTCTAATCCCAACTCTCATTGCCCCTAGTGATCATCTTCAAATTAACCACTATGGTAGACATGGCATTGATTTGCTGGCTCAGGCCTGTGTTATACATGACCATTTCTCACTGATTTTCTTTGACCAGGGAAAAGGACTTATAGCCACCTCTTCAGTCCTCCTCAGGCACTGAGCTGAATTGTGGGGCTGAGGTGAGAGTGACTGCTATTCTAGAACAAAAGAGAATAGATATGATGATGTCAAAAGTCAAATTCATCTATACTATTAACCATTTCTGAGGTCCCAGAGAACAGGCTCTTGCCCATACTTTTAGTGATAGTTTTACTGTCCAATATTTTTTTTTTTGAGCCATCTTAAGAATTCATGTCTGTGTAAGAATACCCAAGGCATAACTTAGGTGGCTGCAATGATTTTACAGTGTTCCACTGTAACATTTTACGTTAACCAAAGAGGCCTCATCAAAAGCAAGGTCTTTGAATATGCTTCTCAAGGTTTAGCAGGTCAGTACTTTGGGGGAGGCAGGATTAGTTGAGAGTAATTCACTGAGACATTTCCCCAGCCCCTCTTTGTAAAACGTTTATCACCTGTTTCTAAGCACACCCACCCATCCTTGTCTCTAGTTTGTGACTCTCCACAGCTATTCCCCTAGAATGAATTTCAAACTGTTTTCCTGATCATATTAATTCCTCTCAGATGCCTTTTTACACACCTCCCCCATCTGTTAGGTTTTCTCCTGTACACTGTAATGATTTCTATCTCTGGCTGACAGTGCTTCCTGCTGATCTGTTGTGGCCAAAAGCAGGGACATTGGATAACTCCAAAGTCCAGGCCACTGTTTGAGCTAGTCTGTCCCCATGCTCCCTGCTCCTCCCCAGTGCTCTGCTGAGGGACAACAGCATTTCATAATGGTTGACAGTGAGAGGCTCAGGACTAATCTCTAGTTTTACTCCTTTCTAATTGTGTGACATCAGTCCCTGAACTCTTTCCAGTTTCAGACATCTCATCCAGATGTGGAGCTCATGAAGCCTACCCATGGGCTGTTGCTGAGATTCATGAGATAATGTCTGAAAGGTAGTAGGTGCATAGTAGGTGCTTAGTGAAGGTGCCCTTGCTGCTGTGGCTGCTGTTTTGCTGGGGTCAAGTTGTCATGCACATGGAGCTCTGTGAAAGTGAGGCTTGCAGTATTCCAGACTAGAATGTGTCATGCATTTCTTCAGGAGAGAACATTACAGGCCAGTGCCTGAGGTCACTGGTTGTCAAGTGGCAATCTGGGTTCAGTTCCTTACCAATTGGGCAAATTACTTAATATCTGAAAGCACCGGAGAGTTGGGAATAATAAAGCTGTTTTGTAAGGGGGTAAAGTAGGATGATTTACAATTAAATGCTACACAGTGTGTTGTCATGAAGAATCAGTAAAGTGCAGCTATCATCATTAAGAGCTGAGTAATTTCCCTGGCTCTCTCAATATCCTGGTCTTTATCTTCTGGGATTCTTAAATCCTTGGCACTCACCACAAATCCCCATGTTTTATTAATTCTTCCTGGGAGTTTATTTCTTTTTGTGCTAATAGAGTTAGTCTTTTTAGCAGCCAAGATCTTGATCTTGGTTTAAGATACTGTACCCCTGGTACCTTCTATCATATGGTTTATAGTGTATATAGCCATCTTGGCAGGGATGAAGACAGGTCTGGGAGAGATGCAAATGCAGGTGCCCCTTCCTTCAGCTATCAGGATACTGAAACAGTGGTCCCCAAGAAGTTGGAGTTTCCTCAGAAATCACATGCCAAGAGATGGAAAAAGCTGAAGCCTGGTGCCAGCCAGAGAAGGAAGTTGTCTCCTGGATTTCATGCAGTTCTGACAACTTTCCAGACTACCTTGTAGGAGAGACTAGAGCTAGAACAGTGATGGGGCAATGACCCCACCTTGTGTGGAATTGTTTATTTATACACAGTTCTTGCTTGCTATTTAAACATAAACTTTGGGGCTGGTGAGATGGCTCAATAGGTAAAGGTCGCTTGTCACTAAGCCAAGGACTTGAGTTTGTTCTTGGAACCCATATGGAAGGAGAGAACTGACTCCTACAACTTGACTTCTGACTTCCTATGTGTTTTGTAGCATGTGTTGCCCTCCCTCATAAATACCTGAATAACTAACTAAATAAGTAATTCATGTAAGAAAATAAAGTGTAAATATCATGGCAGGGCCTGCAGAAGGGTTGGGCGGGGAGGTGTTCATCGAACCTCTTTGTTTTTCTTCTCAATGTGGCCATATTGGTTTAATCTTCTTTTTCTATGTTTTATCATTGCCTGTTTAATTGACCTGTTGAGGGCAGTGGCTGAGCCTGACTTGTTCTAGTTGCCTGTGTCTGTGCTCTGACCCTAACAACTCTAGCAACATGTTGATTCATACTGGAAATTTCTCAAAGTGAATCCATATTTATTATAAATTCACAGAGTGCTCATATAAATGAATAGATGATTAATCTTTTATAGCCATGAAAGAAGACCTTAGTTTTAAAAGTTACAAGCAATGTATGGAAATTGTTTTTATAGATGCTGTGATTTTTTTTTTTCTTTAATTTGTATCATGTGTAAAATGTCAACATTATCCTGGGTTGGGCAGAAGCTTTCCCAGAAGATGGTCTTGGAATTTATCTTCTCTCAAGGCTGGTTTTGGGAAAGTCATTGAGTTAAGAGAAACATGGAATGCTTTCTGGCATACCTGCAGTGGAGGCTGTGAATTGGTATGCATACCTTGTATATTTGTCATGTTAAATGTTTGTTGAATACAATACATTTGTTGTGTTAAAGATTCATAAGAAACAGAAACTGCAGTTTTGTTACTGGAGTGTTTAGGGTCAAAAGCCTGATCCTAGAAGGCCCAACCAGCCAGGCTTGGCCTCCCATCCCCAATTCCTCCATTTAAGAGACAATGGATAGTGAAAAGTATAAAAGAATTCCTCCTCCAATTGGCACCAGACTTTGAGCCTTCCCTTCTTGCATCATGGTATTACTAGAGAAATTCCAGTTCCCTGGGGCTAATGTTTCAATTGTTCATAGTCATGGGGATAACTACAACTGTCTCTCTTGAGAATATCTTTGCTCCTACCAGATGGTTATAGCTTGTTTGTGTCAAGGTAACTTACTCCCCAGGCTTCTGTTTGTACCCTAGAGGTACACCAAGATAGTTGCTAGGACCCAGATCAGATGACTATCTGATAACACACCTGCCATATCTCTTTTGTAGGCCAAACAAATTTGTTAGTTGTTAGACTGAAAGCCTGGGGTGGCCCCTAGGCCCAAGGACCAGGCCAGACTGTCACAGCTACAGGATTCTCAGCCAGCTGGTGGAAACTCGGGGACACTGCCACACAGATGACTCTCATCCACTCAGGGGAACGTTTGGTTTTGGTATAGTTTTTACTAAACAAAGAAGTACATTGCTAAAGGTCCCACATGGTTTGGTGTTTCATTGTGGTTTGTAGCAGCTCTTCTCATACAGGAAGTGTGCTTACAAAACTTTAACCATTTTGTTAATCCTGAGATGTGAAAGAGAAAAACCAGTTCCACAATTTTGAGGCAGATTTGAAGCAAGCTTTAATTAAGTTCTGATGAGGATGTACTCAGATCAGGACCACTCCCTGGAATCCCAGAGAGTGGTGGCGAGACACATTGCAGGGCGTTTGTAAGGAGAAATCCATTCAGCCACTGTTTTTCCCATAGGGCTTTGTACAACTCCCAGCATTCCAGGACGTTACCTGGTCTTTGGGTGGGTGGGGCTTACAGATCAATTTTGAGTCTTACAGTGTCTCCTTTACATATCAGAAATGTTATTCATTGATTTTATTTGAACTTTTGAAATAGATTGCCTTAGCTGAAAATAAATCAAACGGTTGTCATTTTCATATGAGCTTTTGTACATTTATCTGTTTTAATAGTGGTTGGGGTGGCTTCCTTCTCTGGAACCTAGAGAACATTTCCTTCAGATTTAGGCAATCTAGAAAGCAGAACAAATCCTTACTGTCCCTGTACAGTCTCCCCTGTACAGCGAGTCAGCTGTAGCTCAGAGAGGTCAAGTGATTTTTAGAGGACTCATGGCAGTTAATAAGAGTGGGAGGCCATCCAATTCTCCAGTTTCCCAGTCTAGTGCATCTCCCTTTTACAGTGAGGCCTCAGGTAGCCCAGGCAGGTCTAGAGTTCACTCTGTAGCTGAGGGTAGCTTTGAATTTGTGTGCTTCCTGCCTCTACCACCCGTATGCTTGGACTACAGTCGTCTGCTATCATGCTCAGTTTGTGCAGTGCTGGAAAGTGAACTGGGGCTTCTTGTACACTAAGTAAGCACTTTACCAATTGACTGTACCCCCAACCCACCCCCAGCCCCACCCAGTGCCCTTTGAACTATTTTTCATGATACTGTTCATTGAGATTGCTATGCTGCCTGCGTTTTCCCCATGGAAAATGATGCTATTCCATTAGAACCATTGTACATGGAACAGGTAACCCTGGAGATTGCATTCAATGGGACATTTTCATGTTCTCCCTGAGGAACAACTTGTACATATGAGTCCCATGTATCTAAGTATATACTGTTCATAAATTAATCTCTTTCTGTAGTCATTTTGTACTCAACTAAGTACAAAAGAGCCAGCCTGGGCTTTTAATTTGAATGGTAGGTTTCCCTGGATCTGTTCCAGAGCATTCTATTTTATCTTTCGTAGCAGCAATTGTAGAATACATCCTAGTTTTCCCAAGTGGTAATTTACTTCTGTTTGACTCCCAATGCATTGAGATTAGAAGATCCTTCCCTTAGGGATCGTGGCCAACCTTGCCAACTAGGTTAGCCTGCTGAATATCTATTTAGGCACAATGATTAATTGACTGTGCTTTTGAACACTTGCCTATCTTTAAAGGTCTAAGCCAGTCGACTTAGAACTCTCTGCAGAGCCTCAAGCTGTCTGAGTACTTTTCCTATTCTTTTCTTATTGCCTGTGATTGAGGCATTAAAATTACTATTAGGTTTAAGTTTCTGTACACATTCTATTCTTAGAAGCCCCAGACTTTTAAAAAGAAGTTTGAGTTATAACTAAATGAATTAATAAAGTTAGTTATAATATATTATAGCATTTTTTCTAGGAAATTGCGTTTGAATTTTGTTTTAATTAAAAAATCAGGGTAAAAGGAGATTTTTAAGTAAACCTTGTCAGTAAATCAAAGTTTGCCTTTACCTCTGATGACTTTAACCGACAGAGAATTCTTTTCACAGGATACTGAAGCCTACTCTATCTGCCTTTCTTTAAATGTTCCTGCAAACATGACCTTACCTCAACCACATAGCATTACTTTACCATGTGGAAGATATTTTCATTGCTTAGAAAATAATTCCAGATTCTGTGGCAAGGAAGAAGATAAGAGGTGTTTAATATTTCCCCCTCCTTTGTTTTGGTGAAGGTCTCTGCCTTCATTCACCTGCTTACATTGACTGAATGTCACCTTCTTTCTCTGACTGCTGTAGTCTATATAACCTACTCTAGTCTTGAACTTGTCATATTGTCTAGGTTGGCCTTATACTACAATCTTGAACATCAGCTTTCAGAGCTGAGACTGGCTGCTTACCACTCGCCCAGGTCCTGCTCAAATCCTAACCATTGTAGTGGCCTTAACCTTATGGACTTCTGATCCTTTGTTTCCACCCAGAAAGCGCTTTGATGTCAGGTGTGTCAGATATTCCTTGTTTATGCCATATTGGGGATCAAACTCAGGTCTGTCTTCATGCATAACAGGTAAGCATTCTTCTAACTGGCTACCAGCTTGATATTTTTTTTTTTTTAAAGAACATTAGTTGTTGTCATAAAGTACTAAATATATATGGTGTTTATTGAATGATCTCTTCTGGTAGAGTCACAGCTGGGTTTTATTCCTAACATAGTATAATACACAAGCAAACTAGTCCAGTGATGCCTAACTCAATGGTTCTGAACCTTTCTAACTCTTCAACCCTTTAATACAGTTCCTTGTGTGGTGGTTTCCCCCAACCATAAATTATTTCTGTTGCTACTTTATAAATATAATTTTTCTATTGTTGCGAATCATAATATAAATGTCTGATATGTAAAATATCTGATATGTGACCCCTATGAAAGCATCTTTCAACCCCCATGTTGAGAACTGCTGGCCTTACTGCTGAGAATATTGAAACATCTATGCTTTGCTCAATAGATTTATTTTCTTAACTTCTTGCTGTGGTCAGTCTGCTGAGGGGTTAAGGATGTAGGGGCCAAGGGCCTAGTGGATAGGTGGGGTGGGGAGTATCAGCATTGGTAAGGGTGATTGATCAAGGAAGAAGGGACTGATCAGGGATTAGCTGGGCGAAACATATTCCTTGAACATTTAGAGATAGGTCCAGGGACTATAGAAAATTTCTCATGTGGACAGGGATGTGGAGGGTACAGAGGTGATGCCCAGCTCTTCTTCCCCTCCCCGGGGAATCTTCCTTTTCTTTCCCGTTTCTCTCTCTTACTATCTTTGTCTTCCCTATGTTTCCCTCAACTCCTTGTTTTCCCCCTTCATCTCCTTATTATCTATGCCTTACCTACTCTTCTTATAAATCATTCAAGCAATCAATATTTTTGTCCTTGTTATTACCTTGTTATTAGCCTGTAATTATTTTTTGATTCCTTATTCATTTATTTTCATTCATCCCTGTATATTATTACAAAGATAATTATAGCTAATATTTTGATAGAAAATGCTTTTGGTTTCATTGTTATCTGATTTGTCTTAATAGTATTAGTTGTTTCATTGACCTAAGCAATATTTAACATTATTAAATGTCCTAAACATTTTCTTATCTATTGCCCTTAAGTAAGAGAATATTGGCACAAATACTTTAGAACTTTTGGAATTTTTAAAAAGTTTCTTTGTAGGTTAAATATATTTGATTATTGGTTAGTAACGGCATTGGAGTATAAAAAACAGAAATCTTGTAAAGTACAGTTTAAACAAGGAAGGGACTTGTCTATTACTTGCTTTTATGCAATGAGAATAGAATTTCAATGGCATGTGACTGTTAACTTTGACCTCTCAGCTTCAGGATGATGAGAGTGTGGGCTACCATTTTCTTGGCAACTCTTCCCACTTGTGAAATGGCTTCTGCAGATCCAGCTATCACATCTGTAGTGAACAAGAAGAAAAACGGAGCTGATGGCAAGGGCTGAATGTCAGCTACCTCTAGTGCAAGAAACTTTTCTGGAAATCCTTACATCTCATTGGCCTTCATTATAACAAACCCAAACATAAAGGAATCCAGGATTTTTCATTTATTTATTTATTTTTATACAGATTATAGGGTGGTATTGGGTCAGTAGTCAACAGTTCTTATCAGCCAGAGTTCTGTAGATTTGCAAATAATCTGTGTGTTTTGTTTAGGGGACAAAGTAAGCTCTCTGGCTGTGTACTCAAGAGAATTTTATTTCAGGACTTATAAATGGCATCACCTAAACTGGTGATGTCACACCTAAACTGGTGTGGCAGCAGCCACAGGAGGAAGAAGACATTTGTGGCTCCCCCTGAGCATTTCTTCTCAGAGATCTCCACTCCAGTGAAGCCAGTATTCTTGACTTCATCACAGATAAGATTTATAGGATGAACAGTTTGAAACAGAGTTGTTTATTAGAAAAGGTTTTAATATACATTTACGCACCAGTATTGAGAGAGTAGGGTGGAGAGGGAGAAAGGAAGGGAGCCATAGATAAACAGAATCACTTAGGAAAAAGATAGTACACACCCAAGTGTAGGCATGGGCATCCCAATGGAGAGTTGCCCTTAATGTCTTGGGGTAGGTGTGTGAACATCCTGGTAGCTTTTAAAGTTACATTATTCCAGGTCTAGAGAGATGGCTCTGTGGTTAAGAGCAGGTGTTAATCTTGTGGAAGACCTGAGCTCAGTTTCCAGGTTCAGTTTCAAGCAGCTCCAGTTCTAAAGGGTCCATCTCCCTCTCCTGGCCTACACAGCCATCTGCACTCACATGCACATACCCACACAAATTTAAAAATGGTAAAATAAATGTTTAAAGTGAACTGTTCAATATTCAAAGAGTTTAGAGAGTAAGTGAAGATGTTTTGGTATATTTGTTCTCCTGTCAGAAACTTTTTTCTTTTGTAAATAAAATTGTTTCTGAGGTACAATGAACAGGATTACTGGCGGATAAGATAAAGGGACAAGTAAGTCCAAAGAGTTAACAGACTTTTTAGCATAGTACTCTGCCTGTGTCCATGTTCCCTTAACCTTGCTCCCACACATTTCCTTAAGTGTATTGTGCAGTGTATTTTAACCAGTTTATACTTGTTAATATTTTATGTGGATTTTTCCTTTTTATATAATGGATATATGTATATTCAGTCAGAGGAAGCGAGAGGGAGATAAAGTGGTGTGTGTATGTGCTCTTGCGTTAGTTTCTCGCTTGATAGCTTTGGCTAGGCTGGAATTCATTCTCTTTATCCACCCCATCCCCCACCCCAGTGCTGTGATTACACATGCCATCACAGCTGGTTAGTCTTACATTTTAAAGTGATTATTTCTGTTGTACAGCAAAGCATAGCAGCATAGACTCTAATTTTCAAATAGGATCAGGAGTCTCTGAAAGAATTTCAAAACTTATTCTAATCTTAAATTATTTCTCAAGTTTGGTGAAACCAACACGGAGGCTTTGATAGTATAAGAAATGTGTATCCTTGCTGACCTGTTTTCAGAGTGAGCTGTGCAAACTAGAGTTTTCATGGCTATTTCTTAGGTGAACTGCACACTCCTCTCCAAGTCCAGCAGATGGCAGTGTTTCACGGATAGATTAGTCTGAAGCAGGGCCTTTGTTCCCAGTCCCCACTTCCCTGTGTCCTTTAGTTATTTAATAGTGCAGTAGAAACCACCGAGGTGGCAGTCAGTTGGAGCCCATCCAGGCAATCTTCTACCTCTCATAAGGGAATGGGCCTCTGTGAGAAATGATTTATCACAGTCACAAAGTGAACAGTGAAGCCTAGCCAAGTGTTTTTGTTTCTAAGACTTCCCATCCTCAGAAATTGATTAAAAATAGGTACCAAAATCATGGAAAACAAAAATGTGTAATCCAGAATAAAAGCCCCACTTTGCAGGAAAAAAGAGACCAATGCTGTTCCATTTGTGTAGACAGCAGCTCAGTGGGATAAATAAGATGCTAGATTCTCAAACTGTGTAATTAGGTGGAACCGTCTGAAAACAGCTGGCTGAATGTGGACTTATTGGATGTGAAAGTGACATTTGCAGACCGTTTTGTTCTTCACCAGATTCATATGACACCGGTGTCGGCCAGTAGAGTAACTCCCATATTCTCTCTGCACATTGAACCAAAATAATGTAAACCATTTAGTTCTACCCATGTTGAAAAACACTATTGAGGGGGTCTGTCCTCTTTTACATAAATGCAGGGGATAATAGACAAACTCTGGTATTTTCCTCCTGTGTAATGGCTAGAGACAAACCACAGCAAACGAGGGAACACTTAGACAAAGTCATAGAAAGAATATTATCTATTTTAAGGAAATACCTCAACTTCAACTAGCCACAGCATCTTTTCAAAATATGTTAAGGAATGTAGGACATGTAATTGCTAGGATCTGGAAGGTTCTCCCTCATGTGATGAGCATCTGCTATACCCCTGCTGACCCAAGTTCCCTGCAGGGGAACTCCTTTAAGCTTCTAAGGTTGAAAGTGTCTTAAAGGAGTCAGTTGTCTGGTGGGCTGCATGGGATTGCAAGTTCCTGGGGTCTGATTACAGACCAGGGATAGCCAGTGAGGACCTTCAGGGTGCTCCCGGGAATGTGGAGTGCTGTGCAGGTTAATACTACATTGTCATTAGGAGTGAGTTTGCTTATGTAGGAATATGTTAATGTAGCATTTTTAAATGCCAGGAATGATTTTAGACTGTTTCTGTGTAGTCTCCAAGACACTTTTCACGTATTCGAGGCCTTCTCCACCTTTCGTATAGTTTATTTTCCTTGGAGATTCAATTTGGCCTCCCATGGCCACTCCTGTTACCCTGGTTTTCCTGTCTAGCTGCCCACGGGCTTCACCGGTCCTCTCCATGGAACTTAGTGGGTTTCTTTCCTAGGCACTGGAGGCACTTTCCCACATGGTCCATATGTATGGCCCTGCTGGCTTGTTTTCCAGAGGCAACATCACTGTCCCTGAACACATGCCAAGCTCTCCAAGTCGATGCTTTCATTATTTAATTTTGATATCACAGGCTGTTGCTGCTCCTCTTCCAGATCCCTGAAAGTTATTGTTCTAACACCCTCTTCCTTAATGTCATTTTCCTGGACTTAACCCCTTTGGTGGTGGGATATGATTATCTCCTTTCTCTTTATTGCCTTGGCACTTACATTACTCTATCCCTATTGCAGGTTAGGCTTTTTCTTACATTTAACTTCTTGGGTGCGTTTTTAGCTGAGCAAGTTGTTAGTCCTTATTGGTATATACCTTTCCCATGCTCTTTGTAGTTCCTTGGGTGGGGCTGACTTTGTATTTGTCGAGTTAATAATGGCTGTTTATTGACTTGATTCCATTCAATTTCTGATAGAACATAAAGCTTTGGGGAATTTTTTTTTCTCCTTCCCCCATCCTGTCATGCTAGTTTTAGGGTACATTAAGGGTTTCAAGATAAAATTTTTACCCACCAGAAAAAGACATATTGAAGCAGATAGCAAGGCTAGCTGGAGTTAAAAAAAATCACAATTCAGACCCAGGTGATACTGTTTCATAGCCTTACCTTCCTTTAAGTTAGGTTTTGTCGAAGTAGAAGTTGTTCTGGTGGCACAAGACTCATATCAGGTGAGCTAAGCTATAAGGCTTCCTACACTGTAAGTCTAGTTCCATTTGCTGAACCAGAAAGACTGCTGGGCTTCCAAGTGTCTGTTAAACATTTGGGCAAAACAAGTAATAGAAGCCCGTGCGAGGCTTCCATTTTGCTAAAGTCTTGTGGCTGAGGAAATGGGCAGCACTATAACTGATTCAGATAATCATGTTGCGAGCTGATGATGTACAAAGGAAGAGAGAGCAAAAAGTCCAAAGACACTCTTACTCTGACCTGGAAGAGATGCTCTTCCCTACTCTAGAGCAGTGGTTCTGAGCCTTCCTAGTGCTGTGAGCCTTGAGTACAGGTCCTCATGTTGTGGTGACCCAACCATAGAATTATTTTGTTGCTACTTCATAACTAATTTGTTACTGTTATGAATTGTATTGTAAATATTTGTGTTCCCAACGGTCTTAAGTGGATCCTGTGAAAGAGTCATTTGATTCCCAAAGGGATTGAGACTCACAGGTTGAGGATCACTTGCTTTAGAGTAACCACATTTTAATTAACTCGTTAATGATGCTGGTAGCTTCCATATGCCAGGGAAACACTCTCCCAGCTAGACCCCTAGCCCTTCCCTTCTTTCTTGTGCTCCCTCTCCTATTGTATTTGTTTCTCTTTACTATTGTATAGCAGCATATAGTATAGAATCCACACACTGCCCTTCTTGGTCTCCAGAGAGAGAGTCCAGGACAGCTAGAACTACACAGTGAAGCCGGGTCTCCAAAACCCAAAACCCCAAAAAAACCAAAAAATTCATTAGGGACCTGAAACTGCTCACTGAAAGATGACACACACACCAGATGACCCCCTCCCAGCCCTTCGTTCTTCTTTCCATTTCTGACTTTGACTGCTTTAGATACATGTAAGTGGGGTTGTACAGTATTTTGTATAGTATTTTGTGTTTCTGTAGTTCTCTTATTTATTTCTTGATTGTGTCATACCGAAAGAGTTCTAAGAGTCATTAGCTTAGACTGAAGAGTTTCTGTCTTCCTTTTTTTTTTTTTTTTTTTAAGAAAATCACATGGTAAGAGGTTACTCAGATTAGAGAAAAAGCATAGGGAAATTATTCACTCATTTCTGCTGTCTGTCCTGTTTGGCCCCATCTGACTATGAATGTCCGCGGATGTCTCCCAAACTGTGTCAGAATAACACTTAGGGATGCTGTTTGGATTAGAGAATACTGATTTCCTACATTATTTTGCACAGTGAAAACAACTTAATCTCCCCATCCATATTTATTTTAGGCAATATCTCCTAAGACAGAATGAACCAAAGTTTGAATTTTCTCTGCTCTTAAGCCCTAAGGGAGATGCCCAAACCAAGGACTAGCAAGCTTTCTTTGCAAGGAGCAGGTAGTAAATATCTGGGGCTTAGTGGATGGCATTGCATCTGTTTCAGAGATTGACTCTTGCATTTCAGTGGCAAAATAAAGCATGGCTTGGTTCAAGTGAAACTTTATAGCCATATTTGGCTGGTAGGATGTGGGTTGCAAGCCTATGTAGTTAAAGAATTTCGGGGGGAGGGTGCAGAGAGGGCTCAGTGGGCAAGAGTGCTTGCTGCACAAGCCTGAGGACTGAGTTTAAACCCCCAGATCCTGAGCAAAAAGCCAGGCCCATTATTTCAATACTGTGGGAAGGTGGGAACAAGAGGATCTCTCGTACTTTTCTCTACCTCTAGAGAAGAAAGCACAGAGTGATACAACATAGGATGTCCTCTTCTGGCCTCCACATGCCTGTATGGCATGCACTTGCATGCACACCTCCCCTTACATGTCACACATGCATGCACCATACACTCTCAGAATTGGTTCCCCTATTCCTGCTTTGGGTCTTGGTAACTAACTTGGTATTTTTCATGTATGGTTATGATTGCTGTTCATAGGGATAGCAGTGATGGTCATGATGTCTAATAAAATAATGTAGATAATTGCTACCTGTTATCTTAGTATTTGAGGCATATTTTCTGGATGAGATGTTGGTCATATAAAACATGATTTGAAGTATGTCTCCTGGTAAAGACTAAAAATATTTTAGAGTACACACACAGAGAGAGAGAGAGAGAGAGAGAGAGAGAGAGAGAGAGATAGATAGATAGAGAGAGAGAGAGAGAGAGAGAGAGAGAGAGAGAGAGAGAGAGAGAGAGAGTTACTAAAAAAATATGTGCATTAATTTTGCCTGGGTAGATGTGAAAATGCATCTAACTACCCCAGATATGGCTCTAACAACAACCAAAGTGAGGATTCCGCCCTAGTCCAATGTGGTAAATCATTGAACTTGTTTGCTAGGCTTGTTTATAGCAACATGGGTGAGGGGTTACTTACAGGAGAATGGGTGGTCCCCAAACAGCTACATTACTGCAAAGTCCCATTCCATCATGTATGATGATGCCATGAAAGTTGTATCATGGAGTCCCACTTTCAGTTAATCTTCCACTTTTTATATATACTGTAACATCTCCCAAGAGCACTCATAGCTGATTTGTGGGAACAAGTAATGGCTGGAATCCCAGATGAGGATCCTGTGGTCATCTTTCACCTTTTTCTATTGGAGGGGGGATATCTATAGCTCTGCTACCATTACTATACACCTAGCTTTCATTATACTTTTGTTCTCACTTTGTTAATATGGATATGGGCCAAAGTTTTCTTTTCTCTTTACCTCATTATAGCACTGGGACAGTAATTTTATGTTCATAAAACAAAAATGAATTCAGCAGTGTTTGATCATAAAGATGAGACATAAAGTAGAAACTAATATAATCCAAGTCTCCATGCCTGGAAGTAACCACTGGTAATAACCATGTTTTAATCTGTTTGTTAGCTTCCACTAGCCTCACAGTCTTTTTCAGTTTTCACTCTAATGTGAAACTCTGGTTTCACATTAGAAACCAGAGGATGCCACAGTGTTAAAATTTAGCATGCAACACGCACATTGGTGCCCAGCAGCCCATCTAGCTGCCATTCTGCTGATAACAGAGACATCCTCTCCCTACTCTTACCTCTTACAGGTCTGTGAGTGGTCAGTGTTGCCCAGCAGTTACTACGTAAGCACTGCCAGCCCCCTAACTGTACCTTTTATTGAACTTCTTCCATTTTCCCAGTTTGTCATCTGTCCACACTGTGGCCCAAGCCTGGCTATGCTGTATTCAGTGTTACTGAGCTTGCTTCCATGGTGGATTTAGTAGAATAGTCTTTGTGTGCTTTACCCTCCAGCAGAAGCTCCCATTTTCCCGAGCATTGGAGTCTCAGCATCACTGGCTATAGGATTTTGTCAGATTATATCATGGTTTTCCCATTTGGAAAAAGCAGATGATGATGTGTTTTGTGGGGTTTGTGAGTAGGTGATGTGAGTTGGATAGCACAGCTAAAAGTGAAAGGCACGGAGGATGAATGCCTTTTTTCTTGCTCTTCTTAGAAACAGACACTTCCCAGAGGATCCTCTGTGAAAGGAAGGTGGTTTATAATCAGAATGCTTTCCCATCGCATCTGTGCAGAGCCATGACCACCTAGAGTCTTCATGGTTCATGCTCTCTCTGCCAGTCTGTAACATCTCTTGTGGTTGGCTCCTACCTGCACATTTCTACCTAACAGCAGATGGCAGTAGAGAGTTAGGCTTACTCAAAGCTGATTAAAAAAAAAAAATCTAAGTAACTCTTTTAAGAAAAAAACTTTCATAGCCAACAGAAAGTAGGCATTTTCATATCCATAAGTGTAAGTTTTTACTAAATGCCTTTATGTTTTGACATACTTCCTTTATGTATTTACATAGTCTCTCTGTGAAGTTGGTAGTATCTGTCCCATCTTAAGAAGTTGGGTATAAAGGAGAGCTTCAGTTACTTAGAAGTTTCTTAGTTACACATGGTTGTTGTGGAATTCAAACCCAGTGGTCCACCTGGAAGCCAGTACATTTGGCTGATTGCTAGACTATCTTCTAGGCCTTTGTCTTCACACAGAAGGTTGACATTTAAGAGAAGAATTTTGCATTTCTAGTTCTGTGTGCCATGTGATAACATTTCACAAGGAATAGTATAGAAGTGTAGGGTCTCTTTTTATTCAGGGCCTTCCTTGTGTTCCCCAACTTTTCATCTCAGAGGCAGCCACTTCTCTGTGTATTCTTGCTGAGATGGACTCAGGGACGCTCAGATTTCATAGAGAAGGGCGACTGTCTTCACAGGCCACCTTAGTTTGCCTTTGCTAGGGTGGAGGCTGCTGTGTGGAAATACTCAGCAGCTGGTACCTTATGAACTTCAGGTTTCTTTTGGGTTTCAGCTTTGCCCAGAAGAGTCTAAATTCCTGTCTCCTTTGACAGAAGAGGAAGGTTAGGGCACAGAGAGAAGTGATTTGACAGAAGCACATGTAAGGGACAAATGTACGAAAGTGGGAGAGAGCAGGTGCTTTGTAAATGTCCCATGAAAGGGTAATGACTTTAATGGCCCAGGGATTTTGAATGGAGTAGCAGTCCTAGCTCTCTGGCCTGCTATACTTGGGGGTGTTTTTTGTTTTCTTAAGAAATAGCCTCCATCTCTACCACTGTCTATATGCCATGGTCTAATTCTTTGTTCAGAGACGAAAAGACCCGAAAACCTCAGTGGGTGCCATCTGAATTCTGATCGGGTCTGTGACTGCTTCTTTCATTTAAACACATAATGTTCATGGGGTTGAATCAAACCCCACACTTACACTATCCTTAGTTTTGAATGCAAGGGATAGATAGCTTCTTATGCTGTGATACACTGGCCAGCAGAGCACCCTGTTATACCTAGGAATACATCTCACCCAGTGTTGTCCGATTGGCCCAGTGCTCTGGTGATAAATGTCAATTCTGTATTTTGATGCACATTGGTGCCCATGTCAAAGAAGGATTTTATAGTAACAATGATGAAGTGAATAGTCAGGAGTCATCATGTCTTTAGATGTGTATGATTCTACACTGATATCCCCAGTGGCCAGAACATGTTGGAGCAGTGTGAAAATGCATTTATGATGTAAATATTTTTTAATTACTGGTTTCCAGTAGGCACTTTAGTTGATTAATTCTTCATTGGTTTCCATGTCTTTCTCTTTTTTTACTTTTTAAATTTTTAGTGTGTGTGTATGTGTGTCTTGTGGAACCAGAGGACAATTTTAGGGGAGTCAATTCTCTCTTTCTGCTATGTGACTTGTTGGCAAGCCCCTTTCAAAACCATTTATACATATAATCAGAAGTTGACTATGTATAATTGTTAATACATAATTGGTTTAGTTTATTACCGCATGTGTTTTGTGTTGTTTTTCTGTGAGGAGTAAGCATCGGGTGTCAGTCTGCTCTAACACAACTGTGATGGGTTCAAAGTACTGATTTCTGAGTCTACCACAAGAGCTGTTGTCATGAGTTACTAGCCCTGTGTTTTGTTTTGGGATTTCAGGTTCTTTGTGCTGTGGAAACATGTTTGATGGGTGTGTCTGAGTCTCTGCAGTCAGCCATGTGACCTAAGCAGTATGCATGTAGTAGTTGATTAACTTGACATTTGATATTAATAGTTCAGGGAAGCTTACATCATAATACACTTATTCATGCAAGGTTTTGGGTGAAGGTGGTATTGATTAAGTTTCATAGTTAAATACATGGTAGTGCTGGGATCCCAACCTGGCAGACTGTCCAAACGCCTGCACAGTCCATATCACAGTAAAATGTTGTGAAGTCTTTCCACATGCACACACAAAATCTTCACCTATGTTTGAATTCTACAAAGCTTTCTAGAGTTTATGTGATTGTGGAGAGTTGGAATGCTGCAGATCTGAAACTAAATTATTATGTGCTATCTTTAGCATACTGGTAGCTATTCATTGCCCAGCCTTGTGTTATATCCAACATCCTTGTGATTACCAGGTGAAATCCTTTTGTGTTGTACTCACAAACCGCTAATTCCCACCAACCCAATGGCTAAGAATGCTCCCAGATGCCACCTGAAGCCTGTAACTGTGATTCCCTTGCTTTGCTGTCATTGGCCTATCTGATTTGTATTTGAAGACTGTCTTGATTTAAGACTTTTTGTTCTGTAAGTATAAAAACTTCACAAAAATGTTACCACTCTGGGTCTTGGTATTTGGAATACTCGAATCCATGTTCCTGGACCATGATTACTAATATTTGGCTTTAGAATAATTTATCCCTTATTTCTTTTGAGGTGAGAGCTGTTTTTACCCTGACCATGGCCCCTACAGTAGTTGGCTTGTGCCTGTGTTTCTTGCATCCCTTTGCTCAGCCACATTTGTACCTGTTAGCAGTGGGAACAGTGTGTAGATGCTGACTCTTGCCCTCCTGGCATAGCTTCCTCTTTGAACTGAATGACTGAAGAGTTCTTTGAGCTCTCTGAATGCTTTTCATGTGTGAAGTGAAGAGCAGTCTGCCCTCTCCTGCCTGCACCTTTACTCACCCCTTTATTCCTAATGCTGGACATTGGTGGATAAATAAGCATAACCAGTTATCCATGTAAATATTGTCTATGGCCACTTTCATAGTACAAAACTGACCTGTGGCTCACAGTGTCTATTAGCCTAAGTTATTTACTGTATGGCCCTTTACAGAAAACAAAACTCAACAAACCAACTCTGGTTCTTTACCTGCACTTTCCCTGGTTTTCTTGCTCCCTTTTGGTTGAACCCTGGGGAAGAAGGAGTGCAGGAATCGGTTCTAAGGGAAGACTGGACTAAGTAGGTGTGCTTGATTTCACTGGGAGTTCCAAAGGAACTCATCCCTTTCTCTGCCAGCCTCTTCAAGAAATGATGCCTCCTATTTAATTCACAAGATAAAGTCCCACAATGAGTGTGATTATCATAGATGGTACTTAACCATAGAGTTCATAAGTTTTACCTAATTTAATGTTTGTGACCAGTGGGGGACCGAGCAGATTTGGAGGTGGTAATGTTGAAACAGGGACTGGAAAGTGACTCGCCCTTGATCCCACAGCTAGGAAGGAGCATGGTTCTTGCACCTTACCAGCTGCCTTTAGAGGAGGCTGCTGTTTCAGAGCAGTACCAAATAGTGGGAAAAAAGAAGGAGTACAAACAAACACAGGGTATAAGGCTGGACCACAGGAAGATTTACAGTTTTGAATGTAAGAAAGCCATGGGACTATACCTCCCCCAAGAATAAACAAACAGACTATGTGTAGAAGGATTTAGTGATCTCCAGAGACCTCTTAGTAAAGTTCCTGTTGCAATCCTGATGAGTGGAGCTCTTTGGTTGTCCCAGTTACATTCTGCTTCAATGGGGCTTGTGAAGCAAGAGTACAAGGGGTTAAACAAAAGTTGGATTGTGGGCTGTGCTGATACCATTATCTTCTGTTAATGAAACTTTGGTGGTTGTAAACAGGGTCTTACCAGAGCTGTAGGAAGAGTATGTGTGAAGGAGGAAGGCTTTTTTTGTTTTGACCTTGTGGTACATTTGGGTGTGTCTAGGGTCATACTCTTGTCCCCATAATTTCTTCATCATCACGGAACGGGGTCATCTAGAAGTAGTGTTATGGTGTGTGAATATTCCCAAAAGGGTGTGTAAGGGGTGTGTGTGTGTGTGTGTGTGTGTGTGTGTGTGTGTGTGCGTGCGCGCAAGTGCACCTCTGCATGTGTGTTTCAGGTGTGGGAAGAGGAGAGAAGGGAATAAAGTTTGGTGACAGGACACTGGAAGAACTTCAACAGCAGATGGATGAGATCAAGTGAGGAAACACTTAGAGTCACCAGATAGCAGAAGTGGGAGCCTACCAGGAAAGTAACTTAGTAACTAAACCAGGGGCCACAGCCCACGAATGATAGAAAGGTGTTGGGTGGGGGTAGTCCTATGGGCAGGGACACACAGCCAAAGTCCCAAATAGAATGCTAGGGCCCCTGAAGGGCAGTTTCAGGTCCCTGAGTTACTCAGCAGTGATGGGAGAAGTTATTCTGTATATATGTTTCTCATACTGGTTAATAAAGCCCTGTGGCCAATAGGAAACAAGATAGGCGGGGCTAGGCGCCCAGAAGGAGGAAAGAGGAAGTAGTAGGGTGGAGTCGAGATGTAGCCCAGGGAAGACGCAGGACGCCTGCCGCGCAGCTCCCCGATAAGACGACCACATGGAAATACTTAGATAAGTAAAAATGGGTTAATAATTAAGGCAGAGCTAGTCCTTAAACAATAATGGTAATTGACCAACAGGATTGTATCAAATACAGAGTCTCTGAGTGTTATTTGGGGCTGGCGCGGCTATGGGCCTGGGCTGGCGGGCTGGCGGGCTGGCAGAAACATACACGCTACACAGCAGTCCAAAGGTCATTTCTGCTTGACAGCTCTAATATTCATGTCAAACTAGCAGCCAGGTGAAGATAAACTCATTTGGTTTGTCCCAAAATGTTACTTCTTTAATCCAAATATATGTACTTTAGAATTATTAGAGTGGGGATGTCATGCCAGGACTGATCTATCTGAAGATAATGTACTCGTCTTTCAGGGTCTTTGTGCTCTGGAAGTTCATTAAAATTTAAGCATGAAGGATGGCTTGGAAAAAAGTATGACCTGCAAGGAAATTTGCTGTCCAGCAGAGTCAACAGAGACATATACACTGAGCTCTATAAGGTAGACTCCAGGGAGAGCAGCAGACCAAGCACAGAGAGGAGCAGGGCAATGGCAGCAAGCTTGACTGCAGCCTGAGGGCAGAGGATGGCTTTTCTTGTCTGTTGTCTTTCTCCATTCTCTTTTTTCACCAGTATAACCGTGGCTGCTCCAAACTTCTGCCTCCCCTCCTTAGGAGTTGGCATTGGTGGATGTCCCAGCTATTCTGTTGCCTTCCCTTTTTGTTGCTTTGCTTTCATACTTTTATTATGTTATTTAGTATGCCACATGAGGTATAGCCTCTAACATTGTAGTACACTTGTGTTGGCTATAAGCACAGTGTTGTATCACAGACCTCTAGGACTTTTCCATCTTGCATGACTAAAATGCTGAATGTCGTGTTTATCAAAAGCATCTTCCTCAGGCCTCTGGCAAATGGCATTCTACTTTCTGTTTACAAAAGTTTTACCATTCTAGATGCCTGTAAGTGAAATTATATAGTGCATGTGTTCATATGATTTTTTTTTATTTTGCATAGTGTCTTTACAGTTCATTATTGTCCAATATTGCAAAATCTTCTGGCAGGTTAATATGTTACCATATATATGTACCATGGGTTTTGTTTTTGTTTACTTTGATCAGTTGCTACTGTGTTGGACATTTAGGATATTCCACCTATTGGCTATTGTATACAATTCTACAGTGAAGATGGAAGTGTGTAAAGATCCTCTAAGATCTTGTTTTAATTTTTGTGGATAATACCTAGGAGTAGGACTGCTAGATTTATGGTAGTTCTACTTTTAATTTTGTGACAAATCTGCATGCCACTGTCCTACCATTTTGTATGTCAATGGCTCGTGCTGGAGAGAATTGGATCTGTCCTCTTACTCTTTACCCCAATCTTCCTTCTCCAGGAAACAAAACTGCTGCCTGCCCCTTCCTTCTTCAGCACAACTGCTCCTTCTACCCTTCTTTTGGTTTCCTGAATATAACCGGACTCTTGACATGTTCTTGAAGATCCATGACAAGTCAAAATAGCCCATGACCTCATCTTGTTGTCGAGCTAGATTTACTTACTTTCTGCTGGAGTCTCTAGAGCTCTTATCTCTGCTGTTTGGGACATTGATAGAGATGTTGTTTTGGCCTTGGCCTGAATTTTTCTTTTAACTGAACCACCATCTCTTGAAGGCAGGGACTCTGTCCCCTCTGAGGACTTTGCAAAATACATTTCTCAGTTGCTCTGGAAACATAAAGAGGACCCTAGGGAATAAAGTTCAAGTGTACAGGACACTGTTCATTCCTATAGAGATAAATGAGTGGGACAGGGGAGAGAGAAAAGTTCAGTGACACCACCATTCTTAGCAAGCAGGACAGACAGGCTTGGAGGGTTGGATCTGACTGCACCTGAGCTCCTCAGTGTAGGATGTTGGCAGGTAGGGTAGACAGATACATGCCAGGAACAGGAAGTGGAGTTTACCTCACAGGTAGTCAGCAGCTGCTTGAAGCAGGAGCCAACCTAGTTGACACTCTGAGCATCACCCTGTGCTGGAGAGTCCTTGGCTTCCAGCCATGGTGTGCCTTGCCAGCAGTGCTGTCTGAGTGGTTAGCCCACAGCTAAGCTGAAAGTCCCAGCCTACCCTTGCCTGTCAGTGGGAGGGAAAGGAAAGGAGTGGGTGCCCAGTACTCGTAAGAGCTATGAAAACAGCTCCATCCTTTCTGCTTTTCCCTTCCCCTCTCACACCCCTCCATCCGTCATTATCCATGCCACTGCCTCCCAAACTGGACAGTGTAGAATGAGCTGCATGCTAGAATTCGAGGAAATTCTGAGGCTCTGCCTGTGGAGAAGCCTCTGGCTGGTGTGGACGGGGCTAGCAATCTGCCATTTCTATAGAGGCCCACCAAGAATTGCTGAAGGACTAAGTAGCTGAAGAATTATTTCCTTCTTTGTCCAGCTTGATGTTTTCATAATTTCACAAAGATCATATCTTTCTTTAGAAATCAGAAAAAAGGATTGATGTTGTAAGAAATAAAATGCATATGCTATTCTGAAGTGACCTTGCAATAACTATTGATACTTCATATACATTCCTATTTTCACAGGTGGACTTGACCTCATCTTCTTGCCAGGCCTTGGGTTTGACAAAGATGGCAACCGGCTAGGGCGGGGCAAGGGCTACTACGACACCTACCTGAAGCGCTGTGTGCAGCATCAGGAAGTGAAGCCCTACACCTTGGCTTTGGCTTTCAAAGAGCAGATCTGTCCCCAGGTCCCAGTGGATGAGCATGACATGAAGGTAGATGAAGTCCTTTATGAAGACTCCCCGGCATCTTAAGTCAAATGACGACAGCCACACTCACTGTTTTGTGAAGAAACCATGTGCATTTTCCCCTTGCCAAAAATGAGTCAAAATGGCACATTAAAGTGAATATGGATTGTGTTTCTTTAGTGTAAATGTAAAGTATCTAACATAAACCCATCTTTAGAAATCAATAGAAGTGTGAATACCAGAATATTTGTTCAAATGGAGGTTAAAAACTGTATAGTTTTCAGCTTAGCTTCCTGGTGTTAAGATGGTAAGTTGCCCTTTCTGCCTTGCAGTTTAAATTAAATATTTATGAGTATTAGAGAAACATAGAAATTGGGGGTGACGGCTCCATTCCCTAATGCCCGTCCATAGGCCTGATGGCTCTGGCATATGGAGACTCAGCTGTTATTAATTGGTTTGGCAGAACTCAGTATGGATAAAATATTCCCCAGGAATAATATGCCACCCAATCATGGCTTCATTTGCTCACCTTGAAGTTTAATGTGCGACACTTTATAGCTCCATCAGGGGAACCTTTGGTGGTTTACATACTTTGATTCAGTTGATTGCTCTCTGGCTCTTAGGACCTTAAGATCTGATATACATTAGGAATCATTTCTGTTGATTCGTGAATTCTGTTTGGAAATGGAAGCTGCCATGGGCTGGACATTGCCAGATGGCCTCACAGCCAGAGAGAGGCAATTTTGTTTCAGGGAAGATTTGGTTCTCACAAGATACTCAGGGGTCTTCCTGGCCGTGGCTGCTTGCTTAGGCCCCACCCACAGCCTGTCACCAGCTCCTGCTGGCATTGCCTCTGGGAGGACTTCTACATCTGTTCTCTCCTTCCTCTCGTCTTGCTGCTATTTTCCTCAGCCCGCAATATTTCTCAGCTGAAGTAAGCAGCTTCATGCTCAGCTTCTTTTGCCTCCAATTTATTTCAGGATTGATCTGATAAGATAGGAGTCTAAGGTAGACTCTCTCAATTGGAGTATTTTGGAGACTTTGTAACAGTTAGATGCTTTCTACTGTGGAAGAAACCTCTTGCAAGTGCCCCTACCCTTCTTCTATCATCTTCTCCCCTCCTCCTATATGATTTTTCTGCACATGCTGTGAGTATCACAGGCTGTTCCTGCCCTCTGCCCCGGGCAAGCCTGTTTTTCTGTGTCTCAATGCTATCGACTTTTGTACTGGGAACGGCTGTGCATCTTAAGGTTCTGCTTCTGTGTTGTTTCTTCCAGAAGGTCTTCCTCGGCTCCCCCACTGCTGGTTCCATTTTCTCTTCCTTCCCTTGCTGTGGCCATTGTTCTGTCTATCACATTGACCTATATAACAGTTATTAGTGTCCATGTCTGTCCGCTTCATGAGGCTTCTTGTGTTCAGTACATAACTAATGTAAAGTATTTGGTAACATTTTAAAAGGGTAAACAGAATGCATGTACATTTATTTTATTTAAAACAGATGTACTTTTTTTTTTACATAGTATAGAGCTTGATATTTTATATACAAAAAAGTAAAAAAGATACTTTAAAATGCTAATTTGGCTAACAGTGGATCAGTACAATTTAGGATATACAATGAGAAATGAGAGAGAAATGGAATTCTTACAAATTATGTTGACATTATCTGTTAATCTGTTCCATGTTACTTCAGCTGCAAGTGGACATAACTGGGAAATAGTTAAATCATAAAATTACTGAGCTGCTGCAAGTCTGAAAGGCTTTGCTTTCTTAACCCAACTTGTGTTATTCTTGTACCAAAAGAGCCAGGTGTAGTTAGAGAAATGAAAGGTCAGAAATTGCTAGGTACCCAAGATTCAGAAAAGTAAAAAACCAGAGCATCTCTCTCTGTAATGATTAATCTTGTCAACTTGTCAGGGTTTTTAATCACCATGTAAACATATCCCTAGGTGTGTTTGAGAGGTTGTTTCCAGAAAGGTTTAAGTAAACAGTGGAGACGTAGCCAAAATGTGGAAACTCTATCTTATGGGGTGAGGTCCTGGACAAGGAGAAAATGAACTTAGCACTTATGTTCATTGCTCTCTGCTTCCGGATTGTGGGTGCTTCATACTCCACATGCCATGATGGATTGCATTTTGCCAAAACAAACAGTTGCCTAAGTTGTTTCTTAGCAAGTATTTTGGTAATAATGAGCATAGTAACTAATACACCCTATAAAATGACAGCCATTCCTGTGTGACCAACTGTGCACCATGGTATTCCTGCTGAAGGTATTGGAAGGAAGAAACTCCCCGCCCTTGAAGACGTAGAGTATGATGACACTGTAGCTGTGATTAGGACCTCTATGACCTGAAGAGTGAGCACCACAGTGCAGGGTATCAGCTGCTATGGTTTGAATCTGAAATGCCCCTACAGGCTCATGTATTGAACGTTGTCCCTGATGATGCCATTGTTTTTTAGGAAGTAGGGCCTTAGGAGATAGATCCTAGCTGGCAGAAGGAGGCCACTGGGAATAGATTTGTCCTGGTTCCTCTCTTGACTTTCTGTTTCCTAATCCACTGTGATGTAGCCCCCACTGCTGTGAATGACACTTCTCTAGCATGACTTTCCTGCCTTCATGAACTGAAATCCTCTGAAACTGTGAGCCCAACCATTTCATTCTTCTCTTGGTTTGTTTTCGACAGATGCCTGTCACAGCAATGCAAAAGTAATGAGTACATGCTGTAAGAATGAAGAGGGTCTCAGGAGAAAGGTTATTTAGGTAGAGGGAAGCAGCAGCCAGATACTTTGTGAAACCTTGAACCAGGGCAGATCTACTACTTCTGCCAGCTAGGCTCCACCTCCTAAGGCTCCGCTTAATCTCAAAGAGTTGAAAACACCAAAATCACAAGTAGACATATGATATATATTTTATATAGAACTATGTTTAATAGAACTAAAACTAAAGTATATGAAGTTCTAGTCCATCAGTGGTTAGGAATAATTCACATTTAATCCCAATATCCTCCAATATAAGAACTGATTGAATATATTGAGATATGTGTGGCTTCATGCAGAAGCTCAGTTCCTGGCCCCAGATATTATAATATTTGTATAGATACAGGGGGTGGAGGCAACATGGGGGGGTAATAAGTGTTTCTTGTAGAAATTTCTGAAATTTAGTTACAGTGCATTTGCACAGGTATATGTTTAATTCTTCCGCTAGCCTATAGCTCATCAAAGTACATTCTCTGATAAATTCATGATCATTTTAGCATCGCAGGATTGGGTTATTCCAGAACATGTGTTCTCGCAATTCAGGGGCTGTATCTGTGAGTTACATTGTCTGTGTTCTTTTTCTTGTTGGCGATTAACTTCTTTGCATATTTTCTGGTCATCTTCCTATGTCTGGAAGGTTTTAGACCTTTAGCCCTGTAAGAGTGATTGCCATTCCCATAGCTATCTATTCCACACAAATGCTTCTTTCCATGCTTAAAAATAAATGTTCTTTTAAATAATAAAATGCACACCATAAAACATACCTACCAAAAGGGTATGGTAAAACTGAAATAGAGTGTGTAAAATTTATCTTATGTTTTTAAAAGAGATAGTAATATGATGCAATTGTGTTTTAAAATTCATTTTACCATATCTTTTTAGAATAATATTTTATTAACTCTTTGAGAATTTCATACAATGAATATATTTTGATGATACTTATTCCCCTAACTCAGAGTCACCCTACCTCCCTACCCACACAATTTAACATTCTCTTCCTTTCATTTAAGCTCTATTGGTTCCAGTTTGCATTGTTCAGTTACTCTTAGGTGTGGGGCCTGCCCTGCAGTGTGGTCTGCCTACCAAGGGTAACACCATAAATGAAAACTGACTTTCTCTCAGCAGCTACTAAAGGTGCATAGCTCCTCAGCTAGGAGTGAGACCTTACAGCTATCTCCCCCACCCCCTGTCCCATACTGCAAATTTGTCTGGCTTGAGCTTGCACAAGTTTTGTGCATGCTGTCACAATCACTTTGAGTTCACATGTGCAACTTCCCTGGTGTGCCAGAAAACACTGTTTTCTTGAAGTTACCCACCACCTCTGGTTCTTGCAATTTTCTGTCCCCTCTGCCTTGAAGATTCCTGAGCCTTAGGGAGAGGGGTGTAATAAGCATATCATTTAAATCTGAGCACTTAGCAGCCTTTGTACATTGACCAGCCATGGATGTGTGTGTTAGTTTCCATCTGTTGTGAGAATTGCTCATCTGGTGAGGACTGATAGGTGGACTGATCTATGCATATAGAAATAAGTCACTAGGAGTTATTTTAATACTATGTCCACGTAATGGGAAAATAGTACTAGGTTTTTCCCTGGGGCCTATGATCTATCTAGCCACAGGTTCTTGGCCCTGAGAATGAATAATAGTGCCATGAATGGGTTCCATCTCATAGAGTAGGTCTTACATATCTTATTTTAAGAGATTTTTCTTTTTTCTTTTTGGTTTCAGTTTTTTGTTATTTTAGGTCTTTGAGAATTTCATATAATGTATTTTTATCAAAATTGCCTGAACTCCTCTTCCTAATTCCTCCTAAATCCACCCTCATCTTCCTACCCAACCCCAAATTTATGTCCTCTTATTTATTTGTTTTTTCTTTATTTTTAAATAACCCATGGCTCTTATTTGTGCTGCCCATATACTCCTAGGTGTGGGAATTATCTGCTGGAGTGTCATTGACCTACCAGAAACCACACCACTGAAAATATACATATAAGTAACATTACATAGACTCAACAGGTTATAGTTAAGAATATATATGCATATACAAATACATATATGTATGTAATGCCAATTAATGGAAAAAGAGGCCAAGAATTTAAGGAGGGCAGGAAGGGTTATATGGGAGAGTTTGGAAGGAAGAAAGGGAAAGGAGAACTGGGATTAAATTACAATTGTTCTTTAGTACAGTTATAGGAATAAAAGCTAGAGAATGGGTGGGAGGTCCTGAGTGAGGGTCCCAAGTGAGTGGGTCCCAAGGTAAGGGACCATGTGGGAGAGCATAGCAGGTTCCATAGCAGGTGAGGGTGACCAGGCGGGAGGGAATAACATACCAGGCAGATAGAGCTTAAATGAGGAGTTTATTTAGAAAGGGGAGTGAGGGAAGGGAAGAGACATAGAGACAAGAAGAGGAGAGAGGGGGAGAGAGAGAAGGGGAGATAAGAAGATAAGCTGGTGGTTAACCGAGAGAGAGAGAGAGAGAGAGAGAGAGAGAGAGAGAGAGAGAGAGAGAGAGCAAAAGAGAGCAAAAGAGAGCAAAAGAGAGCAAAAGAGAGCAAAAAAGAGTGTAAGTGGATGGGGTCTGACTTTTAAAGGGTCCTTTATACCTGCTTGCAGACTGGGACTCATGGAACCCTGGGCTGACCAGAGTACTGCCTTAGTGCATTCTGCCAGGTGACAGGGGCAGGCCAGCGTAATGTGTGACTCCTTACAACAATATCAAAAATAAAACAAAACAGAAAACTGACTCTCTTTCCTCCAGAAGACATCACTGTCCCTAGCTCCTTGATTAGGGATGGAGGCTCAAGAATCCCTTTCCTCTCCATGCTAGAATGCTGACTGGCTTGATCTTGTGCAGCCTTCCACAGCTGCTGAGTCCATGAGTGCAGCTGCCCTGTCATGTCCAGAAGACACTGTTCTGGTCCTCTCTAGCTTCTGCCTCTTCAATCTTTCTTTCCTCTCTTCTGCAGTGGTCCCTGGGCCTTGTGGAGCATATGTGATATACAAACAGATGGTATACAATGGCTGAGCATTCCATTGACACTCATTCTCTCTACTGTGACTAGTTGTGAGTTACTATCTACTGCACCAACTTCTCTGATGTCTGGTGTGGTATATGTGTGTGTGTATTTATCATATATGTACATGTGCCTGCGGAGTTCAGAAGGCATCAGATACCCTGGTGTTGGCTTTACAGGTGGTTGTGAGCTGCTAGACTTAAATTGCTGTTATTGAAGTTGGAACCTCTGGAAGAGCAGGAAAGGCTCTTGAATTGCTGAACCATCTCCCTTGTTTTGAATTTTTGAGACAGACTACATACTGCTGGGCTGGAACTTTCCATAATAGACCTGGTGGCCACAGATTTCTTATGGTCTTCCTGCCCCTGTCTTCCAAGTGTTAGGTTTACAGATGCACACCATAGCAATTTTCTTAAACTGTGGGAGTCGTGTAACTAAGTTTGGGGATCTCTCTCTCTCTCTCTCTCTCTCTCTCTCTCTCTCTCTCTCTCTCTCTCTCTCTCTCTCTCTTCACACACACACACACACACACACACACACACACATGCATAGGCTATAGTTTTTTTTGGATGTGCAAGGACTGAAAATTAATTCAAAATTAAACGTATTTTGATTCAAGCCTTTTCTATCAGCGTTTACCCATATTGTATCATCAAACTTCATCAAACCTTGGTTCTGAATATAAAATGTACACTTTACACTGTACATACCATCATGCCAGTCAGTGTCAGTGAATGCTGTCTGCAAAACCTGAGCTTGGAGAGCAATGTATGTTTTGAATTCTAGGTTTTACTATTACTATACATACTAAGTTTTCTGCTCTCATAGAAGCATAGTAGTAATTATAGAAAATAAAGCATTTAATATTTCTCTGCTGTCATTCTCCAGCATGTAAGTATCATCAAACTAGTATATCTTTTGGTTGTATTAGGTTAAAATATTTGATTTTAAAATTTTCTGTACCATTTAAAATTTTCTACTTACCATTTATATGAATTCCTTTTTACTGAAATCCAGGGAAGATCTGGCATTCTTACATTAATCAGAAGATGTTGCTTATCTTCTCTTTTGGCAAGGTCTCACTGTGAGCCCTGGGCTGTCCTGGAACTCACTATGTAGACTAGGCTGACTTTAATCTCAGAGTACCTCCTGTTTCTGCCTACTGCGATTAAAGGTGACCCATCTACATTGTTAATAAGTAAGTTTGTAGTCTATTGAAACTTTTAAAAAGGTGTTAAACCAAATTGGAAAGATATGATTCCAGTTTTACTTGTGTAGATATGAAAGTATGGATATCACATGGATTTTGCAGTTTAATTACACAATATAAAGTCATGGCAAGTATGCATTTTCAGTACACCCTATTGTTGTTACTCCCTCTGGCTTTCCCTTCTCCCCTCCTCCTCCCTCCCTTACTTCTTTACCTCACTCCTCTCCTCCCTTCTTTCTCTCATTTCCTTTACATGCCAGGAATCAATCTCAGAGCCACATATGCTGGGCAAATATTCTGCCTGAGAACCATTTCGTCATTCACAAGTTCTCTTTTGCAATAGTTCCCATTTCTGTCATTGATGGAACATAGACATGTATGTGGAAGGTTCAAATTATACATATTTTGAAAATATTTGCTTAGATAACATTTTACCAGTTACCATTATAGTCTAGAAAGGTCAGAAAATTTTCAACATAGCACAAAGAGTTGTAAATATTTTACTTATTTTAAACTAGTAGTTTAAAATAAGTAAACTTGCCTCATGGGAGGCATTTCTCACCTATAAATTATCTGTTAGTTCTTTGTGTGGAGGCCATTAACCATGTCAAAGAGTCTAGTCAAACAAGCCATTCCATCATGGATTGGAAACTTAAAGGTATTGTGAGAAATTATCTATTTTATCTCTTGTATGTGTGTGTTTTGTCCATATGGGTACACTTGCATATGTGTATATGTATGTAGAGGTCAGATGTCAGCTTCAGATATTGTTCCTCAGGAGCCATCCACCTTCTTTATTGTGACTGGGTCTCTCACTGGCTGGGAGCGTACAAGGCTGGTTGACCAGTAAGCCCCAGCTATCTGCCTCTCTCTGCCTTCCCAGTCCTGGAATTACAGAGAAGTTTCTCTTGTGCAACAATCACTTTATAGAGTGGGCTATCCCCAAGCTCTAGCCTGTCTCTGCTGTACAATCTTTTTGACAGCCATACTCCAACAGGAAACATTTGTTCTTTTACTCAGCCTCCTGCCCTATGCAATTTATGCTTCCAATGAGGTCTTCAGCTTGTCATGTTTTCTCTGTGTCATCCTGTGATACTTCCTGACAAAAGGATGCAGCTGGATCTTTCATTGCTTTGTCACTATTTTGTTCCTATTTCTTCCACATAAAGAATCTGTGCTTTTTAAATGGCATGCTACTTTTGTCTTTTTCTATTACACAAAAAATATATAAATATTTGCCATTGTATTTAGCGAACATTGTTTCACAGCTCTTAAATTTGGCATTTCAGACTGTGATACCCTGCTGAACAGATGAGTTTGCCTTCACTGTCTTTCTTTTTAGCTTTTCCAGTCATGATGACTTCACAGTTGTTGCTATGGATGTGAGATGTGAAAGCCCTCATGAACCAGAGGGACACGAATCCTCACTTGGGGAAAATCTTTGTGATCATTTCAAATTCTTCAGCTGTCTTCTTGGCAAATCATTAAGTTTTTCCTTGTGAAGCTTGTGAACAGCTTGTACTAGAAACAGAAGCATCAGCAATTGTTGCTCATCTGTGCCCCTGTGATTGATGACTTATCTTTTGTCTGCTGTTGCCTCATAGGAATCTTTTAAAGGCACTTGTCTATTTTGGGAAGGTTGGTCTAGTAGAGACTACATGGTTTAGTGGATTAGTCCTTGTTTTGGGGAATCCAAGTAAAAGCTATTATGTCTTAATGGACTGAAAGCAGCTAAATGTTCCTCCCACATTGTGTCCTTCAAACACAGACCCTACATAGTACTAGACATAACCTTCAAAAAGGCAGAGTGAGTGGCTGATGTCAATTTAAGCTTTTAGGAAAACTCAGTTTCATCTCTGTGATTTCTACTTAGGAGACAAAGTGCTTTAAAAAAAGTTGTTCCCTGGGAAACAACAGATCTTTTTTGTGGGATTTGTTTCCTTCCCCTTCCTGGCTGACTGAGACTTCCTATCTGAAGCCCATGTATGAAGGGAGTCTCAGGACTAGAGAAGAAAAACTGGAATTTCTTTTAAGTTCTCCATCTTTTCTTTTCCTTCGTTCCTTCCTTCGTTCCTTCGTTCCTTCCTTCCTTCCTTCCTTCCTTCCTTCCTTCCTTCCTTCCTTCCTTCCTTTCTTTCTTAAAATGACATCTTCTCCCTTGTCCTACCACCAGTCACAATTACTTTTTGTTTTAATATTTTGGCTTATTATGACCACAGACTACTTGATACAAATGAACTAAACGTGCTTATGTGTCAGTGATATGCTTCCAAAGCAAAGGATGCTTCAATAGTGAATGAAAATGCAAGGACTATACTGTAAATGATGACTACTTGTGTAGCTAGTCGTTTTCTGCCAGCCTGCCTGGTCCCGCTGCCGTGCCAGCCCCAAATAACACGCTGAGACTCTGTATTTGATACAAGGCTGTTGGCCAGTTAATAGTTTCTTACCTGCTAGCTCTGTCTTAATGACTAACCCATGTCTACTATTCTAAGTATTTCCACATGGCTCATCTTACTGGCCAGAGCTGCTGGCGTTCTACCTCTCCAGGCTCTCCATCTTGACTTCTCCTTTATACTTCCTCTTTCCTCCTTGTCTCCTAGCCCCACTTATCTTGCTTTCCTATTGGCTAACAGTGCTTTATTCATTAACCAGTATGAGAAACATATTTGCAGAATAACATCTCCCATCATCACTTGGTTGATTGCAGAAAAATGCTTTTTTAGAATACAATTCAAGGATGTGTTTCTTTCCCTCCAAGCCTAGAGATAGAGAATACCACATTGTTCTGAAGGTATGGGTCAATTACACCCATGGATGCTGACTGTATAGAATAGATGTATTGTTGTAGTTCCTAAGTATTTGCTATCCTTCAAATCTAGGATAAGATGAGATAAACCCCATTTCCTGTAGATATACATAATGTAAGAGCCAGTGGATTACTTACTAGTATGACCATCTCCTTGAGGCTGTCTTCCAGGCTTGCAAGCATTACATCTATAAAACATGCCCTGCCTGCTTCACAGTCATCGTTGTTTCTCTGTTGCTTACAGGATGAGACCCAAACCCTGGCTCTCATACACAAAGGACATTTTCCAACCAGGCTGCAAATTTCCCAACCCCAACTCCAGGTCAGTAATGTCAGTTATATTCACATCCAATATGCTTGGTAAGAACTGTGAGAACTCATTTTCCTACAACATGGATAGAACAGAACAGAATTTTTAAAGAGGCACCAAAATATTGCGGAAAGTAGACAGTGACTTTATTGGTCTGAGGTTCATATGGGAATCAGTTTAAAATGTGAATGCTGGTTCAGCTGCCTTAAAGTATGACCTGAAATTCTGCATTTTTACAAGATGCTGCTGTGTGTTTGCTCTGCCCTTGAATAGCCAAATTCTAAGCCATACTCACCAGTATGGTTGCTCTAATTCCATATGGTTGTTTAAATTTAAGTAAAATTTAAATTTAAGAAATCTTTAATTTAAAACCACTTTCTTTGGTCCCATTAGCCACATGATAGCTGTGACTATGGCCCACTCTCCAATAGCCTGGGACTAGGACATTTCATCCAAGTAGGATGTTCTGCCAGGCAGCATGTTTTCTAGAACACAATTTTCAAGCAGTTTTCTATAGACTGCCTGTTAAGTCAGAATCTGTAGGGTAAGGCCCTGGAAATACCCATTTTTAACAACTATCCCCTGGGCATTCTTATACAAGTTAAAGTTAGTGGAACATTTCTACAAGGATCCCAAATCTGATCTCTAGATGTTAAACTAATGTGGAGCTAGAATGTCAGAGATGTAAGACCCAGCAATACCACTCTTGGGTATATACCCAAAGGATGCACACTCATACCATATGAACATTTGCTCAACTATATTCAAAGCATCATTATTTGTAATAGCCAGATCCTGGAAACAACCTAGATGCCCCTCAATGAAGAGTGAAGAAAGAAAATGTGGTACATTTACACCGTGGAGTACTACTCAGCAGTAAAACAAAAACAAAACAAAAACAAACAAAAAGACATCTTGAAATTTGTAGGCAAATGAATAAAACTGTAAAAATAAAATAAAATAAAAAATCCCAAGTGAGGTAACCCAGACACAGAAAGGCAAACATCATATATACTCACTCATATCATAAAGCAAAGGATAACCAGCCCACAGTCCACAACCCCAGAGAAGCCAGGAAACAGGAAGGACCCTAGGATATCCTCTAGGAAGGGGGAATACACAAGGTATCCTGAGTAATTTGGGAACATGGGGCAGGGGAAGTAGAGAGGGGAGAAGAGGAGGGGGGATGAGAACATGAGGGACCAGGAAGGTAGAGTTGGGGGAAGAACCGAGGGAGGGAAAGGAAAGAGATACCTTGGCAGAGGGAGCTATTATGGGGTTAATGAGAAACCTGGCACTAGGGAAACTCCCAGGAATCCACAAGGATGACCTCAGCTAATAATCTAAGCAATGGTGGAGAGAGTACCTTAGCTGCCCTTCCCCCTATAATGAGATTGATAACTACCTTCATCCAGTAACTGATGGAAGCAGATGCAGAGACATCCATAGCTAAGCACTAGGCCAAATTTCTAGAGCCCAGTTTTAGAGAATGAGGAGCAATCGTATGAGCAAAGGGGTCAAGACCATGATGGGGAAATCTACACAAACATCTGACCAGAGCAAATGAGAGCTCAGTGACTCCAGACTGACATCTGGGGAACTTGCATAAAACTTAACTAGGCCCTCTGAATGTGGGTGTCAGTTGGGTGGCTTGGGCAATTTGTGGTTCCACTGCCAGTATTTCTCTCTAGTGCATTAACTGCCTTTTTGGAGCCCATTCCCTATGGAGGGATACCTTGCTCAGCCTAGATACAGTAGGGAGAGCCTTGGTCCTGTCTCACTCAAGTGATGTATATGACAGACTTTGTTGAATCCCCATGGGAGGCCTCACCCCTTCTGAGGAGTGGATGAGGGGTGGGGTGGGGAGAAGATGTGGGAGAACCGGAGGATGAGAGGGAAACAAGAGTAAAAGAAGGTTGGTTTAAAAATAATAAATAAATATCACTTTATCATACACACACAAAAAAGAATGTCAGAGATGGATAGGGAGTGGTCCTGCTTAAAAACTCCCCTTCTAGTTTACAGGTGCAGAGGTTTTGTTGGTGGAGCTGGCCTGTGATAACAGCTATGTAGGTTGGAGGAGGCCTAAGCCATCAGGCAACAGCGTTCAGCTGGCATGCAATTGATTTCCGGGTATATTTGCTGCTCCCGTATGCCTCTGGTTCTCTAGTTGCTTGTATGCAGATCAGAGTTTGTATCCATTTTTAAGGATAAATTTCATTTCTGAAAGGAACAACTAAGAACTCCATTCTTCTTAAAACCTTGGGAAACCTTTCTTCTTTCCCAGTGACACATTATGGAGTGAACTTACTTGTGGTGGTCTGAATGAAAATGTTCCCATAGATTCACTAGGAGATGTGGCCTTGTTGGAGTAGGTGTGGCCTTGGAGTAGGTGTGGCACTTTTTGGAGGAAGTGTGTTACTGGGGTGGGCATTGAGGTTTCAGATGCTTTAAGCCAGCCCCAGTGTCTCTCTCTTTTCCTGCTGCCTGCTGATCCAGATGCAGAGCCCTTAGCTGTTCTCCAGCATCATCTGCTTGCATCCCACCATGCCACTCACCATGATGATAATGGACTAAACCTCTGAACCTGTAAGCAGCCCCAATTAAATATTTTCCTTTGCAAGAGTTGCTGTGGTTGTGGTGTTTCTTCTACCCCCCCCTTTCGTTCCATTTTCTTTAAAAAAAACATTCAAAAGTTAAGCTCCATTTTGATCAGATCGTCCTCACTTATCTAGAGTTTTGTTTCTGTGCCCCCTTCCCTAGCAGCTCAGCCGTGGGAGTTTCAGTGTAGTGTTTGATTTTCCTCTCTTGTGGCTTTTCTCCTGGTTCTCAAATTCTAATAGGAAAGGGGCAAAGCTGGCCTAACTCAGTGCTGCTGTCACCTGGCCACTGGAGCTTTCTACATACCACATGCCCAGCTACTTTTCATAGAGCTGCTATGGAAGTTTTGGGGGGAGTTCTGCAGAGACTGCATGCTCTTATAGCTTTGACTAGTGTCCAGTCTGTACACCCCCACCCCCAGGCCCCCATTCAATGTGGCAGTCCTCTTGGCCAAGCTTTCTTAATGATGGCTTTATATGGTCTCCACATGAGTGACCATTTAGCTAAATAGATTACTAGCTGCCTGTTTGTCCCACCAAGCTGCAAGTGTCCCTAGCTCCCAGGTTACACATGCTTGATTTGCTCCGATGGCTTTTCCAGACAGGGCACAACTTTCAGAATTCTGCCATCATCACAAATGCTTCTAAACGAGTCCCCCAGGAATTCTCCTTCTAGACCATGGTAACTACCAGGACTTATGATTCTGCTAGGAGATAAGGGCCTCTTTTATTAAACAACACCAATTTAAAAGAACCTTTCATTGGTTTGAAGTAGTAGCAAGAAGTCATAGTGAGGGCAAAGAAAGTAACTTAGCCCCCTTTTACACCTGCAAATTCTCTCCTTTCAAATAATATGATCATGGCTTTCTTCATTGCAAATTTATCCTGCAGTAGAGTTATTGGTGGGGACTGATCAAGAACCATGCTGGCTACCTATTAGCAAATCTGTATGGATGTGTGTTATGACCCCTTCTTGTATTATACCTATGTTCTTTCAGGGGACTTTCCTTATCCCATGGTTGGTATAGTACTTCTTGCCTGCATTGCTTTCTTCTCTGGGGTGTCACATTTAAATAAATCCCCTGAAAGAGCCATCTTTATCACTTTGGTGTGTGTGTAGACCTGGAAGTATGAAGGAGTCAATTCCTCAAGGAACAGTGCTTGATTAAGGTCGGGCAGGAGGCAGCTAATAAAGTCTGCTCTCTACTCATCCTAACGTGAATTACAGGCATTGAACCTCTGCCTATGGTGGTGATAAGCTAGGTAATTTACCTTTAGGTTGGCCTTCTTCTGTGGGAAGCCACAGCCCCAAGATGGCGCCTGGCTGGATGCCAGGTAGGTCGAGCTTAGCTGTAAACAAGCCTTATTTGGAAGTGCTTGATGGATCTGGTGCGCTTCCTCCTGTGGTCTATCCGGGATTGCCAGGTGGCATGAGCTGATTGGGCTGTGAGCACATTTAAGGGCTTGCTGGGGCTGGGAGAAGTGTAAGCAGATGAGAGAAGCAGTGGAAGCTGAATGGGAGAAGCAGCGTAAGCTGATGGGAGCAGAGGAAGCTGATGTACAAGGATCCTGAATAAACTGCTTGAAGAAGAGTCATGGTTGCGTGTTTCCTTGCCGGTCGAGGTGCGCAACATTCTTCTATTGTTTCTCTCTTTCCAGTCCACAACTATTATTTCTTGATACTGGAGTTGCCTAATTCCTTGTCCTGGGTGCCTGATTTCTGAGGATCCAGGCTAAATGTGTCCATTACTTTAGACACTGAGGATATTTGTTATCTATTGTTCCCACTTTGGAGACTACAAGAGGGAAATTGTCATCTAGCATTCTTCTATACTTTATTTTTGCAAACGGACAGGTAACAGTCATAGTCATTGTCAAGCAGCAGCTCCGACTGGGTAGCAACAGGTACATATTCCTGGTCATAAGGGTTCTTGTTCCTGTTCTGGCTTGGAGATGAGAGTGACATAAGGTAGCAAGATAAACTTTGATTTAGATGTTGTGTAGGAATGTTCTCCACAAGCAGGGGTAAATTGGAGCCTAGGGACTGACATATCTTTGTGTCTGTATATGTCAGCTATTGTTTTGTGCTTTAAGCAGGGAGTGAATTTCAATACAAAAGAAAGAAATATTGGACAGAACCATAGCTAGTGTGAGATGATTCCCAGTTCTTCCTGGAGACGGGGCTATGTTTTCCTCAGAAACCGGGATGTTGGCTGCTATGGACTCAGAGCTGAGGTCTTACCCATCAGTTGCCCTTGGATAGAGAGGCATCTTGCCCAAGGTTTCAGCCCCCTCTTGATGGCACCCTGCTCCTAAGGCCTGAATAGTATTTATGGTTTCAAGAAAGGATTCCTGTAAAGGACATCCCAGTCCCAACCCAAGGGCTTTATACTATGTAGATCAGCACTTCAGTTCCAAGTCTCTCCAAGTCCTGTTTCCTTCCCTGCCTACAGGAGTTATTCCCAAGAGTTCTCTCTCATCAACATCTGGAAACAGGGGTCCACCTTGCTGAATTAAACAAAACGGAAGCCCCAGGGCAGGACAAAAAGCAGGGCCACCCCCTTCACCCTGAGGCCTCAAATTTGAAAACAATTTTGGGTGCTACCAGGTTATTTCATACATCTGATTTCCCGGGAGGGAGCCTGTGGCTCCATTTGTATTGAAATCAGTCTCTGTGAACAGAATACCGTAGAGGAACGACGGGAAAGAGGAGTGATAGTGTGTTCCCCACCCCCATTGCGGTTTAGTTACCCATGGCCAACTGTAGTCTGAATATACAGAAAATTCCTGAAGCAAACATTTCATTCATTTTAAGTTACATGCATTAGATGCTGTTAGGAGGAACACGATGAAATCTTCTGTTACCCCAGTTCATGCCCTGCAGATGTGAAGTATCCATTTGTTCCGCATACATGCACCACACACATCACCTACCAAGTAGTCCCTTAGCAGCATGAGTGTCAGACCAGCTGTCACCGCATTGCACTGCTTTAGGTTATCCTTACACATCAGCCTAGCACCACATCAGTCCCTACATTAGTCAGCTCACTTCATCTCATCACACGGCATTGCGTCGTGTCACATCATCCCAAGGGAGAAAGATGAATACGACACCGAGAGGGAGTTTGGGAAGTGAGACCCAGTCGCTTGCCTTTTATTTCAGGTGTTATGGCTGCTCCACTTGATCAGTTGTTAATCTCTTACCACACCTAATTTGTAAATTAAGCCCCACTGTGGGTAGCTATGTGAAGGGGAAATCAACTATTTGTATAGGATTCAATACTACTTTGGTTTCATGCAGCCCCCAGGCATCTTAGAGTGTACCCCTCCCCCCCAGCCACATCAGAGGAAGGCTAATGTCTTCAAAGTTTTCTTGAAGTAGGGAGTTGGATATACTGTGTGAGAATGGGAGCTGTAATCAGAGGATGCGGTGGTTCATTTACAAAGATATCTTGACAATACTCAGGATGCTGTCATGACCCTGTAGGGTAAATTGAAATAAAATAGAGATGTCTGTCCCCCAATGGTACATAATGGAAATAAGAGGCTATGGCTCTCAGGCTGATTCTTGCTTGTTTGAGATTAATTTAGGGGCTTAGTGTCCCTTCAGGAGGAAATGCTACCAGATTTGGTTCAGGGTTTTGTGTCACAAGAAAGTGCATATAATAGGTTAAATGGGAGCTACCAACTATTATGCCCTAAGCTCAGAATCATCTAAGAGATAGTCACAGGGATCAAAAGCAGGAAGTCAGATAAATTTGGTTTATAAAGGATTGACAGGCAGCTGAGATGCCACCAGTTCCCTGCATCAGACCTAGCTACATAAGGCTAGGTATATTGGCACTTGTAATTTAAAGGTTTGGGAAGTAGAGGCAGAAGGATCAGGAGTTCAAAGTCAACCTCAGCTACTTAAGGAGTTCAGCTGCACTGGGAAACATGAGGTGCAGTCTTAAGAACAAAAACAAAACAAATAGACCACTACTGGCCAGACTGCCGTGATGGGAGATGTCATTCTGTAAATATGTTTCTCTTATTGGTTAATGAATAAAGCACTGTTGGCCAATAGGAAAGGAAGATAGGAGGAACTAGGAGACCAGGAGGAAAGAGGAAGTAGTAAGGAGGCGTCAACATGTGGAGACTGGAGAGAACAGAGGTCCTGGCCCTCTCTCCAGTAAGATGAGACCACGTGGAAATACTTAGATTAATAGAAATGGGTTAATAATTAAGACAGAGCTAGCCAATAAGAAACAAGTAACAGGCCAACAGATTTAAATCTAATACAGCGTCTCTGTTTATTATTTGGGGCTTGCGTGGCCGTGGGCCTGGGCCAGCAGGGAAAAACCTGCTCATAACAAAATGGTGTCAGAAGTGGCTCCTAACATTGGCGGCTTTCCTCTTGGCTAATAGGTAGCCATGAGAGATCATGCCGGTACATGTGCAGAGCACTCTCCCTATGGGGAGTCGGATTAAAAAAAAGAAAGAGGCTGCATCTGTAAAACTTACCCTTTGAACTGGAGAGAACAGACAGAGGTGTTGCTCTGGCTGAAGTCTTTACATATGTGTTCCTGGAGCCAGGGAAACGGACGGACATTCAGGACTGGCTTTCCATGCATCCCGATGAGTTTATTCATTACCTTTTATAGTCGTATGAGGTAGCACTTGACCCATTTTATAAAATCCTGAGATGAGGTCTGTTTTACAAGTCAGTGGCAGTTCAGGATTTAAACCATGTATGTGATTTTGAAGCAAAGTCTTTGCACACATTCCTCCTGTGTCTTGTTTTATTTTATACATTTTATCTAAATTAGAAACAAATCCCTCCATACCCCCTCATCCCATCCCCCATCCACTTCCCAGGGAGGGTGAGGCTTTCCATGAGGGATCATCAAAATCTGTCATTTGGGGCAGGGTCTAGGCCCTCCCCTGTGTACCCAGGCTAAGGGAGTATCCCTCCATGGGAAATGTGTTCCTGAAGTACTTTCATGCACTAGAGATACATCCTGATTCCACTGCCAGAGGCCCCATAGACTGCCTAGGCCTTCTAGCTGACACCCACCTCATGGGCCCCAGCCGGACAGCTGGGGAACCAACATAGGACCAAACCAGACCCCCGAATTTCCCACTTGCTCACTGCCCCTTGTTTTAAAGCCCAACTCTTCACATTTCTCCTTCCCCTGGTTTCCCACTTAGAGTGCTGGGAAAGTGAACAGCCCTGGCCTTCTGTTTGGACCCTTACATGAGGTGTCTTAGTTATCATGACTTGACTTCTCTCAGGATCCACAAAGGCTTCTGAGGGTCTGTGGCAGATTTGAAGACAACGTCATAAAGTCTAAGACAGAAATCTGGGAGAGGGCCATGGTTTCCCATTCCAGGCTTGTGCCTGATCAACATGTCACTCTGTCTTCATGGGACCTACTCTCACACAAAGTCTTGGGACAGTGACAGTGTCCATTAGCTTAGTCTTCAGAGGATCAGCTGTTTCCAATCAGGGCATAGGCCAGCGGGGGTTTCTTAGGTTTAATTCTTTCTTGGTATGACGCTGTGGGTCATGGGTTCTCAGCTCACTGGTTTATTCTGTTGGACTCTGACTGCTTCCTCCTGACATCTCCCAAATGATTGTATTTCTCACTTGTCAGCCTTGAGTATGGTCCGTCTACCCCACATCTCCATTCCCTCTCTTCTGTTTTCATTTCTCTATCTATTCTGTCTACTCTTCCTGCTCCTTATACCTCCCAATGTTTCATTTCTATCTGTGTTTCTTTGCTTCATCTTCTTTCATGCTTCAATTGTCCTCTTATCCTTGAACCTGAGAGGGATAGGCCTTTCTGCAAAGGAAGGCTCTTTGTCATATGATTTAAAAATCCTCAGATGTTATCCAGTAGAGGACAGGACAATGGAAGCATTCTGCTAAGGGCTACTGGGATGAAATGGTTTCTTAAATGTTATTGGAAGTCCCCCAAGGATTCTACAAAGGTGATGGTGGGCTTCAGGACTTTCCCCCCAATAAAGGTGACAAATGAGAAGGTAGGGTTTCTTGTATCATTTTATTCTTTTGAATAAGATTTGCTTAGATATTGCCTATATTATTGTCACTTAGAGAAGAATTTCCCCTTAATTAATCTACCAGTCTTTCATTAAAGCTGAGAGAAAAGTTTAAAATATTCCACCAACCTCAACCATCAGAAGGAACATTTCAGAGAATGAGATGACCAGATTTCCTAGTGTATTGAAAACCCATAGATAAGTATATGGTTGTTCTTATATCTTATTTAAAAAGTATAGCTAGCTGAGCTTTATAACAGTGAGTTTTGTTGGCCGTGCTGATGGCAATGAACATTGAGCATACCATGGACATACAGAGTCACCTTTCAGTATGAGCCTTAAGGGTTCTTAGAAGCTGTTTATGGGGTCCACAAGGCAATCAGTGGCCTGGTGGCCAAAGTGCTTAGGTCTTTTCGAGCCCAGTGGGGCTGAAACATTCCACCATGGCAGCCATGCTCATTCCAATATGAAGTAGGGCATCATTGTCCCTAAATAGATTGTTTCCTAAATGAATAAATGGATGACAACAGAAGAGAAGATAACAGGCCAAATCACAGCATAGAGTGGCACAAGAAAATGGCAGCCCCTGTTGCTCCACAGGCCACCCTACCTCCTACCAGATGGATGCTACAGAAGCCATCATTTGATTTATGGGTGACAGAACTTTTGAGGGGATCAGACATGGTTGTTAGGGATAATACAACTTAGAAGCTATGAATATGTTCTAAAGTGGGATTTCTAGCTTCAGATCCTGTCTGCTGCTTATGGCCTCAATGACTGCATAAATAATTAATTTTTCTTTGCCTCTATAAAATGAGGAATAATCATAATATCTACCTCATAGATGTGTGGTAAAGTATAAAAAAGAAAATGGATAAAGCACAAAATACATAGCTGACTTGTAGTAAATTGTATACACTACGTAGACTTAGGCCCAGTTTTAGTATCCAATGAAATTAGTCAAAGTGTCTGTTATATGACATTTTCCTTTAAATTACAACATTTACTCAAAATGCAGCATTTCCCCCTCCCCCCCATGGAGGAAAGGGAGGCTCATGGGCTTCAGAAGGTAAACAAATGTCACATATCCCTGACAACAGAAACTTGGAACATTCTTAAGGACCCCTATTCCATCATATAGAAAGAAGCACAGAACTATTGAGGGTGGACACTCTGACAAGTCAAACAGCAATTCATAGTGTGGAGCTGTGTGCAAGCTTGCAGTTTTGGGAAAGCGCCAGTGTTGGAATTTTCAGGGGTCACCTGTGTTGAGGTAGACTTTTGGCTTGATACAGCAGCTTTTGAGTTATCTGAGACCTTTGTAAGTGTCAGTAACCCCAATAAAATCCTCACTGGTTAGCCATGTTGGATGTTAGTGCAGGTGTTACTTTGGTCTGTCACAGGTTCCCTTTCTGAGGTGAGTAGATGTGTGTTGTGTTCCCAGGAGAAGGCTGTCACATAACAGTGTCTCACAGTGCCTGTCCTCAGCAGTTTCCATAGATACGCATTGTTTGGCCTGGAGAACTAAAGGCAGGGGTGCTTCCAATGGCAGTGGTTGAAAACCTTGCTGCGATATCCTCTAGAGTGGAACTCCTGAAGGTTAGAAGAAGCAAAATTGGCAAGTTAAAAATTCAAGAACCAACTTGAATCAGATGGCCACATGTGCTTCTAGAAATGGAAGCAACCAGGATTGTCACAACCAGACATTTGTTTTAAAATTCCACCAACTAATCCCTCTTACCAGTCTTAGCTCACCCAAATCACTGGTGTCTTTGGTATTTTAGGGGTTTTGTTTAATTTGCCTGGGTTTGTTGATGTAAAGCAACTGGTTCCTACCTGAGCGCTGGTCAGCACACGTAGGGCTTAATGCTTTCGAGGCACAGCTGATAGTCTTTGTACAGTGAAATGGAGTTCCTGTAACTATAGTGAGGGTGAGGGCAAGAGCCTCAAAATAAAACTAGCACTCTTTTAACTTAGGTCACAGAAAATTATGGTAAGGGTATGCAGTCCTGATTAAACGTGGTTTGGGGAGGGATAGATGGCAGTGTTCCTGTTCCTGTCCAGGTAGCTGCAAGGCACAGATAGACTCAGGTTAATGTGATCCTCGGGGTTAAGGACTGAACTGTGCAACGTTTCCAGTAGTGCCCAGAAATCTGTAGTCCATGTCTACAGCCATAATGGAGTTAAGGTACCCTGTTGAAGAGCAGAGTTATCTTAGGGTTTCTGTTGCTGTGGTAGAACACCATCGCGAAATGAACTTGGGGCGAAAGAGTTTATGTCATCTTACACTTTGTAGTACATCATCCAGAGAAATTATAGCAGGAATTCAAGGCAGGAACTTAAGCAGAGGCTATGGAGGAGTGCTGCTTACCTATTTCACAGAGCCAGGAGACCAAACAGCCTTCAGGTCCCCAAGCTGGGCAAGGTCCCCCACCCACATGGACTCCTCTGATTCTAGAAACAGAGTCGAAGGTAACTGTTGATCTTCCTTGACAGTGTTTTTTAGACTTTTGTCAAGAAGATAATTCTCCCTTTTGGAAAAGCGAGCCAGTCAATTTCCATTGTCTTTTTTGTTTGTTTGTTTGTTTGTTTGTTTATAACATGGGCACTGGCCAGGCATACATTCATCCTTTGGCAGTCCTGACTAAAGTATCTTTGCTAGCCACAGTTGTATCCGCTTTATGAGGGTCCCCACAGAACTGGGAGAGGAAGTTATTAAACCTAAGCCCTTCTCTTGAACACACATACAGGACAGAGGGGCAGTGCCCAGCATAGATATTGAGCTACCTATGGCATCTGATGTGTATTGGGTCTGTTGCTTGTCTTACTCCTATTCTTTTATTTACTTATCATTCTTTGAGGCTTCCTCTACTTTGCTGAATACCTTGCAGGCCACTTAAAGTATAGTGGGGAAAATAACTTGAGGTCACTCATTTTCTGTTTGGGGGACACTTTGCATTGGGAACCCATTCCCTGCCTGGTTTTTCTTGGTTGTGACCTTCCTGTCATAGAGCACCTACAGTTGGGTCTATTGGGAACATCATAAGAAGAGGGTGAAAGACCAGAAAAACATGTGCATGTACTCTTTCCACATGTATGTGTTCCCCGTGGCTCTTTCTATGTGATACTTCATGGCACCATAGGATACTACTAGCCAAGAAGTCCAGGTGTCTCCTCCTTACAGTTGTCCAATCTGAGGTCCTGTGTTGTTAGCAACAGAAAGCAGGCAAGTACAGTGGTCCATAATGTATTGGTAAAAAGCACACTCCAGCTGCCCATGCTAGAGCTCCGGCCCAGGGACTCTTATGCAGCTAGTCAGCTTTACTCCATGTGGATAAAAGAAGTGATTTTCTTTGTATTTATTGTTTGAGGTTTATCACATTTACGTGGTTTGACATACTTTGTCAATTTGGGGAAACTATCATTCTATAAAAATGACTACCTTCCTAATGTCCTTTCTCCTGCAAGAGCCCAATCCTATGTGTGTTGGCCATCTTCTTTGTGTCCCATTGGGTCTCCTGTGTTTCCCTGGTCTACCTCCAGTATTCTTGTGCATCTTTTTCCCTCTGTTCATTCATTCAGTAATACTCTGTTACTTCTCTTTGAAATTTTCTAAACCTTTTTCAAGCTGTCCTCACTTTATTAAGTCTGACAGTTGAGTTCTCTGCTTTATTATATATGATTTTTCATTTAAATTTGCTTTCTTTTCTAAAATTTATTTTCTTAGACATACTAATTACATTTATTTGGGAAGATCCTGTTATAAGTCCAGTATCAGGACCTCTTTGGATTTCTTTCTAATAACTTTATCTTCTGGACTCTCCTATCTTTTGTTTCATTGTTTTTTGTAACTTGTTTGTTGATGAGCCGATACTCTGTGTGCAAATGTGAAGAGAAGCTGAGAGTCTGGGTGATACCAGCTCCCTCTGAGATCCACTTTCGCCTTTGGGAATCAGAGTAGGGGTGGATTGGTATACTCCAGGCAGGGATGGAGCAGACTTAAACCCACAGTTTTAGACTTAAACTGGACTTAAATCCACTTAAACCACATGCCAATCTATTTCTAGTTGCTCCATTGCTAGGATTCAGGAGTTCTGTCTAAACTATGAAGTCTACTTTTGTTCCTTAAAGGTGAGAAACAGCTACAACTCTGCTGATGCCATAGCCTCTTGGCTTCCAGTTTCTGCTTCATTTTTCCTGGGGTAGGTTTAGCTTCAGATTCAGCTGATGCTTTGAGGCAAATGCTGTGCCAACACTAGGCTCACCAATGTACATTTGTCCTCTTAGAGATCCCCATGCCTTGAGAGTCACTGCATTTGATAGCTCTCTGATGCTTCCAAGCACAATGAGTTCTAAAATATTACTCTGTTCAGGACTTTTATTTTCTCTTCATAAGAAGAGTTGGCCTGCATGGTCTATCTCTGTCTTGGTCCTTGCTTTTAAATCTTGCCAAGTGATTCTAAAGTGAGACCCACTGGACAAAAATCAACTCCTTGTCACATCATAATAGCCACCTATGGCTCTTGTTCACAAATACTGATTTCCTAGTCCTACCCCAGACATACCACATCAGAATTTGCAGGAAGTAAGGATTGCCAATCTACGTTTATGCAAAAGAGGCAGCAATGGAAAATGTGTGCTAGATAAACCAGATGGAGACAGTCTGGAAAAGCAAACTTACTAGATTAAAATCAAGCAGTTTACTTCCTGTTCACTAACATGTCAAAGCTTAGTTTTCAGAACTGAAGTCTTCTAAAATGATATTAGCCTTTGCTGATGTGGGATAGCTTCTTTTTAAGCACATTTTTCTCTAACAGGGAACACAGCCTTCCTTCCCTGTTTGTTTTAAAGTTAATTCATTGACCCCCCCCCCGCGTGTGTGTGTGTGTGTGTGTGTGTGTGTGTGTGTGTGTGTGTGTGTGTCTGCATGTCTGTATGTCTGTGTCTGTGCGTAGAACTCACAGCATAGATCAGAGGACATCTCACACCTGTTCTTCTACCAGAGTCCCAGGGACTGAACTCAGGTTCCCACGGTGTGCAGAGCCACTTCTCTGTCTTAAAGGGTCATTATTTGATTTCTAGTCTCTTCCATGGTGAGCTGCTGTTTGGGAAGCAGCTCAAAATGAATGGCAGATTGACTCTTGTATCACAACCCTTTTAATTACTGCATGTAACTAATTTTATTATCCAATTATGGGTAAGATTAAAGTTCACCAAGCTATTCATTTTATGTGAAATTCCTTCATTTCCAAAAGATCAGTGGGACATTAAAGAACAATGGGAACAGCCAGTAGGAGAAAACGGAGGGTGGTTCATCATTTATCATGCCCCAACAGCAAAACTGGCTTTGTTACCCCAGCATAATTGGTCTACAGGTATCATGTACTGTATGTTTTCATTTTAGTCTTGAGATAGTAACATAATATATCCCATATGGGAGTCATAATTTCACTGGCTGAATAGTGTTTAAGGCTCCAAAACACCAGGCCCGTTTGTTACAGCAAATGGCTAAGAGCCCACAATTTCATGAAATTACTTTTGTATATTTGCAGGACTGTAAACCAGAGTGGTGGGCTCAGATCTTGATGAGTGCAGATCTGAAATAAATACTGCCAAGACATAAAAAGGTGAGAAGAACAAGTCCATGGTCCAACCACAGATGGGGTCTGTATTGATGCCCATGACCCACAGTGCCACTAAAGGCTGCATAGACATCATGGCCTCGGTTGCCACCTAGGGCCAGGTTAGTGTCTGATTGTTGCACCTCTGCCAGGGCCATGAAGATCTGAGTAGCTTGTGGTGCCAACAGAGGCCATGGTGTCATCTGGGCTTGGGCTGCTGCCAGGGGCCATGTCTGGAACCATGGTCCTGTCACAGCTGTGGTCTGTGATCTGTGTTGGTGTCCATGAGACAAGCAGTGAGAATAGGGCTGCACAGAGTTGGCCACGCCCCTCACTGGTCCTACACTTTACCAGCGGAAGCACTCAAGAGAGCAGCTGTGCCCACTTCCCTAGGGCAGCTGGCAGGGATGTGGATGAGCCAGCCCTGAAGATTTAAGAGTGGCAGAGCTACCCCCAAGGTCTGTCATGCTGTGGTGTGGATGAGGGAGAGATGACCCCCTTGCCCCTCATCCCTTGGCACCTACTGAAGGCAGGGAAAGCTGATCTGGTATCACAAGAGTGGGAGAGATGATTCTGCCCCTCACCAGCTGCAGCACTGGAGAGAGTAGACCCAACACCTAATCAGGGCAACACAGTACAGCTGACCCCACTGATGGGGGTTGCAGGTGATCTGGTGTCTTGAATGTGCATGGGAGATCTGGCCCCACCCTTCAACTGCCTTATGGTAGAGTAGAAAAGGGAGAGATGACCCTCCCCTCCCCACCCTTCACTGCCTGTGGTGGGTGGGAAAGCTGGCCCAGAGGTTTTGAGTGTTGGAGAATTATCACTGACCCCCACTGGCAGCAGCCCTTTGGAGAGCAGGCCCTACACCTCGCCCTGGCAGTTCAGTGGAGCTTACCCTGTTGGTGGGGTCACAGATGCATCTATAGCAGTGAGAAAGCTGGCTCCAGGGCCACAAGAGTAGGACAGCAGGCCCTGTCCCTCAGACTGAGGACACTGCACCTTTCCTGGGGCTCAGGTGAAGCTTCCCCTGCAGCCTCCCTGGTATGGCATGGGATGGCTGAAGAACGGAGGAGCTGGTCCTACCCCTCACTAAGTACAGCAATCCTGAGAGTGGGCCCTGAACCTTGCCTGGGCAAAACAGTAGAACTGGCCCTGGTGGTGTGAGTGAGGGTGAAATGGACGGGAGGGTGGAGAGCAGGAGAACTAGCTCTGGTTATTGCTGTCTGCGACCCTGGGGGAGCTCTCCCGGGTGGTGATGATGACAGAAAACTGATGGGCTGACCAACCAAGCTACCATTCAGGCCTAGAACCAGTGCTATTAACTTCTCGAGCGTGTGAAGGGACCAGACCTGAAGATCCAAAGCTACAGGATCTCCGTGACACAAGGCAACAATAGGATGTCCAAGAGGAGTCCCAGTGAGGGTATGCATAGTGTAGCAGAAGCTTGGAACCAGACCTGCGACTCATTGCAATGAACACATCGCAAGTAAAAATGTATGAACTAAAGGGTGCAGAGTGTGACTGTGTCTAACTACAGCTTCCACACCAAGATTTTTTGGTTGCTATTGGTTTTGTTTTACTTTTAAATTTTGTGTTTCTTTGGGGGTGGAGGTGCAAGGGCAGAGGGCAGAAGCAAGAGGACTGGGAAATGAGTGGGATGGGGATGCAAGATTTGAAATCCACAAAGAATCAATAAAATGTTTTAAAAAGATGTCTAATCTATAGCAAGCAAAGAGAGCACAGCAGTCATTTCTCAAGTCGTGTCCTACTAGAACAAACAAAACCTGGGGATTTTGTTTGGATATACATACTCATATTGGGGTTGGCTGACTCCTAAGCTTGCTCAGTTAAGTTGTACATCCCTGAGAATGCTCAGTTGAAGGTCATAAGTTTCAAAGTAAACATTTTTTTTTGCATATGCTCAGCTCAAAGTCATGGAGTACATATGTAAAAGATGAGAGCAATGGACAGAAATGCCCTGGGCATGCTCAGCTGGAAGGAAAGAATGGATACTTTGAAGGAGTCTGTCCGTGAAAGTGCCCACCTTGCTTAGTAGCTCACTGAATGACTGTTCCCAATTTTATCCTACCAAAGCATATTAACTCCTTCCAGGAGAGGTGAGAAAGTGCTGTACTGATCAGTGTTCCTGCAAGGTCCAATAGAAATAACACATCCTTTAATATTGTTGCCAGAGTCTTTAGAACAAAAACTCTGTTCCAGCAGCCCAACAGGCTAGGTTCAGCTACCTGTCAAAGAGTCAAATAATGATTAAACAAACAAACAACAGCAACAACAACAAAACAAGAGTTTTGCTGTGTGACTGCATTGGAAAGAGGACTGATAAAGGGCTGAAGTGACCACATGTCAGCGTTAGGGCACGGACCTCAGCTGTGAGTTTAGTAGAGGAAGGACTGAGGCAAGAGGCTGAAGGTGGGGTATTAATGAGTTCACTAGACCCAAAATAAATAATAAATGGATGTTTTATTGGGGAACAATTTACACAGATAATAGTAAAGAACTACTGCAGCATTCCTGATCCGGAAGATTCAGTCTGCTCAAGACTGAGAGAGCATCCTCCCTGTGCTCTACCTTCCAGGCACATCCACACCCGAAGCCACACCCAAAGGGGCGTGACCACTAACACAAATTCACCGGCAAAGCAAGATGCTACTACAATACCCCTTTTAGTTTAAAGGATACAGTTTTAAGCCTGATGCAAAAACTATATACAGTGATAACAAATGTCAAGTATATTCCAGGAAAAGGAATGGTAAAAACATACACAAATTAAAACCTACAACCAGAAAGAGCAACACTGAGTAATAGACATGTACTACATATCCAGTTTCAGGGTAATGACACGACAGAGATTACTCTGATAGCAGTCCTATCTGGGAAAGTCTAAGTCTTGTATCTAATATTGTCTACCTAAGATAAGAAAGGATATAGCTATGACTGTCTGTCTAGTTTTCAACCTCATCAAAGGCCTGCGAAGGAAATGGATTTCCTTAGTTATGATAAAAGTTAAGTTACATATAAAACTTTGGACTCACAAAGATAGAATAGATGATAGAATATTTTCTTTAAATTTTGCCATGTTAATGGTATATTGTTAACTATAGTTCTTACTTGATAACTGTTTGTTATATATAATTTTATTATATTAAAGTTGAAATCCTTTTTATTTAGACAGAAAAGAGGAGATGATGGGGGTTTTTCTTCTGTATTTATGTTTCTTTTATTGGTTGATGAATAAAAAACTGTTTGACCAATAGAGACAGGAAGATAGGGAGGACTAGGAGACTAGGAGAATTCTGGGAAAGATAGGCAGAGAGAGGAACTGCAAGGAGACACCGTGTAGCTGCCAAAGGAGTAATAGGTCCACGTATTCTCCAGTAAGCCATGGAAGTGCATAGATTGATAGTTATGGGTTAATAATTAAGAGATAAGTAGCCAGTAAGAAGCCTAAGCCATTGGTCAACAGTGTTATAAATTAATATATGTCTCAGTTGTGGGACCAGGTGGAAAAGAAACTCCAGCAACAGGAGGCAGAGACTATCCAGCTTTGGTCAAGGAGTTGTCCTATTATTACTATCTCAGTTCTGGTTCTACAAGGTGATCCAAAGATATCCTCATCACTTGAGGGTATCACCTAGTTCTTAGATGGCCTCACCATCATGGGTAATTGTCCTCATCTGGGCAAGGGTCTGTCCTGTGAGATTTTGCTATGCCAGCAATCTATGATGACTCAAGAGGAAAGGCTAAGAACAACGACATCTCTGTCCTTTCAGCCAAAATAAAAGAAACACAAAATGAAGGGAGAGTTGTCAGGTTTTTATCTCATGTTTAGTTACCTGTAGGTCAAGTAAAAGGAAATAAGATACTATTAGTGACATTTCCAAGGTCACGCTCCTGGTAAATGGTAGAGCCAAAATGACATTGGCTGTCCACAAATCCTTTGGGACTCCTACCCCTTCCCCCAAGCACAGGGTTTGTTTTTTTGGCTATTTGTATTTCCTCTTTGATTTTATATATAGGAAATAGGTATGTACCCTATCTCTCTCTACATATAAACTTATATATATATATCTCCCCTAATATATATTTCCTAAGTATTGGCAGATATGATTAATTATTATTAACAATTCTTATACATTCACAATTCTTATACATACACATTTATGGCATGCATAAACCTGTATGGTTCTTGTTACTCCTTGCTGTTTCAGATAGGATCTCATGTAGCTCATGCTAGCCTCAAATTCATTAAGTATCTGAGGGTGACCTTGAATAAAATACTGTGGGCTGTAGTTTGCTAATCGTAGGCTATTCACAGTCCTGGATAAATTGAATGCAGTTTCCCATCATTATTTTTGCATTTAAAATTTTAATTGCAGCACACATTTATTTTGTATTTTGTGTATTTGGAGGCCTGAACATGCTTACCATGGCTTCTGTGTTGAGGTGAGAACAGAGCTCTTAGAAATCAGTATTTTCCTCCTGCCATGTGGGTCCTAGAGCTCAAAGATGATCTTCTGGTTTGCTGCAAACACCCTTGTCCATTGTACCATCTAGCCACCTCGCTATTAGTTTTAATTACTGTACCTGGCTCATGAACCCCAGTGGATCTCTTGCATTCTAGATACACTGTTTTGCAGTGCTGATCCTTTCCCCTCTGATAGCCAGGATTGGTCATTCTAGCCAGTACAGCAGGCCATACCACTTGCCATCTCTTTGGCAAGAAGAGAGTAGGCAGCCTCTGCCTCATTCCCCACCTGAGAAGTAACAGCTGGAGAGTGGGCAGAGAAGTATTTTCCCGGTGGCTAACAGCGGCTCTCTCGTCTCTCCACCTCCTACAACTCGCCACCACTATTTTTCTTTCTGACTCTGAGTTTGACTACTCTAGGTACTTTGTGTACATGGAGTCTCTCACCCAGTGCCTGGCCTTTGATGATTGCTTTATGTCACTAAGCACAATGTCTTCAAGTTTATTCCATGTTGTGACATATGTCAGAATTTCCTTTCTTTGGAGGTTATGGCATACCTCCAGGGTAAAGTACTTGCCTAGTGTGCACACAGCCATGGTTTCCTTCCCCCAGCAGTGTAGATAGACTACACTGCTAGGCTGAATAATATCTCATCCTGTATATAAACCACATTTTGCTTGTCTAGTTATTTGCTGCTATGCACTTGCATTATTTCCATCTATTGATTATGGGACTATTGTGAGCAATGCTGTTCAGAGCATAGCTGCACAGGTACGTGTAGGGGTCTCTGCATTGCATTCAGTCTTCGGGATATATATACACTGAGCAGAATTTCCAGATCATTTGGGGATTCTGTTTATTTTTATTTTAGAAACGAACATAATATTTTGCACAGTGACCACAGCATTTTAAATTCCCACCAAGAGTATATATGCTCCAACGTTTTAATTTTTTTACATTTCTGCTGACATTTGTCATTTTTTGTTTTCTAATAATACCCATTTTTAATGAGTGTGAAATGGCATCTTCTTGATTTTAATGAAATAAAAATTGGAGTTTCAGCATGTTCAGCTGAAGACTCTTAGGGAGACATCCACTGGACACCAGAGGCTAGAGTCTGAAGAGGGGGGGGAGTTCTTTAATTCACTAGCACAAGGCTGTATAGTCAGTCTGTGCTAGGAGGAGGTCATCAGGGACTGGGAGAGGGCACAGAAGTGCCTGTGGAAGTTGACCAAAGAGAGATAGGACAGAGATGTGTAAGCATGTGCAGAGGGAGAGCCAGTCCAGAAAACCAAACGACCAGGCTGGGCAGGAGGCTATGCTGAGAGGGATACAAGAAGAGACCTGAGGTCATGTGAGCACAGGTAACTGTGTTGCACAGATATTCTGTGGAGCTCAAGGGAATTGAGGATCTGGGGCCCCACCAGTGTGCTATGAGGTGTTTCCAGTAACAGACGGTCTTCACTGTGCTCCTCAAAACTGTGTGTGGCTTTTAGACATGGTGCTCAGTTTCTCATTCCCAGCATGCACATGCATCGGTAGAAGTATCTGTTTCTTAATATATTATAAGATCTATTGTAAAGAGGTAGAGAACAGTCTCACTGTGACGCTCCATCTCAGATTGGGTTGAATCTTCCTTCCAAACAAGAAAGTCAGAAAAGCCACTGGCTCAAAAAAAAAAAAAAAAAAAAAAAAAGGGGGGGGGGAGGAGGAGGAGCTCATGCAGACTGGCAGACTGGGATGACTTAGTTGATCTTGTGAGTATCCTCATGAATGTAGTTCCTTTACAGGTAACATGGTCCAACAGAGCCTATCCTAGGTTGGTGTAGATGTGAAGAGAGGAGCTGGTTGTCGAGCTTTCTTTGGACTCTTGTTTGTCCGTTCTTTCCATATGGGACTTACCAGCATGGCTTCAGGGCCCTTGCTCTTCCTCCAGCTCCATCCAGAGTCTGCATTCCAGGCAGAAAGAAGGTAGATGACACAGACATGGACCAGTGGAGTCAGTTTTGTTTTCCCATCATAGACATTTGTCATGAGTGGGCTGTGACAGACACACAGATGGATGTATTTGCATCTTTCTGCAATGTCAGAATTTATTGAATGATCAACAAATTCACAAGGTGTGTCAGTCCTATTGGCTGTAATTTACTAAGTCATCTTATTTCTCTTGATAGCTGGACACAGGCAAACAAATTATTTTTTAATTTATAATATTCATTCATTTATTTTTTTTTCTCTACATATGCATGCTGTGCCACACCTGTCAGAGGGCTTGGAGTAGTTTGTGGGTGAGGCCTAGGGCTCAAGCTCACCGTCTTACCAGGCACACAGATTCTTTTATTCTAAGCATGGTTACAAATATTAGCTCTCACATCACTCATAACACATTACATGACATTATGTACACATGCAGCTTACAAAATGGCTAGGGAAGTGTTAATGAGTCTGCAGTATTCAGAGGTTGCTGGGATCCAGCCTCAGCTTGGGTTCAGGTCCCGAGATGAGGAAGGAACAGGCCTCAGTGCCAGGAAAACTTCAGACCACCAAGTGGATTGCACTCAAGTGACCCCGTATAATGCAGGCCATCTTTATTTGCACTTAAACAGGGTTTTTCTTACCAGGGTTACATGAACAGCTTTATTATTGGCTCCTATTTTTGACTTTAAGAAATACATCATATTTTAAGGGATACTTTGTGATCATTATGAAAGCTCCCATTATTCCCCTTTATGCTTCCACAGCACACATTCTCACCCCCTACATAACCTTATTCTAGACATAAAGTTCAGCATTTTTGCAGACTTAACTAAATATCAAGCCAGACACATCCTGCTCTGGCAGCATTTATGTCAGCTGGCAGCTACTTGCAGTTACAAAGTTAAAAGTAATAGACATGGGCACGATTCTTTAAGGACAACAACATTCTTTTTTGTTTTTTCAAAAAAGATGTATTTTTTATGCTCTCTGTCTCTCTGTCTCTCTCTGTCTCTCTGTCTCTCTCTGTGTCTCTGTCTCTGTCTCTCTCTCTCTCTCCCTGACTCAATCTATCTAGTCGCACGTGCTTTCCTCTCCTCCCCTTCTCTTTCTCCTAGTTCTCTCTCCATTCTGATAGCTAAAATCCAGCATGGGACTGACTCAGACCCCTGAATATGGGTCTCAGCGAGAAGGACTGAGCAGTCTGGGGGACCTCAGATAGTAGAAACAGGATCTATTCCTGGTGCACAAAAGGACCTTGCAGACACATCCCCCATGGAGGGATACCCCCTTAACCTAGAAACAGGAGAGAAGTCCTAGTCCCTACTTCAAATGACTTGACAGATTTACATGACCCAACCTGGATAGCATAGCCCTACAAGTGGAATAGGGGTGGGGAGATGGGAGGGGAGGGTGGCCAGGGTGCATGTCATAAGGGAAAGAGGGTGGGAGGCAGAGAGGGAGGGAGGAAGGGAGAGGAAACTGGGATCGGCAGGTAAAAATTTTAAATTATATTATTAATTCTTTTAAAAAAGGATAGGATATAGTGACAGGCAGGTGCTGGTTGCTATTCCCTCCTTAATAAGAAAAAAAAAAGATGTATTTTATTTATGTGTCTGTGTGAGTGTGTACCATATTGGGCAGGTGTCTGTAGATCCCTCAAGTGGGTGTCACATCTCCTAGAAGTAGAGTTACAGGAGACTGTGAGCCACCTGATGTACAGCTGGGAACCAAACTCTTAACTAAGACTTTCCCCAGCCCCATTATACCCTGCCCCCTTTAAAGTGATTTTAATTAAAATAGAAAAAAGAAAAAGGAATAGGATTGCATTTCTTTCTCTCCTCCTTTTTCTCTCTCCACTCCCTCCTAGGTACCCTCCCTCCAATCTCTCCACATTTCCCCATTTTCAAGTTCATGGCCTCCTTTCCTCTTATTGTTTGCTACGAGCAAGTTTTTCCCCTGCCTCCGGTCTGGTCCCACCACCACGCCAACCTCCAATAACATGCAGAGACTCTGTATTTGATACAATGCTGTTGGCCAGTTACTATTATTGTTTATCTGCTAGCTTTGTCTTAATAATTAACCCATTTCTACTAATCTAAGTATTTTCACATGGTTCATCTTACCGGAGAGCGGCGGGCTGGCATCTTGCTTTCTCCACGCTCTACATGCTGACTCTTCCTAACTACTTCCTCTTTCCTCCTTGTCTCCTAGCCCCGCCTATCTGGCTTTCCCACTAGCCACAGTTCTTTATTCATTAACCAGTATGATAAACATATTTACAGAATAGCATCTTCCATCAATTGTTATTGCTACAAACAACATTCTTACCAAGACAAATCCTTTTACGTCTGCAAGATATGCTTGTATACAGTTCCCTTTTCTACAAGAGGGTCTCTCTGTAAAAGACAGATGTTCACAAAGCACTCTTTTCCCGTCTCACTATACCTTACTTCTCCGACCAATATAAGCTCCTGTGTATGGTAAAGATGGATCTCTCCATCCATATTTTATGTTGCATTTCCCCCATTGGATTATATGAGATCCTATCATTGATTTTATATGCTTGATGTCTAGGGAACTTGCTCTCAACAGTTGGCACTATGTGGATTCCTGAATTTCCCCCCTATTCTGTGTATGTATGCCTTATTCTCCTTTCCAGAGCTATGAGATATGGTTAATATTCCAAGTATTGTTTTCTCATATGTACCTGTCTTTATCGAGTCAGAAAAGCTCCCAAGATTAGAAATCGTAGTTATTAATTCCAGATAAGAGATTTGAGAAACATTAGCCCCCTGTTGAATCTTAGCGGAAAACATTTGAGAAAGAACAGAATTTCCAGGGAAAATTACAGAGATTGCATCTGTGACTGACAAAGTAAAACTAAAAACTGCCCAAGAATCATCAATATAATGAGAGAGAAAAGAGTCTGCAAGCTGCACGAATTTTGCAAATTCCTATGCTGGTGGCTTACTCGTCCTTGCCAAGTGAGAGTCCATTTCCACAGGTGCCTTGCCCTGAGGAAACCCATTGGACAGGTAGTCATATGGTGACCTGAGATAGGCTGCACAGCTCCCAACAAGAGGCTGTCCTAAAGTCTAGGTAGAGAGCTGATGCAGGCTCAGAAAGAGAGTTCATGGGAAGCTTAAGACCTGCCAGCACAGAGCTGTTCAGGCTCAGAGATGTCAATTCTAAATCTAGGTGACAGGCCATTCCTAGTTCCATTGAAAGTAGGCAGAAGGTCATGGACTGGGAGAATTGCACTGGAGCTGGAGCCTGGAGACAGAGGCAGGAGCCCATCACTGTCCGTGTGCCTGACACATGTAAGTCCTAGGGCTCTCCTTTCTGTAGCTTCAGTTGAGGGGATTCCATTATTTATCAGTTTGTACTTCCAGGTGTGCAAGCAGATGGTGGTTGTCGGCCACCACCATGTGGTTATAAACAAGATATGTAGAGTCATTTTTCTTGGCACTTACACTCACGATGGAGCAACTGAGGTCAAGGTTGCTTCTGTCTAGAGTGGAGCTGTTCTGGGTTAGTTGTTGCATACATCACAGAACAATCCAGTGCAAGTTGAACCTGTGCTCACATCTCACTGGTCAGATGGTTCACCTGTGCATCTCTAGATGGAACAGAATCAGGGAGATGGAACATGGATTCTATACTTACCATAGGGCATTGAGAGACAAGAATACTGTTATTAACTAAGCAATTAGAGTGCCTTCCATAGGACAGGGTGAGTCGAGGCGGGGAGCAGGGAGCAGGGAGCAGGGAGCATGAAACAAACACACCTATGCATAGTGCATACAGCTATGCATGGGGGAGGTGGAGTGGGAAGAGAGACAGAAGGAAAGAGAGGGGGATGGAGAGAGAGAGAGAGAGAGAGAGAGAGAGAGAGAGAGAGAGAGAGAGAGAGAACTCAAGGCCATGAATACCCCAGTGGTGCTCATTATAAAACTGAAATGTCATGTCAGGCATTTCTAAGTGGCAAATGAACTATTTCCACCTCTTCCTAAATCAGACTACACCACCACATAAAGCTGAATGGGTATTTGTTGACTCAGCAAATGCCCACAATGTTTCTTGCTTCTCTAATTTGTTCTTGTCTTGAATAGCCATCTTTACAAACCCCCACGCATGAGACTGTAACATTTGCCTTTATACAGTGCTTTAAGAAGAAAAGGAAGGATAATTAAAAAACAAAATTATTCAAAGATTACATTCATTCTTCCTTGGTGTCCCAGAAGGGAACTTCTCTGGCACAATTCATGCGATCCTGACCCAAGAATACTAATGACAAAAAATGTCACAGGAGACCAGCATTTTGAATTATTGATCAGACAAGGAGTTTCCAGGCTTCCCCATCTTCTTAATTACATACTCTAAAGGCGACAAAGGAGCGACAAGAGATGCAGGGGTTTAAAGGAGCCAGGAGGCTTTAGGACTGCTGAGTTTACTTCCTGTTCCAGGAAGCTGCATGCAGGCTGGGAGCTAGGAGGAAGGAGAAAGTCACAGAGTGGATTCTGGGCACCTCTGTCGCTCACCCGGCTAGGAGATGTGTGGGCCTGGGTATCATGCTCCATCCTTGGGTGAGCAGGGAGGATGGGTGCTGGGTACCCGTGAGGTGTCTCCTCCTCACTGGCCCCTCCTTCTGAGAATACTGATCCTAAAGCAG